>RPFO01000055.1:5000-89466 GCA_009746045.1 Mesostigma viride | reverse complement strand
TGTCGGCCGAAATGCAAAAAAGTTATGGAGATCGATGCTGTATGAAAGATACTCCAAAAGATGTTTTGTTGACGAAATATGCATTAGGTATGAAAGACCGCTGCCCTTCTTTAACCCACGGTTGCGAGGGGGTCTGATTCGCAAATCTGGCCGCGATGAATATATTAGATTGGCTTCTTGCCAGAGTGATAGCCAAGATTCCTGGTATTGAACGACGCAGAAGGGAGGGGTTTAAAGTGAGGAAATAGGAATCAAGCGAATTAGCTTTGATTTGTGGCCATTTCCGGTTTCCTTCGGAGGTAAAGTAAGCAGGCCTGCGCGAAGCGCATTCCAGCCTGCCATGGTTAACTCGCTTTCCTCGCGTGCCAGGCAGGTAATCAGGCCTGCTGCGGAAGGCTCTTTTTCTGCACCTCATCTACCAATCTGTTTGCGCTTGAACAGTCCGTTATGGCTTGGTTTTAGCGTCATCTCCGGGATGTTCTTACCGTTTTGTTCGCCGTTTTGTTTCCTCGCCAAATTTCCCGCAGCTTTTGCTATTTTGACTAACGTTTCCGGTGGCGTGCTTGTAAGATTGTCGAGAACTGGCCAGGAAGACATTGATTTTGCTGCACGTGCTTCATTTATTTTTTAAAGTTTGTATTAGAGAGTCTATATTGCGTAGTCAGGAAACCGACCTGACCTGCCTGGTGGCGGCGTCCTTGTTCCAAGAAGCGTGCAAAAGACTGGTCAGTTTCTAGGCGTTATTGCTGTTATTAACGGCATTGCTACATTTTAATCAGATTTTACTTTTCTCAGCATGCCATCTGCAAATTTTGTGGTCCATGCCTTACATGCATTCAGGCGTGCTGAATGCCTTGTAATCCATAAGCCCCGTGCTTTGTGGATGGTGGTTGGACATTACTGTAGGAGGTGATGGCGTATGTGCGTGGATGGTGCTTGAATGGTGGGGGGCTGCAGCAATGCGTGTGTGGATGGTGGTTGGATGGCGAGGGATTGCTGCCATGCATGCACTAATGGTTGTTTGATGGTGGTGGGCTGCAGCCATGTGTGCGTGGATGATGGTTGGATGGTGGGGGGTTGCAGCCATGTGTTGTGCGTGGATGGTGGTTGGATTGTGGGGGGTTCAGCCATGCATGCGTGGATGGTGGTTGGATGGTGAGGTTTTGCTGCCATGCATGCGTGCCGATGGTGGTTTGATGGTGGGGGGTTGCAGCCATGTGTGCGTGGATGGTGGTTGGAAGATGGGGGGTTGCAGCCATGTGTGCGTGGATGGTGGTTGGATGGTGGGGGGTGCAGCCATGCATGCGTGGATGGTGGTTGGATGGTGGGGGGATGCTGCCATGCATGCATTAATGGTTGTTTGATGGTGGTGGGCTGCAGCCATGTGTGCGTGGATGATGGTTTGATAGTGGGGGGTTGCAGCCATGCGTGCGTGGATGGTAGTTGGATGATGGGGGTGTAGGGAGTCCTTGATGGTGGGGATGTAGGGACTTCTTGATACTTCTAAGTCATGGATTATAATTAATGGATTAAAGTAAGCTTACTGATTAAATGAGACGAAATTTAGTTCAATTGACAATTGACAATTGACAATTGAATTGACAATTCAATTGACAATTCAATTGACAATTCAATTGACAACTCAATTGACAATTCAATTGACAACTCAATTGACAGTTCAATTGACAATTCAATTCAATCAATTCAATTCAATTCAATTCAATTCAATTCAATTCAATTCAATTCAATTCAATTCAATTCAATTCAATTCAATTCAATTCAATTCAATTCAATTCAATTCAATTCAATTCAATTCAATTCAATTCAATTCAATTCAATTCAATTCAATTCAATTCAATTCAATTCAATTCAATTCAAGTCAATTCAAGTCAATTCAAGTCAGTTCAGTTCAATTCAATTCTATTCAATTTAAATAATTCAATTCAACTTCGCATAGTCTAGCCGTAAATTTCTTGGATCATGAACAATGGGCAGTTGCAACCACCATCCATGCACGCATGGCTGCACCCCCCCACCATCCCACCACCATCCACGCATGCATGGCTGCAACCCCCCACCATCCCACCACCATCCATGCACACATGGCAGCAAATCCTCACCATCCAACCACTATTTATCCACGCACGCTAGCTGCAGCCCCCAACCATCCAACCATCACAACCCTAAACCCTAAACAGTTGTAAGCCCAGCTCAGCATCTTATAATCCTCCTCCTCCTGGCTAAACTGTTTATTTTGACATGACATGGCCAGCATACTGACTGGCACATTATGCCCATGGTTTGTCACCAAGATTTTCTATCACCCGTATAAGCTTGAAAGCACCCTTGAAGCAGCCCATGGCCAAACAATCACGCAATATGAACGTAGCAAAAGAATAAATAACATCTATGAATGTTATTCAACGCATTTAGCGTTAGAAACATGCACTACCACACCATGGTGTGGCATTTGCATGGTAAAAAAAGAGGGCTTTAGAGAGGGCCAGGCAACGGTCGAGAAAGATCATCAAGGCTGAAAAGTGACAACGCCTCACAAGATTAAATTCATTTACAAACGTCAGGAAACCATGGGGGAACGATAAACCAGCCATACCTTGCATGGCTAACGTTACCTTGGCCCAGGCAGTGCCCGCAAAAGCGGCACTTTGCGGCACACAAGCTGTGATGTGACAGGGTGGTCAAAATCGTCACATCTTTACTGCCGCTGCCTATATTCAACGACGATGCATGATAACAAGTAATTAAATAAACCTAGACACCCGCCGGGTTGCGCCGTAAAGCACTTGTAGTAATCAATTCCGTCGAACCTGCCTGATCGCAGTTTTTCCCAGCAAGAACACTGACGGCACGTGGTAAATCGCATCCCCGCGAGCTAAAAATTGATCCGAATCATATTTGGGACGTATAAGCTCTATTTCCTGAGTTTGGCCGGGAAATTCGTCCGCAAACGTACAGTAAATTGCAAGCACGGGTGCAAAGCCGCCATGGCTAAGTCGTGCATTTCCGAAACGCGCACGGTGCCAATTCACGCACTTCAGGTTGCACGGTGTGGTCGTGCGATTCTGAGAAGTGCGCACCCGGGGGGAAACCGGCCCCTTGCGCACTCCCTAGTTACGCACTCCCTAGTAAAGTCGATAGATTGCGTACCTACACCTTTGGAAATGGCATTGTTTTCTTTCAAACGCACACTCCAGGTTGCGCGCGGTGTGGTTGTGCGATTCTGAGAAGTGCGCACCCGGGGGGAAACCGGCCCCTTGCGCACTCCCTAGTTACGCACTCCCTAGTAAAGTCGATAGATTGCGTACCTACACCTTTGGAAATGGCATTGTTTTCTTTCAAACGCACACTCCAGGTTGCGCGCGGTGTGGTCGTGCGATTCTGAGAAGTGCGCACCCGGGGGAAAACCGGCCCCTTGAGCACGCAAGTCGGTAGATTGCGTACCTTGGGAGACGGCATTATTAGTACTTACATATGTGTCAGAGACGGTATTAGTACATAAGTGTCAGATGAGGGTACACATGTATCGGCTTCGTTGTGGATCACGCCACTAAAATGACTAAATACAGTAAGATAAGCTTACATACCAAGCGCCGACACTTAGCGTGTGGCATGGCAGTACATAGACCGAAGTGGAGCGTGACCCACAACGACGTTGTGGGTCACGCCACCACATAGATGTAGATACCAAGCGCCGACACGGCGTGTGGCAGTAGACCGAAGTGGAGCGTGACCCACAACGACGTTGTGGGTCACGCCACTAGCTACATACCAACGACACTTAGCGTGTGGCAGACTGGTAGTAGAGCATGTACCGGGCTGTTTCTACTACATAATACACCCGGCGTGTACACCTGTGTACACCCGTAGTGTACACCCGTGTGCACCCACTTACAGGCGGACTTGTGGATGATCAATTATATTTGTTCCTTTTAAAAATGATGATTTAATGTTTATAAATTGCAAGCTAAGATCAAGTGATGATGTATTGTAATTGTTGTACTATCTCCGACAGGACAACAGCTATCTATCAATGACCGACAGGACAAACAGCTATCTATCATCATTGATAGATAGCTGTTGTCCTGTCGTACGTACACGTGTATGTAGTATGTAATGCGTGCGCCGGACGAGGGTACACGCCGGTTCACGATGATCAAGTGTGAAAAATACGTACACCGCGCCCACAAATTTTTTGGTACATGCACGTTATCAAAGAGACAACCAGCGCAGGCCAGAAATCGGGAGAATCCGGACCATGGTAGCTCGAGCCTGCCGTTATCTTTTCCGCGTTTTCGAGTCGTTCAGGATGATGAAGATGAATGGTGATGGAAATGTGTATCCTTGTGCATTGAAATTATGGCTGGCTTACGTGTGGAGCGACGTTATGCACGTCCGATCCACGATTAGTACTTTACATATTAATGTGAGGATTTCGCACAAGCCATCGTCAATGATGCTATGCTTTCAGTACATATAAACAGTCCAAGCGAACACATTATATTTCATGAGCCTGTCGGGCAAAATTAATTTTGGCGTGTATGCCAAATTTTAACACGTCGATATGCCATGGCGGACCTGGTACTACGTACTGTACGTACCGGTGGCAGCCCTTACGCACCTTTCGTAAATACGAGGAAGCCAGACGTAATAACTGAGGATCGATCAATTTCAGACTTCTGACTTCCGCCGCATCCTTTTTAACCGCAACGCGTCAGTTCATTATTGGCCCCTACATCGAGGGTACCCCATGTTTGTTGCGTTTCTCCCTCGTTGCGGAACCGCAAAATCGGTGAGTGCCTTTTGCGGAACTGGCTATGGCGATTCTTCCTGACCCCGTATCTTTCTGTAGACATAAGCTTTTACGCAACGGAAGGTGGCGTTGGGTAGCCCTACACTTCCTTCATATAAATACGTCATTTAATTTTTTTTGATTAGTTGCGTAACTAGTTGCGTTACCGCGGGTTGGTACTGTACCATGCCAGGGGCGGGCGGGGGCGTACCTTACATGCTATTTCACTGCCCTGTTGCTAGTTTCACGTCGACAGGTGCACTTGAGTGCGTTGATTATTATTGCTTTCCAGCAGTATTTACGCATTAGCGAGGCGCTAGGGCTGCGGGTTCGGGATGTGGCTCATCCCGGCCACCCCCTTCTCGAGCCAGGGCCCATGGTCGGTGCCCTTGTGCTGCGCAACCCCAAAACTGCGCAGGGGGCGGCCCAGCACGTCCTCGTCCGGGATCCACTTTCTTTGTGGCTCCTGCGACGTCTGACGGCTGGCCAGCCCCCGGAGGCACTCCTCTTTCGGGGCTTAACGTACAGCCAGGCTAGGCAGCAGTGGGAGGCTGTGCAGGCCCGCATGAGCATCCCAGGGATGTTTTCTTTTCACAGCCTCCGGCATGGGGGGCGACGCACGACGCCATCGCTGGCGAGTCGCCGGAGGCCATCCAGCTGCGCGGCCGGTGGGCTTCGGCCCTCTCGGTCACGCGCTACATTGGCCCCCACCGCAGCCTCCTGGGGCGCGACATCCCACCCGCCCTCTGGGCTCAGGCCCTGGGTTTTGACCCAGCGGCGTTCCGGCGCCACTTCGGTGGCGTCGTGTTTTGACGTCCTCCTGTTTTTATCTCTCGTCTTTTAGCTATCAACTGACCTCACCCTTGTGTGGGAGGTCAGGGGGGAAATGGTTTAACTAACCCGAGGGTGAACCTGGGTTGGGACAAAGTACCCCCATAGCTAGGTAGTTTTAAGTTTTCTTTTTTGCATGTCCTACGTATTTTTCGGCTGTTAGCCATGTAAGGAGATGTGGGTAGAGCAGGGGCACAGCTGCTGTGGGCTGGCCCTGCACATTCACATAGTGTGCTCACCCTAGCATACAGATGGCCGTGTTGCCATCTGGTAGACATGTCTGTGTTATTCCACCGTATAGAGCTAGCACACATATTGTAATAAATTTGATGTTTTGTGGTGATGCATGCAAAGCAAGGCAAGGCCAGAAATGGATTTGGTGAGCTATGCTCATTTTATCTATGACTAACCTGCTGAGCGGAGAATGCAACGCCGTATAGCACCAAAGGAAAAAATAATTTTAGAAAAAAATATTTTTTGTGCTGGCACCCGTACCCCAGCCACCCAGGTAGGGGTTGGCTGGAGAGGTGGTTGCTATAAAGGGTGGGCTTCCATTCTAGGGAAGCAGGTTGTTTCTTTTGCCTCCCACCCACCCACCCTGGCAAAAGGGGTAGAGCAGGGGCACAGCTGCTGTGGGCTGGCCCTGCACATTCACATAGTGTGCTCACCCTAGCATACAGATGGCCGTGTTGCCATCTGGTAGACATGTCTGTGTTATTCCACCGTATAGAGCTAGCACACATATTGTAATAAATTTGATGTTTTGTGGTGATGCATGCAAAGCAAGGCAAGGCCAGAAATGGATGGCATTTTTGTAATTAATGATGAGGATTCAGGCTCCCATGGTGTCATCATGGCCCGTCTACGTACATGGATGGCATTTATGTAACTAATGATGAGGATACAGGCTCCCATGGTGTGACTCTCCATGGCTGGCCTATGTACATGGATGGCATGTATTTTTTTAATGATGAGGATTCAGGCTCCCATGGTGTCATCATGGCCCGTCTACGTACATGGATGGCATTTATGTAATTAATGATGAGGATTTAGGCTCCCATGGTGTCATCATGGCCCGTGTACGTACATGGATGGCATGTATGTAATTAATGATTAGGATTCAGGCTCCCATGGTGTCATCATGGCTTGTCTACGTACATGGTTGGCATTTATGTAATTAATGATGAGGATTCAGGCCCCCATGGTGTCATCATGGCCCGTCTACGTACATGGATGGCATTTTTGTATATAATGATGAGGATTCAGGCTCCCATGGTGTCATCATGGCTTGTCTACGTACATGGTTGGCATTTATGTCATTAATGAGGAGGATTCAGGCTCCCATGGTGTCTCCATGGCTGGCCTACGTACATGGATGGCATTTATGTAATTAATGATGAGGATTCAGGCTCCCATGGTGTCATCATCGCCCGTCTACGTACATGGATGGCATGTATTTTTTTAATGATGAGGATTCAGGCTCCCATGGTGTCATCATGGCCCGTCTACGTACATGGATGGCATTTATGTAATTAATGATGAGGATTTAGGCTCCCATGGTGTCATCATGGCCCGTGTACGTACATGGATGGCATGTATGTAATTAATGATTAGGATTCAGGCTCCCATGGTGTCATCATGGCTTGTCTACGTACATGGTTGGCATTTATGTAATTAATGAGGAGGATTTAGGCTCCCATGGTGTCATCATGGCTGGCCTACGTACATGGATGGCATTTATGTTATTAATGATGAGGATTCAGGCTCCCATGGTGTCATCATGGCCCGTCTACGTACATGGATGTCAAGGAAAAGTAAATGATGAGGATTCAGGCTCCCATGGTGTCATCATGGCTTGTCTACGTACATGGTTGGCATGTATGTAATTAATGAGGAGGATTCAGGCTCCCATGGTGTGACTCTCCATGGCTGGCCTATGTACATGGTTGGCATTTATGTAATTAATGAGGAGGATTTAGGCTCCCATGGTTTCATCATGGCTGGCCTACGTACATGGATGGCATGTATGTAATTAATGATGAGGATTCAAGGCTCCCATGGTGTCATCATGGCCCGTCTACGTACATGGATGTCAAAGAAAAAAAATGACGAGGATTCAGGCTCCCATGGTGTCATCATGGCTGGCCTACGTACATGGATGTCAAAGAAAAAAAAATGATGAGGATTCAGGCTCCCATGGTGTCATCATGGCCCGTCTACGTACATGGTTGGCATTTATGTAATTAATGAGGAGGATTTAGGCTCCCATGGTGTCATCATGGCTGCATGGCCTACGTACATGGATGGCATGTATGTAATTAATGATGAGGATTCAGGCTCCCATGGTGTCATCATGGCTTGTCTACGTACATGAATGGCATTTATGTAATTAATGATGAGGATTCAGGCTCCCATGGTGTCATCATGGCCCGTCTACGTACATGGATGTCAAGGAATAGTAAATGAAGAGGATTCAGGCTCCATTGGTGTCATCATGGCTTGTCTACGTACATGGTTGGCATTTATGTAATTAATGAGGAGGATTCAGGCTCCCATGGTGTCTCCATGGCTGGCCTACGTACATGGATGTCAAGGAATAGTAAATGATGAGGATTCAGGCTCCCATGGTGTCATCATGGCCCGTGTACGTACATGGATGGCATGTATGTAGTTAATGATGAGGATTCAGGCTCCCATGGTGTCATCATGGCTTGTCTACGTACATGGATGGCATTTATGTAATTAATGATGAGGATTCAGGCTCCCATGGGGTCATCATGGCTTGTCTACGTACATGGTTGGCATTTATGTAATTAATGAGGAGGATTCAGGCTCCCATGGTGTCTCCATGGCTGGCCTACGTACATGGATGGCATTTATGTAATTAATGAGGAGGATTTAGGCTCCCATGGTGTCATCATGGCCCGTCTACGTACATGGATGGCCTTTATGTAAGTAATGATGAGGATTCAGGCTCCCATGGTGTCATCATGGCCCGTCTACGTACATGGATGTCAAGGAATAGTAAATGATGAGGATTCAGGCTCCCATGGTGTCTCCATGGTCCGTCTACGTACATGAATGGCAAGTATGTAATTAATGATGAGGATTCAGGCTCCCATGGTGTCATCATGGCTGGCCTACGTACATGAATGGCATTTATGTAATTAATGAGGAGGATTCAGGCTCCCATGGTGTCATCATGGCCCGTCTACGTACATGGATGGCATTTTTGTATATAATGATGAGGATTCAGGCTCCCATGGGGTCATCATGGCTTGTCTACGTACATGGTTGGCATTTATGTAATTAATGAGGAGGATTCAGGCTCCCATGGTGTCTCCATGGCTGGCCTACGTACATGGATGGCCTTTATGTAAGTAATGATGAGGATTCAGGCTCCCATGGTGTCATCATGGCCCGTCTACGTACATGGTTGGCATTTATGTAATTAATGAGGAGGATTCAGGCTCCCATGGTGTCATCATGGCCCGTCTACGTACATGGATGTCAAGGAATAGTAAATGATGAGGATTCAGGCTCCCATGGTGTCATCATGGCCCGTCTACGTACATGGATGTCAAGGAATAGTAAATGATGAGGATTCAGGCTCCCATGGTGTCTCCATGGCCCGTCTACGTACATGAATGGCAAGTATGTAATTAATGATGAGGATTCAGGCTCCCATGGTGTCATCATGGCTGGCCTACGTACATGAATGGCATTTATGTAATTAATGATGAGGATTCAGGCTCCCATGGGGTCATCATGGCCCGTCTACGTACATGGATGGCATTTTTGTATATAATGATGAGGATTCAGGCTCCCATGGTGTCATCATGGCTTGTCTACGTACATGGATGGCATTTATGTAATTAATGATGAGGATTCAGGCTCCCATGGTGTCTCCATGGCCCGTCTACGTACATGAATAGCAAGTATGTAATTAATGAGGAGGATTCAGGCTCCCATGGTGTCATCATGGCCCGTGTACGTACATGGATGGCATGTATGTAGTTAATGATGAGGATTCAGGCTCCCATGGTGTCATCATGGCTGGCCTACGTACATGGTTGGCATTTATGTAATTAATGAGGAGGATTCAGGCTCCCATGGGGTCATCATGGCCCGTCTACGTACATGGATGGCATTTTTGTATATAATGATGAGGATTCAGGCTCCCATGGTGTCATCATGGCTTGTCTACGTACATGGATGGCATTTATGTAATTAATGATGAGGATTCAGGCTCCCATGGTGTCATCATGGCTGGCCTACGTACATGGTTGGCATTTATGTAATTAATGATGAGGATTCAGGCTCCCATGGTGTCATCATGGCCCGTCTACGTACATGGATGGCATTTTTGTATATAATGATGAGGATTCAGGCTCCCATGGTGTCATCATGGCTTGTCTACGTACATGGATGGCATTTATGTAATTAATGATGAGGATTCAGGCTCCCATGGTGTCTCCATGGCCCGTCTACGTACATGAATGGCAAGTATGTAATTAATGAGGAGGATTCAGGCTCCCATGGTGTCATCATGGCCCGTGTACGTACATGGATGGCATGTATGTAGTTAATGATGAGGATTCAGGCTCCCATGGTGTCATCATGGCCCGTCTACGTACATGGATGGCATTTATGTAATTAATGATGAGGATTCAGGCTCCCATGGTGTCATCATGGCTTGTCTACGTACATGGATGGCATTTAAATTATGTAATGATGAGGATTCAGGCTCCCATGGTGTCTCCATGGCCCGTCTACGTACATGAATGGCAAGTATGTAATTAATGAGGAGGATTCAGGCTCCCATGGTGTCATCATGGCTGGCCTACGTACATGAATGGCATTTATGTAATTAATGATGAGGATTCAGGCTCCCATGGTGTCATCATGGCCCGTCTACGTACATGGATGTCATTTATGTAATTAATGATGAGGATTCAGGCTCCCATGGTGTCATCATGGCCCGTCTACGTACATGGATGTCAAAGAAAAAAAAAATGATGAGGATTCAGGCTTTCATGGGGTCATCATGGCTTGTCTACGTACATGGATGGCATGTATGTAATTAATGAGGAGGATTCAGGCTCCCATGGTGTCTCCATGGCTGGCCTACGTACATGAATGGCATTTATGTAATTAATGATGAGGATTCAGGCTCCCATGGTGTCATCATTGCCCGTGTACGTACATGGATGGCATTTTTGTATATAATGATGAGGATTCAGGCTCCCATGGTGTCATCATGGCCCGTCTACGTACATGGATGGCATTTTTGTATATAATGATGAGGATTCAGGCTCCCATGGTGTCATCATGGCTTGTCTACGTACATGGTTGGCATTTATGTCATTAATGAGGAGGATTCAGGCTCCCATGGTGTCTCCATGGCTGGCCTACGTACATGGATGGCATTTATGTAATTAATGATGAGGATTCAGGCTCCCATGGTGTCATCATTGCCCGTGTACGTACATGGATGGCATTTTTGTAATTAATGATGAGGATTCAGGCTCCCATGGTGTCATCATGGCCCGTGTACGTACATGGATGGCATGTATGTAATTAATGATTAGGATTCAGGCTCCCATGGTGTCATCATGGCTTGTCTACGTACATGGTTGGCATTTATGTAATTAATGATGAGGATTCAGGCTCCCATGGTGTCATCATGGCCCGTCTACGTACATGGATGGCATTTTTGTATATAATGATGAGGATTCAGGCTCCCATGGTGTCATCATGCATGGCTTGTCTACGTACATGGTTGGCATTTATGTCATTAATGAGGAGGATTCAGGCTCCCATGGTGTCTCCATGGCTGGCCTACGTACATGGATGGCATTTATGTAATTAATGATGAGGATTCAGGCTCCCATGGTGTCATCATCGCCCGTCTACGTACATGGATGGCATGTATTTTTTTAATGATGAGGATTCAGGCTCCCATGGTGTCATCATGGCCCGTCTACGTACATGGATGGCATTTATGTAATTAATGATGAGGATTTAGGCTCCCATGGTGTCATCATGGCCCGTGTACGTACATGGATGGCATGTATGTAATTAATGATTAGGATTCAGGCTCCCATGGTGTCATCATGGCTTGTCTACGTACATGGTTGGCATTTATGTAATTAATGAGGAGGATTTAGGCTCCCATGGTGTCATCATGGCTGGCCTACGTACATGGATGGCATTTATGTTATTAATGATGAGGATTCAGGCTCCCATGGTGTCATCATGGCCCGTCTACGTACATGGATGTCAAGGAAAAGTAAATGATGAGGATTCAGGCTCCCATGGTGTCATCATGGCTTGTCTACGTACATGGTTGGCATGTATGTAATTAATGAGGAGGATTCAGGCTCCCATGGTGTGACTCTCCATGGCTGGCCTATGTACATGGTTGGCATTTATGTAATTAATGAGGAGGATTTAGGCTCCCATGGTTTCATCATGGCTGGCCTACGTACATGGATGGCATGTATGTAATTAATGATGAGGATTCAAGGCTCCCATGGTGTCATCATGGCCCGTCTACGTACATGGATGTCAAAGAAAAAAAAATGACGAGGATTCAGGCTCCCATGGTGTCATCATGGCTGGCCTACGTACATGGATGTCAAAGAAAAAAAAAAATGATGAGGATTCAGGCTCCCATGGTGTCATCATGGCCCGTCTACGTACATGGTTGGCATTTATGTAATTAATGAGGAGGATTTAGGCTCCCATGGTGTCATCATGGCTGCATGGCCTACGTACATGGATGGCATGTATGTAATTAATGATGAGGATTCAGGCTCCCATGGTGTCATCATGGCCCGTCTACGTACTGAATGGCATTTATGTAATTAATGATGAGGATTCAGGCTCCCATGGTGTCATCATGGCCCGTCTACGTACATGGATGTCAAGGAATAGTAAATGAAGAGGATTCAGGCTCCATTGGTGTCATCATGGCTTGTCTACGTACATGGTTGGCATTTATGTAATTAATGAGGAGGATTCAGGCTCCCATGGTGTCTCCATGGCTGGCCTACGTACATGGATGTCAAGGAATAGTAAATGATGAGGATTCAGGCTCCCATGGTGTCATCATGGCCCGTGTACGTACATGGATGGCATGTATGTAGTTAATGATGAGGATTCAGGCTCCCATGGTGTCATCATGGCTTGTCTACGTACATGGATGGCATTTATGTAATTAATGATGAGGATTCAGGCTCCCATGGGGTCATCATGGCTTGTCTACGTACATGGTTGGCATTTATGTAATTAATGAGGAGGATTCAGGCTCCCATGGTGTCTCCATGGCTGGCCTACGTACATGGATGGCATTTATGTAATTAATGAGGAGGATTTAGGCTCCCATGGTGTCATCATGGCCCGTCTACGTACATGGATGGCCTTTATGTAAGTAATGATGAGGATTCAGGCTCCCATGGTGTCATCATGGCCCGTCTACGTACATGGATGTCAAGTGATAGTAAATGATGAGGATTCAGGCTCCCATGGTGTCTCCATGGTCCGTCTACGTACATGAATGGCAAGTATGTAATTAATGATGAGGATTCAGGCTCCCATGGTGTCATCATGGCTGGCCTACGTACATGAATGGCATTTATGTAATTAATGATGAGGATTCAGGCTCCCATGGTGTCATCATGGCCCGTCTACGTACATGGATGGCATTTTTGTATATAATGATGAGGATTCAGCAGGCTCCCATGGGGTCATCATGGCTTGTCTACGTACATGGTTGGCATTTATGTAATTAATGAGGAGGATTCAGGCTCCCATGGTGTCTCCATGGCTGGCCTACGTACATGGATGGCCTTTATGTAAGTAATGATGAGGATTCAGGCTCCCATGGTGTCATCATGGCCCGTCTACGTACATGGTTGGCATTTATGTAATTAATGAGGAGGATTCAGGCTCCCATGGTGTCATCATGGCCCGTCTACGTACATGGATGTCAAGGAATAGTAAATGATGAGGATTCAGGCTCCCATGGTGTCATCATGGCCCGTCTACGTACATGGATGTCAAGGAATAGTAAATGATGAGGATTCAGGCTCCCATGGTGTCTCCATGGCCCGTCTACGTACATGAATGGCAAGTATGTAATTAATGATGAGGATTCAGGCTCCCATGGTGTCATCATGGCTGGCCTACGTACATGAATGGCATTTATGTAATTAATGATGAGGATTCAGGCTCCCATGGGGTCATCATGGCCCGTCTACGTACATGGATGTCAAGGAATAGTAAATGATGAGGATTCAGGCTCCCATGGTGTCTCCATGGCCCGTCTACGTACATGAATGGCAAGTATGTAATTAATGATGAGGATTCAGGCTCCCATGGTGTCATCATGGCTGGCCTACGTACATGAATGGCATTTATGTAATTAATGATGAGGATTCAGGCTCCCATGGGGTCATCATGGCCCGTCTACGTACATGGATGGCATTTTTGTATATAATGATGAGGATTCAGGCTCCCATGGTGTCATCATGGCTTGTCTACGTACATGGATGGCATTTATGTAATTAATGATGAGGATTCAGGCTCCCATGGTGTCTCCATGGCCCGTCTACGTACATGAATAGCAAGTATGTAATTAATGAGGAGGATTCAGGCTCCCATGGTGTCATCATGGCCCGTGTACGTACATGGATGGCATGTATGTAGTTAATGATGAGGATTCAGGCTCCCATGGTGTCATCATGGCTGGCCTACGTACATGGTTGGCATTTATGTAATTAATGAGGAGGATTCAGGCTCCCATGGGGTCATCATGGCCCGTCTACGTACATGGATGGCATTTTTGTATATAATGATGAGGATTCAGGCTCCCATGGTGTCATCATGGCTTGTCTACGTACATGGATGGCATTTATGTAATTAATGATGAGGATTCAGGCTCCCATGGTGTCATCATGGCTGGCCTACGTACATGGTTGGCATTTATGTAATTAATGATGAGGATTCAGGCTCCCATGGGGTCATCATGGCCCGTCTACGTACATGGATGGCATTTTTGTATATAATGATGAGGATTCAGGCTCCCATGGTGTCATCATGGCTTGTCTACGTACATGGATGGCATTTATGTAATTAATGATGAGGATTCAGGCTCCCATGGTGTCTCCATGGCCCGTCTACGTACATGAATGGCAAGTATGTAATTAATGAGGAGGATTCAGGCTCCCATGGTGTCATCATGGCCCGTGTACGTACATGGATGGCATGTATGTAGTTAATGATGAGGATTCAGGCTCCCATGGTGTCATCATGGCCCGTCTACGTACATGGATGGCATTTATGTAATTAATGATGAGGATTCAGGCTCCCATGGTGTCATCATGGCTTGTCTACGTACATGGATGGCATTTATGTAATTATGTAATGATGAGGATTCAGGCTCCCATGGTGTCTCCATGGCCCGTCTACGTACATGAATGGCATTTATGTAATTAATGATGAGGATTCAGGCTCCCATGGGGTCATCATGGCTGGCCTACGTACATGAATGGCATTTATGTAATTAATGATGAGGATTCAGGCTCCCATGGTGTCATCATGGCCCGTCTACGTACATGGATGTCATTTATGTAATTAATGATGAGGATTCAGGCTCCCATGGTGTCATCATGGCCCGTCTACGTACATGGATGTCAAAGAAAAAAAAAATGATGAGGATTCAGGCTCCCATGGGGTCATCATGGCTTGTCTACGTACATGGATGGCATGTATGTAATTAATGAGGAGGATTCAGGCTCCCATGGTGTCTCCATGGCTGGCCTACGTACATGAATGGCATTTATGTAATTAATGATGAGGATTCAGGCTCCCATGGTGTCATCATTGCCCGTGTACGTACATGGATGGCATTTTTGTATATAATGATGAGGATTCAGGCTCCCATGGTGTCATCATGGCCCGTCTACGTACATGGATGGCATTTTTGTATATAATGATGAGGATTCAGGCTCCCATGGTGTCATCATGGCTTGTCTACGTACATGGTTGGCATTTATGTCATTAATGAGGAGGATTCAGGCTCCCATGGTGTCTCCATGGCTGGCCTACGTACATGGATGGCATTTATGTAATTAATGATGAGGATTCAGGCTCCCATGGTGTCATCATTGCCCGTGTACGTACATGGATGGCATTTTTGTAATTAATGATGAGGATTCAGGCTCCCATGGTGTCATCATGGCCCGTGTACGTACATGGATGGCATGTATGTAATTAATGATTAGGATTCAGGCTCCCATGGTGTCATCATGGCTTGTCTACGTACATGGTTGGCATTTATGTAATTAATGATGAGGATTCAGGCTCCCATGGTGTCATCATGGCCCGTCTACGTACATGGATGGCATTTTTGTATATAATGATGAGGATTCAGGCTCCCATGGTGTCATCATGCATGGCTTGTCTACGTACATGGTTGGCATTTATGTCATTAATGAGGAGGATTCAGGCTCCCATGGTGTCTCCATGGCTGGCCTACGTACATGGATGGCATTTATGTAATTAATGATGAGGATTCAGGCTCCCATGGTGTCATCATCGCCCGTCTACGTACATGGATGGCATGTATTTTTTTAATGATGAGGATTCAGGCTCCCATGGTGTCATCATGGCCCGTCTACGTACATGGATGGCATTTATGTAATTAATGATGAGGATTTAGGCTCCCAAGGTGTCATCATGGCCCGTGTACGTACATGGATGGCATGTATGTAATTAATGATTAGGATTCAGGCTCCCATGGTGTCATCATGGCTTGTCTACGTACATGGTTGGCATTTATGTAATTAATGAGGAGGATTTAGGCTCCCATGGTGTCATCATGGCTGGCCTACGTACATGGATGGCATTTATGTTATTAATGATGAGGATTCAGGCTCCCATGGTGTCATCATGGCCCGTCTACGTACATGGATGTCAAGGAAAAGTAAATGATGAGGATTCAGGCTCCCATGGTGTCATCATGGCTTGTCTACGTACATGGTTGGCATGTATGTAATTAATGAGGAGGATTCAGGCTCCCATGGTGTGACTCTCCATGGCTGGCCTATGTACATGGTTGGCATTTATGTAATTAATGAGGAGGATTTAGGCTCCCATGGTTTCATCATGGCTGGCCTACGTACATGGATGGCATGTATGTAATTAATGATGAGGATTCAAGGCTCCCATGGTGTCATCATGGCCCGTCTACGTACATGGATGTCAAAGAAAAAAAAATGACGAGGATTCAGGCTCCCATGGTGTCATCATGGCTGGCCTACGTACATGGATGTCAAAGAAAAAAAAAAATGATGAGGATTCAGGCTCCCATGGTGTCATCATGGCCCGTCTACGTACATGGTTGGCATTTATGTAATTAATGAGGAGGATTTAGGCTCCCATGGTGTCATCATGGCTGCATGGCCTACGTACATGGATGGCATGTATGTAATTAATGATGAGGATTCAGGCTCCCATGGTGTCATCATGGCCCGTCTACGTACATGAATGGCATTTATGTAATTAATGATGAGGATTCAGGCTCCCATGGTGTCATCATGGCCCGTCTACGTACATGGATGTCAAGGAATAGTAAATGAAGAGGATTCAGGCTCCATTGGTGTCATCATGGCTTGTCTACGTACATGGTTGGCATTTATGTAATTAATGAGGAGGATTCAGGCTCCCATGGTGTCTCCATGGCTGGCCTACGTACATGGATGTCAAGGAATAGTAAATGATGAGGATTCAGGCTCCCATGGTGTCATCATGGCCCGTGTACGTACATGGATGGCATGTATGTAGTTAATGATGAGGATTCAGGCTCCCATGGTGTCATCATGGCTTGTCTACGTACATGGATGGCATTTATGTAATTAATGATGAGGATTCAGGCTCCCATGGGGTCATCATGGCTTGTCTACGTACATGGTTGGCATTTATGTAATTAATGAGGAGGATTCAGGCTCCCATGGTGTCTCCATGGCTGGCCTACGTACATGGATGGCATTTATGTAATTAATGAGGAGGATTTAGGCTCCCATGGTGTCATCATGGCCCGTCTACGTACATGGATGGCCTTTATGTAAGTAATGATGAGGATTCAGGCTCCCATGGTGTCATCATGGCCCGTCTACGTACATGGATGTCAAGGAATAGTAAATGATGAGGATTCAGGCTCCCATGGTGTCTCCATGGTCCGTCTACGTACATGAATGGCAAGTATGTAATTAATGATGAGGATTCAGGCTCCCATGGTGTCATCATGGCTGGCCTACGTACATGAATGGCATTTATGTAATTAATGATGAGGATTCAGGCTCCCATGGTGTCATCATGGCCCGTCTACGTACATGGATGGCATTTTTGTATATAATGATGAGGATTCAGGCTCCCATGGGGTCATCATGGCTTGTCTACGTACATGGTTGGCATTTATGTAATTAATGAGGAGGATTCAGGCTCCCATGGTGTCTCCATAGTTATTATAAATAGTGACGGAACCTTTTTGCCACTTGGCAATTAGGTCCGTCACTATTTATCCGGCGAAAACCACTCGCCGGTATCTATTCCGCGTTAAGTTCACGTGAACGTGGCGCGGAATTGATACCGGCGAGTGGTTTTCGCCGGATAAATAGTGACGGACCTAATTGCCAAGTGGCAAAAAGGTTCCGTCACTATTTATAATAACTAAAACGTCGTAGTGTGGGGGCCGATATCTATCGTACCGCTGATGCCTACTGCAGTACCGAATCTCGCCTTAACGATATTCCAACCGGGCATATTTTCCCTTCTGGCACTTTCGTTTGGCCTTCTGGTATCAAATCCTTCCGGTATCCGGAAATACCCGTGTCACCACAGGGATTCGAACCCCCGACTTACGAGGTCTTAGTTATTATAAATAGTGACGGAACCTTTTTGCCACTTGGCAATTAGGTCCGTCACTATTTATCCGGCGAAAACCACTCGCCGGTATCTATTCCGCGTTAAGTTCACGTGAACGTGGCGCGGAATTGATACCGGCGAGTGGTTTTCGCCGGATAAATAGTGACGGACCTAATTGCCAAGTGGCAAAAAGGTTCCGTCACTATTTATAATAACTAAGACCTCGTAAGTCGGGGGTTCGAATCCCTGTGGTGACACGGGTATTTCCGGATACCGGAAGGATTTGATACCAGAAGGCCAAACGAAAGTGCCAGAAGGGAAAATATGCCCGGTTGGAATATCGTTAAGGCGAGATTCGGTACTGCAGTAGGCATCAGCGGTACGATAGATATCGGCCCCCACACTACGACGTTTTAGTTATTATAAATAGTGACGGAACCTTTTTGCCACTTGGCAATTAGGTCCGTCACTATTTATCCGGCGAAAACCACTCGCCGGTATCAATTCCGCGCCACGTTCACGTGAACTTAACGCGGAATAGATACCGGCGAGTGGTTTTCGCCGGATAAATAGTGACGGACCTAATTGCCAAGTGGCAAAAAGGTTCCGTCACTATTTATAATAACTTCCATGGCTGGCCTACGTACATGGATGGCCTTTATGTAAGTAATGATGAGGATTCAGGCTCCCATGGTGTCATCATGGCCCGTCTACGTACATGGTTGGCATTTATGTAATTAATGAGGAGGATTCAGGCTCCCATGGTGTCATCATGGCCCGTCTACGTACATGGATGTCAAGGAATAGTAAATGATGAGGATTCAGGCTCCCATGGTGTCATCATGGCCCGTCTACGTACATGGATGTCAAGGAATAGTAAATGATGAGGATTCAGGCTCCCATGGTGTCTCCATGGCCCGTCTACGTACATGAATGGCAAGTATGTAATTAATGATGAGGATTCAGGCTCCCATGGTGTCATCATGGCTGGCCTACGTACATGAATGGCATTTATGTAATTAATGATGAGGATTCAGGCTCCCATGGTGTCATCATGGCCCGTCTACGTACATGGATGTCATTTATGTAATTAATGATGAGGATTCAGGCTCCCATGGTGTCATCATGGCCCGTCTACGTACATGGATGGCATTTATGTAATTAATGATGAGGATTCAGGCTCCCATGGTGTCTCCATGGCCCGTCTACGTACATGAATAGCAAGTATGTAATTAATGAGGAGGATTCAGGCTCCCATGGTGTCATCATGGCCCGTGTACGTACATGGATGGCATGTATGTAGTTAATGATGAGGATTCAGGCTCCCATGGTGTCATCATGGCTGGCCTACGTACATGGTTGGCATTTATGTAATTAATGATGAGGATTCAGGCTCCCATGGGGTCATCATGGCCCGTCTACGTACATGGATGGCATTTTTGTATATAATGATGAGGATTCAGGCTCCCATGGTGTCATCATGGCTTGTCTACGTACATGGATGGCATTTATGTAATTAATGATGAGGATTCAGGCTCCCATGGTGTCATCATGGCTGGCCTACGTACATGGTTGGCATTTATGTAATTAATGATGAGGATTCAGGCTCCCATGGGGTCATCATGGCCCGTCTACGTACATCGATGGCATTTTTGTATATAATGATGAGGATTCAGGCTCCCATGGTGTCATCATGGCTTGTCTACGTACATGGATGGCATTTATGTAACTAATGATGAGGATTCAGGCTCCCATGGTGTCTCCATGGCCCGTCTACGTACATGAATGGCAAGTATGTAATTAATGAGGAGGATTCAGGCTCCCATGGTGTCATCATGGCCCGTGTACGTACATGGATGGCATGTATGTAGTTAATGATGAGGATTCAGGCTCCCATGGTGTCATCATGGCCCGTCTACGTACATGGATGGCATTTATGTAATTAATGATGAGGATTCAGGCTCCCATGGTGTCATCATGGCTTGTCTACGTACATGGATGGCATTTATGTAATTAATGATGAGGATTCAGGCTCCCATGGTGTCTCCATGGCCCGTCTACGTACATGAATGGCAAGTATGTAATTAATGAGGAGGATTCAGGCTCCCATGGTGTCATCATGGCTGGCCTACGTACATGAATGGCATTTATGTAATTAATGATGAGGATTCAGGCTCCCATGGTGTCATCATGGCCCGTCTACGTACATGGATGTCATTTATGTAATTAATGATGAGGATTCAGGCTCCCATGGTGTCATCATGGCCCGTCTACGTACATGGATGTCAAAGAAAAAAAAAATGATGAGGATTCAGGCTCCCATGGGGTCATCATGGCTTGTCTACGTACATGGATGGCATGTATGTAATTAATGAGGAGGATTCAGGCTCCCATGGTGTCTCCATGGCTGGCCTACGTACATGAATGGCATTTATGTAATTAATGATGAGGATTCAGGCTCCCATGGTGTCATCATTGCCCGTGTACGTACATGGATGGCATTTTTGTATATAATGATGAGGATTCAGGCTCCCATGGTGTCATCATGGCCCGTCTACGTACATGGATGGCATTTTTGTATATAATGATGAGGATTCAGGCTCCCATGGTGTCATCATGGCTTGTCTACGTACATGGTTGGCATTTATGTCATTAATGAGGAGGATTCAGGCTCCCATGGTGTCTCCATGGCTGGCCTACGTACATGGATGGCATTTATGTAATTAATGATGAGGATTCAGGCTCCCATGGTGTCATCATTGCCCGTGTACGTACATGGATGGCATATTTGTAATTAATGATGAGGATTCAGGCTCCCATGGTGTCATCATGGCCCGTCTACGTACATGGATGGCATTTATGTAATTAATGATGAGGATTCAGGCTCCCATGGTGTCATCATGGCCCGTCTACGTACATGGATGTCATTTATGTAATTAATGATGAGGATTCAGGCTCCCATGGTGTCATCATGGCCCGTCTACGTACATGGTTGGCATTTATGTAATTAATGATGAGGATTCAGGCTCCCATGGTGTCATCATGGCCCGTCTACGTACATGGATGTCAAGGAATAGTAAATGATGAGGATTCAGGCTCCCATGGTGTCATCATGGCTTGTCTACGTACATGGTTGGCATTTATGTAACCTGAATCCTCTCATAAAAAAAATGAAGAGGATTCAGGCTCCATTGGTGTCATCATGGCTGGCCTACGTACATGGATGTCCAGGAATAGTAAATTATGAGGATTCAGGCTCCCATGGTGTCATCATGGCTTGTCTACGTACATGGTTGGCATTTATGTAATTAATGAGGAGGATTCAGGCTCCCATGGTGTCATCATGGCCCGTCTATGTACATGGATGTCATTTATGTAATTAATGATGAGGATTCAGGCTCCCATGGTGTCATCATGGCCCGTCTACGTACATGGATGTCAAAGAAAAAAAAAATGATGAGGATTCAGGCTCCCATGGGGTCATCATGGCTTGTCTACGTACATGGATGGCATGTATGTAATTAATGAGGAGGATTCAGGCTCCCATAGTGTCTCCATGGCTGGCCTACGTACATGAATGGCATTTATGTAATTAATGATGAGGATTCAGGCTCCCATGGTGTCATCATTGCCCGTGTACGTACATGGATGGCATTTTTGTATATAATGATGAGGATTCAGGCTCCCATGGTGTCATCATGGCCCGTCTACGTACATGGATGGCATTTTTGTATATAATGATGAGGATTCAGGCTCCCATGGTGTCATCATGGCTTGTCTACGTACATGGTTGGCATTTATGTCATTAATGAGGAGGATTCAGGCTCCCATGGTGTCTCCATGGCTGGCCTACGTACATGGATGGCATTTATGTAATTAATGATGAGGATTCAGGCTCCCATGGTGTCATCATTGCCCGTGTACGTACATGGATGGCATTTTTGTAATTAATGATGAGGATTCAGGCTCCCATGGTGTCATCATGGCTTGTCTACGTACATGGATGGCATTTATGTAATTAATGATGAGGATTCAGGCTCCCATGGTGTCATCATCGCCCGTCTACGTACATGGATGGCATGTATTTTTTTAATGATGAGGATTCAGGCTCCCATGGTGTCATCATGGCCCGTCTACGTACATGGTTGGCATTTATGTAATTAATGAGGAGGATTCAGGCTCCCATGGTGTCATCATGGCCCGTCTACGTACATGGATGTCAAGGAATAGTAAATGATGAGGATTCAGGCTCCCATGGTGTCATCATGGCTTGTCTACGTACATGGTTGGCATTTATGTAACCTGAATCCTCTCATAAAAAAAATGAAGAGGATTCAGGCTCCATTGGTGTCATCATGGCTGGCCTACGTACATGGATGTCCAGGAATAGTAAATTATGAGGATTCAGGCTCCCATGGTGTCATCATGGCTTGTCTACGTACATGGTTGGCATTTATGTAATTAATGAGGAGGATTCAGGCTCCCATGGTGTCATCATGGCCCGTCTACGTACATGGATGTCATTTATGTAATTAATGATGAGGATTCAGGCTCCCATGGTGTCATCATGGCCCGTCTACGTACATGGATGTCAAAGAAAAAAAAAATGATGAGGATTCAGGCTCCCATGGGGTCATCATGGCTTGTCTACGTACATGGATGGCATGTATGTAATTAATGATGAGGATTCAGGCTCCCATGGTGTCTCCATGGCCCGTCTACGTACATGAATGGCAAGTATGTAATTAATGATGAGGATTCAGGCTCCCATGGTGTCATCATGGCTGGCCTACGTACATGAATGGCATTTATGTAATTAATGATGAGGATTCAGGCTCCCATGGGGTCATCATGGCCCGTCTACGTACATGGATGGCATTTTTGTATATAATGATGAGGATTCAGGCTCCCATGGTGTCATCATGGCTTGTCTACGTACATGGATGGCATTTATGTAATTAATGATGAGGATTCAGGCTCCCATGGTGTCATCATGGCCCGTCTACGTACATGGATGTCAAGGAATAGTAAATGATGAGGATTCAGGCTCCCATGGTGTCTCCATGGCCCGTCTACGTACATGAATGGCAAGTATGTAATTAATGAGGAGGATTCAGGCTCCC
Organism: Mesostigma viride; assembly: GCA_009746045.1. Classification (NCBI taxonomy): domain Eukaryota; kingdom Viridiplantae; phylum Streptophyta; class Mesostigmatophyceae; order Mesostigmatales; family Mesostigmataceae; genus Mesostigma; species Mesostigma viride. The sequence continues at coordinate 65,772 of RPFO01000055.1, read as the reverse complement.
ATGGTGTCATCATGGCTGGCCTACGTACATGAATGGCAAGTATGTAATTAATGATGAGGATTCAGGCTCCCATGGTGTCATCATGGCCCGTCTACGTACATGGATGTCATTTATGTAATTAATGATGAGGATTCAGGCTCCCATGGTGTCATCATGGCCCGTCTACGTACATGGATGTCAAAGAAAAAAAAAATGATGAGGATTCAGGCTCCCATGGGGTCATCATGGCTTGTCTACGTACATGGATGGCATGTATGTAATTAATGATTAGGATTCAGGCTCCCATGGTGTCATCATGGCTTGTCTACGTACATGGTTGGCATTTATGTAATTAATGAGGAGGATTCAGGCTCCCATGGTGTCTCCATGGCTGGCCTACGTACATGGATGTCAAGGAATAGTAAATGATGAGGATTCAGGCTCCCATGGGGTCATCATGGCTTGTCTACGTACATGGATGGCATGTATGTAATTAATGAGGAGGATTCAGGCTCCCATGGTGTCTCCATGGCTGGCCTACGTATGTACATGGATGTCAAGGAAAACAAAATGATGAGGATTCAGGCTCCCATGGTGTCATCATGGCCCGTCTACGTACATGGTTGGCATTTATGTAATTAATGAGGAGGATTCAGGCTCCCATGGTGTCTCCATGGCTGGCCTACGTACATGGATGGCATTTATGTATTTAATGATGAGGATTCAGGCTCCCATGGTGTCATCATGGCTTGTCTACCTACATGGTTGGCATTTATGTAACCTGAATCCTCTCATAAAAAAAATGAAGAGGATTCAGGCTCCATTGGTGTCATCATGGCTGGCCTACGTACATGGATGTCAAGGAATAGTAAATGATGAGGATTCAGGCTCCCATGGTGTCATCATGGCTTGTCTACGTACATGGTTGGCATTTATGTAATGAATGTGGAGGATTCAGGCTCCCATGGTGTCTCCATGGCTGGCCTACGTACATGGATGGCATTTATGTAATTAATGAGGAGGATTTAGGCTCCCATGGTGTCATCATCGCCCGTCTACGTACATGGATGGAGTTAGGTTAATATTGTGCGGAAACCTTTTTGCCACTTGGGCTACTCAGGTTCCGCACAATATTACCGGCGATAACCACTCGCCGGACACTCAAGTTCACGACGTCGTGAACTTGAGTGTCCGGCGAGTGGTTATCGCCGGTAATATTGTGCGGAACCTGAGTAGCCCAAGTGGCAAAAAGGTTTCCGCACAATATTAACCTAACTAAAACCTAGCCTCTTGGGGCGAGGACGAATCACTAGGCTCGGAACACCCGTATGCATGAATATGATCGAATATAAGCATCTCGTTGGTGCAAATATCGATATGAATATGATCGAATATGAGCATCTCCTTGGTGCGCATATGATTAGAGCCGGGTGCCAAATCGGAACGAATTATTCCCCCAAATAATCCGCTTCCGAGTGGATTCGAACCTGCGCCCCGCAAGGATCCAGGTCTTAGTTAGGTTAATATTGTGCGGAAACCTTTTTGCCACTTGGGCTACTCAGGTTCCGCACAATATTACCGGCGATAACCACTCGCCGGACACTCAAGTTCACGACGTCGTGAACTTGAGTGTCCGGCGAGTGGTTATCGCCGGTAATATTGTGCGGAACCTGAGTAGCCCAAGTGGCAAAAAGGTTTCCGCACAATATTAACCTAACTGATGGCATTTATGTAATTAATGATGAGGATTCAGGCTCCCATGGTGTCATCATGGCCCGTCTACGTACTTTCTGAGCTATCTGCTCATTTTATAGTTATGTTGCGGCGGGCTCAAAGGGGGCCGATCTGCCGCCTGTAGCGTAGCTCTACCGTACGTCACCTACACCATGTGAGGTGCTTGTTGTTACTTAGGACTAGAGAGAGAAAGGGACCGGCGGTGCGCCGGTACTAGTGCCTACTGGCAACCGTGCCCGCCCTTGATTGAGGGGGGCGCGGCGCCTTGAGACATGTGCTTTGTTTTCCATTTTCACACCGTACTTAGAGTGGTGTGGTGAACGTAGGGAGGCCTTTTTGCAGCTCCCACCCACCCACCCTCGCTGCTGTTGGGACAAGATTGGACCAAGGGGGCATGTGCTGGGCCCCAGCATGGTGAACTGGCCTAACTTGACAATGACTTGTACAATGATTTTGAGGGTGTGGCTAGGCTCAACTGTTAAAGCCTGCACACACTTATTGCAATAAACTTGTTTCTCTGGTAGGAAGGCACTCCAATGGACCTTAGCTTCAGCACCTATATGGATGTCATTTATGTAATTAATGATGAGGATTCAGGCTCCCATGGTGTCGTCATGGCCCGTCTACGTACATGGATGTCAAAGAAAAAAAAAATGATGAGGATTCAGGCTCCCATGGGGTCATCATGGCCCGTCTACGTACATGGATGTCAAGGAATAGTAAATGATGAGGATTCAGGCTCCCATGGTGTCTCCATGGCTGGCCTACGTATGTACATGGATGTCAATTAATTAATTAATTAATAAGCACGTGACTGCGTCACGTGGGTGCCAATACAGAGTAAAGGAACCTTCAACCCTATATACACAGTGAGAAGGAGGGAGGGCGCCCTAGCTTCTCTCACTGCCGCAGGTGGGCAGGCCACAGAGCGCTCTCTCCACGGCATGGTGCCGGGGCGCAACAATGGATGTCAAAGAAAACAAAATGATGAGGATTCAGGCTCCCATGGTGTCATCATGGCCCGTCTAGTTGTGAGGGTAAGAATGCCACGAATTCCGCCATGGTTCTTGCAGGAAGTTGCCTTTATTAACAATCAGGAAACACAGACGTAAGTCACGTCACTTCCAAGACTGCACGCAGCACAGACGACAGGGTCGCAGTGCCAAGAGAACGTGCACGCAAGAACTAGCGTCCCGGTGTGACCAAGTCACTCATATAGCTTACTAGGGACGCGTCCAAGTATTCAGCTGCACTGTCACAGCTGAACTGTCAATCAATTGATTACACAGACTCTGGCACGCCTTTGGCGCGCAGATCTATCAATTGTCCATACGGCTAGTCCTGTGGACCTATCCGTACACTAGTCAGCATCAATTGTCTCATAGGTCCTGGCGCGCTACAGTGCGCCTACCTATCAATTGACCATCAAGTCCTGTACAAGTCCTGTCAACGTCCTGCGGACTATCAAAGTGACACTTGTACATCCTGTGTCCGTACGCGCCCACAGTGGCGCGCCGGGTATTGTCGGCACAGCCTAGGAAACGTCATAACTTTTACGTTCCTTAACCAAATGAGGCGTTCAAGGTGCCGTTGGAAAGAGCGTAACAATCTCTATCCATCTAACGTAAATCCTTTACGTTAACTCCAATCCCTTCTTTTCTTTAGGGGTCACATCAGTTAATAAACGAGTGGACCTCTCAATGCTCAATGGCCTAACGCATGTGTTTATTACAATAAATCACAAGCCCCGCACCCAACGTGCACAAGGGCATTTAGCATTGTCGACAAGCAACGCTCTGCCTGGCTGCCACGTCTGGAGCAGCCGACAGTGGCCGTTGGGCTCTGTGGTGCAGCCTGAGTGGCGCGACGCCACTGCTAGACTCTCAGGACCTTAGTCCAACATCCGACACCTCAATGTCAGTCCCGAGTGGGTATTGGCGACGCCGTACCGCCAATCCTACTTGGGTACTGGCGTCCGTCACCAGGACTCGGCTATCGAATAGTCTAGCCTGCCGAATCACATATAGCCGGGACTTCTGACCGAGCCTACACGTGCGAAACCCCAGATAGCACATTGCTATCTGGTACTTAGCCTATGTCCACGACTAGAGGCTAACTCCAGTTTTATTTTTTTTTTTTTTTTTTTTTTTTTTAAGGCATCAGTGCTGCACCTCCAGTTTTTATTCCTTTTTGTTTTTTTCAGGTACTTGGCAATATCATGAATAAGACATTGGTACAGGAAAACTCATATCAGACCACAATGGACGTTGTGAATTAAAGCGCCCACAGACCCCATTGCCTTTAAATCTGACAGTGTCTTTGAGGTTTCTGAACCTAGGATCCCCTGTTTGTACAAGTCAGTGGAGTGATGAGTGGCTATGGAAAAACCAGGGGGCACATCAAGAAATTATTATGTTTGTTGCCAAGTTGCCACCAGCTGGGAAAGACCATAGTCTGCACCATTAGTCTGGAGTGCCCTATTTCATCATCCATTTGTCTGACTAGACAGATAGGGATTCATTGCATCACACAGAAGCTGGTACTGGGTTGCTGCTAATGACGGAATCTTGGTCAATGCGTCAGCCAGGTTCTCCTCGTCTGGCAGATGCTGCCAGCTGGAAAAATAGCTTGTTTCCTGTTTCAAAATCACCCAGTCCAGATCAGTATGCACAGCAGCAGTCACAGATTTCTTGTTAAGGAAACTAATGACTGACTGACTGTCAGTGTGTAAGTGAGCATGCACATCAGCCTTGCTGCCAGCCTGAGTTTGCAACCAGGTTAGTATGTGCTGAAGGGATCGAGCATGCTGCACAGCAGACACCACAGCACGGCACTCAGCAGAGTTACTGCCAACAGCTTTTCTGCGATGCAATCTGCTGTACCACGACACCATGGACATATAGTCTCCCTTGTTGGTAAGGAAGAACACCCCAGCCTCCCTGGCATCCATTTTTGTTATTACCCTACTCTCCATGGAGCTGTCCATCAGACAGTTAATGTGAATATCTTCCATGAGGTTGAGTGGATGAATGACAAGGGAAGGTCCAGCCTTTAGTAGCTTCTGGAGATCCTTAGGTTTCATGGTTTGTAATACTGTGTCATCAATCCTGCTGACCACTGCCAGATGAGGTGCACAGATAGCACTCAGCCACCCTAATTTTCCTTTGACAGTAGCACACATGTGAGCAGGAATGCACGGAATATCAAGCAGCTCTAGGCATTCTTCTAAGTACTGGGCAGGCGGGGATAGAGTACACACCCACTGTTCCTGTTGCTCTTCCAGTGCTAGCATTATGCCACAGAACTGTAGGGGTTCTGGCCCCAGCTCTGTCTGCTTTCCAATCTCATATGACTGCTGAACCTGCTGAATGAACTTGTCAACTTCAGCTCTTGGTCCACAAATCAGTTGGTCATCACCATGCCACACAAACAGGAGCAAGCCAGAGGGTGTGGGCACAGCAAAGAGACAAGGGTCCAGATCATCATAAGTGGCATTAAGTTTCTTGAACACCTCTTCTGCTGATTTTCTGAAGATAGTGGGAGCACTTTGCAAACCTTCCACCCCTAGATTTAGGAGTAGATATGGCTCATCAATATCATGTGCCCATGCAGCAGGGGTGGGAACCACATAGACCTGACCCTTCCACACATCTTGCGCTTTATCAGGGTCCCCTCTAAGGAAAGCCCTTTTGATATCAGTAGCTTTGCAGGCATAATCTTGGCCAGCATTGAGATGGTGGAGGAAGACAGAGAGCAGTATCCTGAGGGATGTTTGCTGCAGCCCAGGAGTGTAGAGTTCACCCTTGGACAGTTTTGACATGCCTTTTAATTCTGTCACACATGGCCTAGCATGATATATAGGTGAGCCTACTGGCTGTGCCTTGTGTTTTAGCACAAACTTGAGTCTCAACTTTTTGGCACCTTCTGGAATTTCCCAGACAGGAGTGACAGGTGGCTTATAGTCAGGATGCTTAGGGTTTGGCAGCACCCACTCTTCGCGGGCTTGGTGCCTAATGGCTTGGATCCATTTTTGAAACCCTTTTTGTGTTTTGCATTGTTGGATTAGAGCATCATAGTTGTGAGGAGAGTGCATGGCTAAGTCCCACTTTCCAACCCCAAAGGACTGCGGGTGTGGCCTTTGATTGTGCACCTTTTTCTCTAGGTCAGGGATTTCACCTGGCCCATATTTGATGTTAATGGCCTTGATATAGGCATCTAATCCATGAACCAGTTGGGACAATGGAATCTTGTAGTGATCCAAGGGAATGGCTCCTACCCCAGTCACACGCAGCTGGCTAGCAGTGATGGTGACACCTGGGTAAGAGATAAAGGGTTCTCCCAACAAAGCATTGCCCATGTACCCTTCCACTACCTGGAAAGGTGTCTGGATGCCAAGTATGGGGATCATTACTTGACCCAACACATCTAAGGTTGTTTTGCCTGAAAAATCTTGCACCTGTGTCCATGGTGAGGGTGCAAGTTGCAGACCAGGAATGGCTTGTGCACTGATCACACTGACCTGTGCCTGAGTGTCCACAGCTAGGATGCAGGATTCCTGGCTATAATCGGAGCACACAGCAGAGACCTTGGCCAAACCTGAGGCTTGTTTAGCCTTGCTCTTGTGAGCCTTATGCAGAGCTGCCAGGGCTTTTTCTAGCTTGGATTTGAACTCAGCTGGATTGCCTTTGTTTTGCTCTGGTACCTCATGCCTGGTTGAACTCTGCCCAGAGGGACTTACACCAGGTTGTGGGGTGACACGTACCTCACTGAGGGGTGGAGGAATGACAGAGGGTGTGGTAGTGCCATCATCAGCTCCTGGTGTTGGAATGCTGGGTGGTTCTGCTTGCTCACCAGAGTTAAGGAGGGAATCCATGTTCAAGGACTCTTCCCCTGGCACGTCTGCCAAAGGAGGGAAATACTTCTTAACTCTATGACTGCTCACCCTGTGTTTTCTCCCTGTTTCCAAACTTCGAATATCCATATTTTTTCCTTTTTTGGTCATTCTTAGAACAGTGCACGGACCATACCACATGCCTGTCTTGCCATGTTTGGTTTCTTTGAAATATAGGACTTGTTCACCCAGTTGGAATACTGTTCTGGGGTGTGTTATGTCCTTTTCAGCTAGCTTATCAGCCACTTTAGCTCTTACTGTGTTATACAGAGCTAATACCTCTGGAGGGTACACACCTGCCTGTAAGCCAATGGGAAGGATTTCCCCCCATGGTGCATGCAACACAGGTCTAAGGTTAAGTGTAGCACAGATTTCACTGCACCACAGTGCTCTGTCAGCATAGCTTCCAGATGTGGCTTTCAGGTCAGTGGATTTCGCCACTAAAGTTTTGACTGACCTGATGGTTCTTTCAATGACACCCTGCCCTTCATGATCTTGCAATCCAGCAATCTCAATATTAGCATCCCATCCTTCACACTCAGCCAGACAGCTAAACTGTTGATCAAGCAGTATAGTGTCAACTGGGTAGAATCTGGGCAATGCTATCACAAGTGCTGCACGCAGTTGCTCTTTAGCCATGCCAGGTAGGGGTTCCATGACAGTGAATCTGGACCATGTGTCTTTTAGGATCAGATATTGTTCACCATCGATATGCACGACATCACCCACAATTATTCCCCTTTGGGTGGGTGGTGTTGCGACATGCCATTTGGGAGGTTTTGGGCCATGGAACTGACATTGCTGGCAGTGTTTTCTAGCCAACCTGACAGCATTCCTGAGTCGTGAACCTCCTGCTCTTCTGGCAATCTTTTCTGCCACCACCTCATGACCCATGGCTATGTGGAGCTGGGTTGCTAGTTCCCTTAAGTCTACTGTGTCAACAGCAGCTGGGGTAAGAGCTTTGAGGTAGGGCAGTATCACATTATACGTGGAGGAGATTTTCTGAGCTGCCTCAAAATCTAGCAGTCCCTTGTCTTTATCCCCAATGATAATGAGATCATATAAATCCACATAGGCGTGCTGTGAGGACGTACATCCTTTTGGAGCCTTGTCCTGCCGGTCGCACCACGTGCCGGGGGGCAGATGGCGGGGGTGCTTGCAACCGAAGCAGAGGTCCACGTCGCCTACTGCGGGGTTCCACTTGCAGTCCGCCCGCTGGTGTCCCTTGGTGCCACACCGGGTGCACTTGTTCTTGGGACCTGCATGGGGGGCTGAGCAGTGGGTGCAGGGGTGGGTGGGGCAGGTGTGGGGGGGGTGGGCCGCCTCCACTGGTTTGGCTTGAGCTGAGCAGGCTGTCCCGGCTGGCCTTGGGGCTGGTTGCCCTTGGCCTTCTTGGACTGGCCGCCCTGCTGCCCCCCTAGCTGGCGCTTTTTTCCTTGCCCCTTCCCTTGGGTCTGTTGGACCTTGGGGGTTGGGGTTGCAGACGGAGCACCTATAGCCAGGGGAGTCAGGCAGTCTTGGATATGGTTCATCCCCGCCCGGAAATCGTTCCACAGAGGTTTGAGACCTGCAACCACAGTGGCGTACACAGCTTTGTCCAGGTTAGCATTTGACAACCATGAATACAGCAGGTAGCTAGCAGGCAGACCCCTGAGATCAGGGTCCTTTTCTACAGCCAACCTATAATTCTTGCAATCAGTGGCATAGTCTTGCTTGTTGACCTGGTAAGCATTAAGCCAGTTGAAACCACGGATGGATTCAAACTGTGTCCTATCCACCAGCAAGTGCTTAAGCTCATCCATGAAGGCTGGCCACAATGCAATTGCTAGGTTAGGTGTCCCAGCCTTTTCTTGGTAAATCTGGACCAAGGTTTTAATGGCTGGGGCTGACCTATGGATGGTGGTGGATGCACGCAAGGCACTGAACCAGTTCTGGACATTCAGAGACTCAAAACAGTAGTTCAGGCTAAACAAAAATTCCTTGGCCTGTTCCTGGGTGTAACCCTCAGGTAAGCCAGGGATTTCTATTTTAGATTCTTTTTGTTTTGGGTTAAACGTACCTTTGACCGGGTCCTTCTTTTCAGCCAAGAAAGTCTTGACTGCTTGTTGAAGATCAGCCTCCTCCATGTTCGCCCTGCCCCTTTCCAGCTGGGAGATACTGGCCAGGAGGCCATCCAGCTGGGTGCGCGACAGGTCGTCCATGGGGTTGGTGGCCATGGTCTTGAGCTGTGCCGTGAGTATGGCAAGCAGCTCTTGGACGTCCCCCTTAAGGGTGGGTGGGGTTGGGTCCACTGGGGTCCCTTTTGCCACCGCCTTGCTCTTATCTGACTGCCCTGGTGTGGGTGCAGTCTGCTGGGCCTCCGCAGAAGGTGGTTGTGTTCCAGCTTGCTGTGCTAGTGCAGTGGCTGGTGGTGTTCCAGCTGCAGGCGCAGGGTCTTGTTCCCCTTGCCTTACTCCACTGCTGGTAGGAAAACCCTTGGCCTGGCCAAGCTGCTGCAGCGCTGCTGCTTGGGCTGCCAGGCCGCCCTCACGGGCTATCATGGCCTCTAGGAGTTTATTCTCCACCACCTTGCGGCGGTGGAGCTCCTGGGCATCCGGGTCACTTGGGGGTTTGCTGGGGGAGCTGGGGACAGTGCCCTGGCTCTTGCCCAGCAGCACCCTTGGTGACACGGCCCCTCCAACCACCCTTTGGCTCAAATCAGTGCCAGGGGTGGGGAGGGTATGTGCAGGGAGTGCAGGCGTTTCTGTTGCCTGCATCTTCTCCTGCAGCTTGGTCAGCTGCAACAGGAGGGAATTGAGTTGGTCCGCTGTTAGCGTGACCCCCTCGTCCCCCTGTGCAACAACCAGCTCATTGAAGAGGCGCTCATGGAGCACCTCTCCAGCTTGCATGGCAGCCAGCTGCTTTTCAGCAGTCATGTTGCGGGCCGCTGTCTTTTTTCGGTCCCGCTCTTGCTGTGCAAGACGGCGTGCCTCTACAAACTGGGCGGCGGCCTGTTCGACCGCCTGATTGAGTGGATTCATCTCAATCTCCCCATCAGAAACCCCTGGGGAGAGGGTGACCTCGTCATCAGACAGCTGAATGCTGCCGATGACGGGTCCTGGGACCTTCTTGGTCCGCATTTTGAACATGTATGCGTCCCTCTTCAGCTTCCTCTCGTACCCCCCCGCTTTCTGAGCGGATGAGGGGACGATCGGCACCCCCGCTTGTTCTCCACCGCTTTTGGCTATTCCGCCCTCCTCCTGAGGAGGTTGGGACGGTGCCTTAGCGGGGAGGTCAGCGGGGCTTGCCTGAGGGCTGGGGGACCGCATACTGCTTACGGATTTTTGCGAGCTAGCTGGGCTAGAAAAAACAGATTTTTCGGCCTGTTCGGCCAAGGAGGTTACCTGTTTTTGCAGGGCTGCCAGCTGCCGCTCTTGGGCGGCTGCCTTTGACGCCTGCCAGGGACCCTTGAAGTAGCTTGAAATGTCCTTCACTCCAGCTTGAAGCTTGAACAGATGTCTTTAATGGCCAATGCCATTCCCCCAGCCCTTTCTTTTAAGGAACTGGAAAAGAAACAGATCTGCCACAGGGAAAACCATTTCATGAGAAATGGAGAAAACCTATGGAAGTGGCATTACAGAGTACCACCAGATATTAGAAGCACACAAAATTAAATACATACAGGTTAATTCTATGAGGTCTTCTCCAGGAATTAATCCCATCACCTCGGTAGAGCCTCCAGTACAATGACCTTCTGGCGGTGAGTTACATTAATCCCAGATACTAATCCCATAAAACCCAGTACATATTCAATATAAGTACAATAAATCCATGACAATTAAAATACCACTTGACAAAGTAAGGCGTATTACAATAGTTTGCCTGTCATTCTCTCAACAGGGGTCTATTGGCGCCCGTCTTACGGCGCCCGTCTACTTGCCAGATGGTAAACTGCCACAGCAAACAAATGACAAAATGAAACACATAGGCAACAATTAAATCCTGCCCTGGGGAACTAGGGAAGTCTGAACAGGCAAACACCTGAACAGGCCAGCTTGTAGAAACATAATACCAGGGAATCGAACCCCGCCCTATAAACCCCAGAATAAAGGTTCCCAGACCATTGTGAGAAGTATGTACAAATATACATTTCTTTTAAAATAGAATACATGGTCTGTAATGGACCTGTCAACCTTGTGTAGTCAACAGCATGAACCCCAGCCAAAACCTGGCTGTATCCTGATTAAAATCAGAGTGAGTGTACCATGGTCCATGAGCCTTAGTACAGACTAAAATACAGGTATTATGCCAGTCACAATGCTGACACTACCACACAATCTGCTCTCCAATGCCCTATAACCATGCACCAGCTTAGACAGCTTGCTGAGATGGGTCCATCAGAGACTGAAGAACCTTGTATTGCACTGCTGCCTTCTGCACTAGCTTGGTCAAAGCATCAGCAGGATTGTCAACCCCAGGGATATGCTCAATATTGGCCAAGGAGGACAACTCCTTAAGAAGGAGATAATCCAAGTCCCTACTTCTGGCCATCTGCCTGTGCACAAACTGCACCATCCCCATGGAGTCTGTTTTTAGAAGAGTGGTAACCTGAAGTGGCCAAGGAGTGTTAGAAGTCATCTGATGAAGCAACTCCTTCAGATAAAGGCTTGTGTGAATGCCTTCACAAATAGCCCTGCATTCTGCCACATCACTGCTGACAGCCACCCGTTTGTGCAGGCGACTAAACCAGCTCACCAAACTCCCCAGGCCTTCCTGTCTGAGCACAAAGAGCCCTGCAGCCCTGCCCCTGACCTTGGAGACCTGCCTGCTGTCCATTGAGCTATCCACATACAGCTCCATGCAAATGGGTTGTGATAAATCCACTGCAGACAACAGAATGCCAGATGAAGCCCTGACCTGATCAGCCACCTTGGCAGACCCTAGCTCCACCAGCATGTCATCAGGCAACCTGGCTATGACCATAAGGTCTGGCCTGGAAATGCCTGCCACCCAAGCAACCATGCCCCTCACCATGGGACACAGTGCCTGTGTGATGGTTGGAGGAAGCTTGCTAATGAGGGTCTCTTGATAGTCATTGCCCCCCACCAGCAGCATACGCCACTCCCCCCCTTCTTCACCAGTGTGGCCTCCATGCCCACAAACAGCAGAGGCTCATTCTCCACCTGCCATTGCTCCCTACCCAGAGGAAACTTGGACTTAATGATGGAGATCAGCTCCTTAAGCCACGACGTGGGAGCTATCAGATGTAGGTCATCCCCGTGCAGCGAAGCATACACTGGCAGGCCTTCCCATTGCCCCAGAAACAGACAGGGGTCTACAGGAGAGACCTTCAAGTTGCAATGCTCCTTCAGGAAACGGTTGAGAGTCTCCCTCCAGATTATTGGACTTGACCTCAGGCCCTCCAGGCCCTTGAGGATTTTAAGGAACTCCGTGTGGATGTCCCTTTTCCATACAGCAGGCACCCTAACATAGAAAGGCGTCTTGCCCTCCCACTTTTCCTGTGCCACATCTGCATCACCCTCCAGAAATGCCCTCTTGAAGTCTATCACCACTGAGCCATAGTCCAAGCCCTTGTTGAGAAGGCCTAGAAAGACACACAGCAGCAGCCTCCAAGTATCATGCAGCATGCCAGGGGTATACAACTCCTCAGCAGTGCACTCACCAGTACCCTTGAACTCATTCAGCACTGGCCTGACATGTGGTACCTTGACCCCGTCCACCTCCTTCATCTTGATGACAAACTTGAGCTTGAGTAGACGTCGTGCAGGAGGCAGGTCATTGACAGGTTCCACGCATTTCTTGGAGATCCAGTCCTCCCCAGATTTAATCAGACCCAGTGTGACCTGGGGACACATAATGGGAGAGGACATGAGCTTCACCAGGCCTTGGTAGTTGATAGGGCTGTGTCCAGCAAGTGAGTGAGGACCAATGCCCAAACTGCTTGGATGACTAGCAGCTGGCAGTATGAGGTCATCAACCAAGGGCTCCTGCCCCTGGCACACTTGCACACGCTTAACCGTCCTGGTTACTGCACGTGATAGGTGAGTGGTCCTGAAATTAATCAGTGGGACCTGACCAGCCCCTTCCTTAGTCAGGAGAGAGGACGTGATCACTACCCCATCCTGGCATAGGAAATTCTGCCCCAGAAGAGCAGGTCCTTGATAGCCCTCCAAGACACAAAAAGCAGTGTCCTGTCCAAGGATAGGAATGAATACCTCACCCAGTACCTTCACGTGTACCCCGCCACTGAAGTCAGACACAAACTGATAGCTGGGTTCAGACATGCTGTACCCTGCTGCAGCCCTGGTCCCAATAATGGAGACCTGAGAATTAGTGTCTACCTCTAAGGCAGTGTCCAGCCCCAGATTGCCATGCCACCTGAGCTTGGCTACCTTGGGCTGCTTCTTGGCCCTTTGTAGAGCCCCAATCAATCCAGCCAAACTTGTCCCCCTGGGCTTGGTTAGTGCCTTGGGCTTGACAGTTGACTCCCCAGCTGTTGACCTTGCAGCCTGTTCAACAAGTACCTCTGCAACCTGGCCAGGGCTGACAGATTCCCCTGCAACAGATGTGGTCGTTGCGTCAGTGATGTCACCTGGGACCTGAAAATCCTGCAGATCCTGTGAGCCTTGTGCCTGACTGCCCTCATTCATCAGGTTAGGCTTGACATATGACCAACTCAGCCGGTGTACATGCTTTGGTTCGTCCTCCATGCTGACCAAGCATGCGTGGCTAGCTTCATCAACCTGGGTAACCACCCCAGGACTCCAGCTACCACGTTTGCCATAAAGGCTAGGTTCCTTCCAAGCTAGGACCTTCTGACCCACTTGTGGCTCCAGCATCTTCCAACCCCGGTCCTTCTCCCTCAGCTTGGCAAAGGTGACATGTGCAGCATGTTTCCAGCCCTCCAGCACATGTGGTGGGCACAGGCCATGATATAGACCCATTGGGCTGACAGCAACTCCATCATAGTAGAAGTTAACCCTGCTGTTCAGCTGCTGCTCCACGTTCCTCAGCCATGCACTCCTGACAAGTGCAGGTGCAGACAAGGGTACCCAGTCTTCAGAGATGATCAATTTCTTGACCTCCTGGATTGCCCTCTCGATAGCACCCTGCTGCCCATGAGCCTCCCTAGGTGTAACCAGCAACTCAGGAAGGGTAGGATCACCCTTGAGATGCTGAAACTGCATGTCCACCTGGATCCTTGTGGTAGGAAACTTGGCTCTTACATTCTGCAGGGCAGCCAGCAAGTACCTGTTCTTCATAGAAGGTAAATGCTCCAGCACCTTGTATTTCGTGTACCTGTCCACGCACACCAACAGTTGCATGCCCCTGATGTGTTGGATATCACACTGCAGATCACCAATGCTCTGAGGTAGAGCTTTGGCATGTGATTTCCTGGGCTTGTTGGAGGACAACTGGCACTTACACCGTGAGGCAGCTTGCTGACACGCCTTAAGAAGGGGTGCCCTGCCCATACGGAAGGCAAAGTTGTTTGACAGAGAAGTGGCATGCCCAAACATGTTGTGGATTCGGGCACCCAACTCCTGGTACACAGAGGAAGCAGTCCCTGGCACAGTCAGGACTGTGCTGTCAGGTTGTCCAGCATCACCATGCTGACTTCCATCCTGTTCTGACTCAGAGCCTGAGTCACCCTGCTCATGCCCAACACCTGGACCGCCAGCAGGGACCACATGCATACCACCAGAGGCCTTCACACCCCTCTGTGGTTGTACATTGGTTTCTCTCAAAATGAGAGGTCCACCCTCGTGCCCAGCACGAGGATGCATAGGGTCAGACATACTTACAGCTGCATCAGCTGTCAAGGACGTCTTCATAGGAACCTGTACCTCTCCAGGTGACCTGGGGCCACACTGAACCTGGAGATCACCCTCTTGTTGCCCAGATATAAAATCTGCATTGGAGCACCTGGCCTCCCCCTTGGGTGAATTAAGGTGTGTAGGGGTTGCCTCAGACAGTCACTGCTCCTTGTTGTCTTCTTGCTGACTGCCCTTTGAAGGCTGGCCTGCCTGGGACTTGTTGTTGTTCTTCTTGTTGTTGTTGTTATTCTTGTTGCTGCCCTGGCCCTGGGACTTCTTGAAGCTGGGACACTCCTTCTTGATGTGCCCCCACCCCTTGCACAGGTAGCATTGTATCTTGGACTTGCCCTGGCCACTGCCCCCATTGTCAGACGCGTTGCCCTGCTTGGGCTGACCACCCACCCGCCTGAACACCGACTTGGAGTGTGACCTCCTGTCAGAATCAGGTGAATGATCTCCCTTGCGCTTGTGATGGTTGCCCCTACGCCCTCCTTGGCTTCGGTCAGCCTCAGACGTCTTGGAGCCACCCTGGGTACGCCCGCCTGCCTGGGTAGCCTTCACTGCTGGCACTCCACCCTCAAACAGCTCCTCTGCCTCGAGAGCTTGTTTAATGATGACCTTGTAGGCCTTCAGGGTAGAGTGTGGGGCACACATGACTTTTAAGGAGCCACGTGTCGCCTTATCCAGCCCAGAAACCTTGAGCCAGTTGGTTAGGGCTATGTTATCAGCGACATTAAAGCCGTGAGCCCTGCCCTCCTCAACCATCTTACAATAGTTGAGAAAGTTCTGGATCAGGTCCCCCTTGACCTCCCACCCTTGATACTTGTCCTGCCAATGGATGCCGACCTTCTTGCGTTGGTCCTCCAGCAGCTCCTTCAGCTCAGCCACGTACAGTGCCCAGGCCTTATTGGCCTTTTTGCACTCCCTGGTTAGGTCCTTAATCTGGTCAGTACACTTGCCAAAAGTGCTACTGCCTATCCAGATTTGATAGTAATTTGTACCACCGTACAAGCTAGGGAACCCTTCCAATCCCTCCACAAACTCTTCAGCCTGCTTAGGCTTGGAGTCTGAGGTTACAGGCTGCAACTGATTGACAATTAAAAGACCCTGTGTGGTAAGATCAAAGCCATGAATAGCTTGTGCATTATTATTATTGTGAGGAAGGTTGGTAATCTCTCCGGTAAGCCCCACGTCATCTACGTGAGCGGTTCCACTACCAGCACCCCCATTATTATTCCCACTGGCTGGACCCTTGCTACGGCGTCCCTCAGCCATCCTGCACTACCAGCTATTCAAAGAACACCTTAACAAAGCAGCAGAAAATATGTACAAAATTTTTGTGTCGCCACTGCCGCCTGCGCCGGTGTCGCTGCCGCCCCGCGAATTGCCGCTGAAAATTCGACAAAAAAAATGTCGACGAGTACTGCAGAAGAAAATTAGGCCGACTAGTAGTCAAGGCCCCTGAAGTCGCAGTACGTGTATACGAACTCACGATCCTCCATATCCAGCTCCGGACCTGCACCGGTATGAATTAAAACCGGCGTGCTCCCCGCCGCGTAAGTTGCGACGCGCCGACGCGCGACGAGGCGCAGAGGATGTGTAAAGATCGTCAATAATTCCCACCCCGCGGGAATCCACTCTCGCACAGAGGCGAGAAATGCCACCAGGTTAATTAAAACCTGGCGCTCGCGACTGCGTACGCCGCGAGTGAGCAGCGATAACAGCGCGAGATCCTGAAACAAATTTGTCGACACCGCCGGCGCGCCCCCCGTGCGTAGCGATGCCCAGTTTTGCAGGTTTCTCTGGTAACCGGTGAGTGAAGAGAGGACGTTGTCCAACTCCTCAATGGCAGTCGTGACTTCGGTCACCGACCGCAAACCTCCCCGCACCTGGACCGTAAATGTCGATAAAATGTTTCGAATCTGGTCCAACAGGTTGCGGATTGCCGGCACCAGTGCTGGCAAATCGGGGTCCTCGGGGTTATCCCCGAGCAATGCGTGAGCTGCACGCTGCTGACGATGAAGCTCGTCGAGCGAGACCGTTACTTCGTCGAGCAATTGCTGCCACGACGGCACCGTCGGTCTTGACGAAGAACCAGCCGGCGGAGCGGCTATTTCCTCATCGTCCGGAATCCGAAATTCTTCCGAATTTGGCATCTTTTTGACAGAGCGTGTAATACGAGTTGTGAGGGTAAGAATGCCACGAATTCCGCCATGGTTCTTGCAGGAAGTTGCCTTTATTAACAATCAGGAAACACAGACGTAAGTCACGTCACTTCCAAGACTGCACGCAGCACAGACGACAGGGTCGCAGTGCCAAGAGAACGTGCACGCAAGAACTAGCGTCCCGGTGTGACCAAGTCACTCATATAGCTTACTAGGGACGCGTCCAAGTATTCAGCTGCACTGTCACAGCTGAACTGTCAATCAATTGATTACACAGACTCTGGCACGCCTTTGGCGCGCAGATCTATCAATTGTCCATACGGCTAGTCCTGTGGACCTATCCGTACACTAGTCAGCATCAATTGTCTCATAGGTCCTGGCGCGCTACAGTGCGCCTACCTATCAATTGACCATCAAGTCCTGTACAAGTCCTGTCAACGTCCTGCGGACTATCAAAGTGACACTTGTACATCCTGTGTCCGTACGCGCCCACAGTGGCGCGCCGGGTATTGTCGGCACAGCCTAGGAAACGTCATAACTTTTACGTTCCTTAACCAAATGAGGCGTTCAAGGTGCCGTTGGAAAGAGCGTAACAATCTCTATCCATCTAACGTAAATCCTTTACGTTAACTCGTCTACGTACATGGATGTCAAGGAATAGTAAATGATGAGGATTCAGGCTCCCATGGTGTCATCATGGCCTGTCTACGTACATGGATGGCATGTATGTAAGTAATGATGAGAATTCAGGCTCCATTGGTGTCATCATGGCTTGTCTACGTATGTACATGGATGTCAAAGAAAAAAAAATGATGAGGATTCAGGCTCCCATGGTGTCATCATGGCTTGTCTACGTACATGGTTGGCATTTATGTAATTAATGAGGAGGATTCAGGCTCCCATGGTGTCTCCATGGCTGGCCTACGTACATGGATGGCATTTATGTATTTAATGATGAGGATTCAGGCTCCCATGGTGTCATCATGGCTTGTCTACCTACATGGTTGGCATTTATGTAACCTGAATCCTCTCATAAAAAAAATGAAGAGGATTCAGGCTCCATTGGTGTCATCATGGCTGGCCTACGTACATGGATGTCAAGGAATAGTAAATGATGAGGATTCAGGCTCCCATGGTGTCTCCATGGCTGGCCTACGTACATGGATGTCATTTATGTATTTAATGATGAGGATTCAGGCTCCCATGGTGTCATCATGGCTTGTCTACCTACATGGTTGGCATTTATGTAATTAATGAGGAGGATTTAGGCTCCCATGGTGTCATCATCGCCCGTCTACGTACATGGATGGCATTTATGTAATTAATGATGAGGATTCAGGCTCCCATGGTGTCATCATGGCCCGTCTACGTACATGGATGTCAAGGAATAGTAAATGATGAGGATTCAGGCTCCCATGGTGTCTCCATGGCCCGTCTACGTACATGAATGGCAAGTATGTAATTAATGATGAGGATTCAGGCTCCCATGGTGTCATCATGGCCCGTCTACGTACATGGATGTCATTTATGTAATTAATGATGAGGATTCAGGCTCCCATGGTGTCATCATGGCCCGTCTACGTACATGGATGTCAAAGAAAAAAAAATGATGAGGATTCAGGCTCCCATGGGGTCATCATGGCTTGTCTACGTACATGGATGGCATGTATGTAATTAATGAGGAGGATTCAGGCTCCCATGGTGTCTCCATGGCTGGCCTACGTACATGGATGTCAAGGAATAGTAAATCATGAGGATTCAGGCTCCCATGGTGTCATCATGGCCCGTCCACGTACATGGATGTCAAGGAATAGTAAATGATGTCAATCTTGTCCCCAACAGCAGCGAGGGTGGGTGGGTGGGAGCTGCAAAAAGGCCTCCCTACGTTCACCACACCACTCTAAGTACGGTGTGAAAATGGAAAACAAAGCACATGTCTCAAGGCGCCGCGCCCCCCTCAATCAAGGGCGGGCACGGTTGCCAGTAGGCACTAGTACCGGCGCACCGCCGGTCCCTTTTCTCTCTCTAGTCCTAAGTAACAACAAGCACCTAACATGGTGTAGGTGACGTACGGTAGAGCTACGCTACAGGCGGCAGATCGGCCCCCTTTGAGCCCGCCGCAACATAACTATAAAATGAGCAGATAGCTCAGAAAATAGGTGCTGAAGCTAAGGTCCATTGGAGTGCCTTCCTACCAGAGAAACAAGTTTATTACAATAAGTGTGTGCAGGCTTTAACTTAGTGTTTAGTTTTCACGCGCCCCCCGCGAGGGGAAAATTTTTTTCCAGGCTTGCCAGGCGCTGTAGAATTTCTTAACCAGATTTTTTGTAAGTGCGCATGAATACCCACGGTTTTCCGCAGCTTCCCACCTCTCCCTTATCGCCAAGGGCAGAAGGGGCCTGCTCGCCGGAGCGCCGAGAGGGTACAGAGTGCCTGCCGACCTACCCATGCCGACAGGACCCCCCCCCGACCCACGGCAGCCGCTGCCTTTGCTGAAAAACTGGGCAATTATGAATAGCGCGCTCCTCCCACCAAGATTCGCTCCAGCCCCGCATCCTCCCCGAAACTCCCGTCTGGCCACAGGCCGAAAGATCGGGTCCGCTGTCAGGCTCCTGGTAGTTATGGGCTACCCTGGCACCCCACGCTAGCCATCTCCACGTTTAAGGCAGATTCGCCTCCACCTGTGATTCTTTCCACCGTAGCCGCTGGCCCTGGCCTGTATGGCTCCTTCCCTGACGTTGTCCGACTAAAAAACGCAGCTTCCCCAGTGTCAGGAAGCTGCTTGCCGCACCCAGGGGTAGAGGGGAATCGTCAGTGGGCCCAGCGCCGGAAATCACACCCTTTTACTCAAATCGTAGAGCCCCCCACCCAACAACCATTACCGTGGCCTGTAACGGTAGGTGGCGATCATAAAGACTTTTATTCCAGGCCTCTCCACGCCCGGAGAGGCCGATAGCATCGTCTTACATTCAGCGCAGCCGCCATAGCGGCCAGCCGACCTTGCCAGCAAATGCTGGGATCAAGTTGCGAAGCTGCAAAAAGGCCTCCCTACGTTCACCACACCACTCTAAGTACGGTGTGAAAATGGAAAACAAAGCACATGTCTCAAGGCGCCGCGCCCCCCTCAATCAAGGGCGGGCACGGTTGCCAGTAGGCACTAGTACCGGCGCACCGCCGGTCCCTTTTCTCTCTCTAGTCCTAAGTAACAACAAGCACCTAACATGGTGTAGGTGACGTACGGTAGAGCTACGCTACAGGCGGCAGATCGGCCCCCTTTGAGCCCGCCGCAACATAACTATAAAATGAGCAGATAGCTCAGAAAGTATTCAGGCTCCCATGGTGTCATCATGGCCTGTCTACGTACATGGATGGCATGTATGTAATTAATGATGAGGATTCAGGCTCCATTGGTGTCATCATGGCTGGCCTACGTATGTACATGGATGTCAAAGAAAACAAAATGATGAGGATTCAGGCTCCCATGGTGTCATCATGACCCGTCTACGTACATGGATGTCAAGGAATAGTAAATGATGA
Organism: Mesostigma viride; assembly: GCA_009746045.1. Classification (NCBI taxonomy): domain Eukaryota; kingdom Viridiplantae; phylum Streptophyta; class Mesostigmatophyceae; order Mesostigmatales; family Mesostigmataceae; genus Mesostigma; species Mesostigma viride. The sequence continues at coordinate 45,649 of RPFO01000055.1, read as the reverse complement.
GGATTCAGGCTCCCATGGTGTCATCATGGCCCGTCTACGTACATGGATGTCAAGGAATAGTAAATGATGAGGATTCAGGCTCCCATGGTGTCATCATGGCCTGTCTACATACATGGATGTCAAGGAATAGTAAATGATGAGGATTCAGGCTCCCATGGTGTCTCCATGGCCCGTCTACGTACATGAATGGCAAGTATGTAATTAATGATGAGGATTCAGGCTCCCATGGTGTCATCATGGCCCGTCTACGTACATGGATGTCATTTATGTAATTAATGATGAGGATTCAGGCTCCCATGGTGTCATCATGGCCCGTCTACGTACATGGATGTCAAAGAAAAAAAAATGATGAGGATTCAGGCTCCCATGGGGTCATCATGGCTTGTCTACGTACATGGATGGCATGTATGTAATTAATGAGGAGGATTCAGGCTCCCATGGTGTCTCCATGGCTGGCCTACGTACATGGATGTCAAGGAATAGTAAATCATGAGGATTCAGGCTCCCATGGTGTCATCATGGCCCGTCCACGTACATGGATGTCAAGGAATAGTAAATGATGAGTATTCAGGCTCCCATGGTGTCATCATGGCCTGTCTACGTACATGGATGGCATGTATGTAATTAATGATGAGGATTCAGGCTCCATTGGTGTCATCATGGCTGGCCTACGTATGTACATGGATGTCAAAGAAAACAAAATGATGAGGATTCAGGCTCCCATGGTGTCATCATGGCCCGTCTACGTACATGGATGTCAAGGAATAGTAAATGATGAGGATTCAGGCTCCCATGGTGTCATCATGGCCCGTCTACGTACATGGATGTCAAGGAATAGTAAATGATGAGGATTCAGGCTCCCATGGTGTCATCATGGCCTGTCTACGTACATGGATGTCATTTATGTATTTAATGATGAGGATTCAGGCTCCCATGGTGTCATCATGGCCCGTCTACGTACATGGATGTCAAGGAATAGTAAATGATGAGGATTCAGGCTCCCATGGTGTCATCATGGCCTGTCTACGTACATGGATGGCATGTATGTAATTAATGATGAGGATTCAGGCTCCATTGGTGTCATCATGGCTGGCCTACGTATGTACATGGATGTCAAAGAAAACAAAATGATGAGGATTCAGGCTCCATTGGTGTCATCATGGCCCGTCTACGTACATGGGTGGCATTTATGTATTTAATGATGAGGATTTAGGCTCCCATGGGGTCATCATGGCTTGTCTACGTACATGGAGTCATATTGATTCATGGAACAATGAGATACCATTCTTAATTGAAAATTGTTCTTGATACTTTCACATGCATGCCCGGAATCGTGAATTTGTGCGGGTTTCCATGATGACAATCCTCATTGAATTCTTGAGCACACAATATTGAGCAATTTAGGGGCACTTCGGCAATGTTGACCATTTTCATTCATGATAAAATTAACATTTAATGCAATAAATACATATTCCACTCATTTTAATAAACCATGCAAAAACTTTACAAGCACGCTCAAGCTAGGGGTGGGCTGGCATGCACGCGTGGGTGTGGGGGTGGGCTGGCATGCATGCGTGGGTGTGGGGGTGGGCTAGCCTGCATGCGTGGGTGTGTGGGGGGCTGGCATGCATGCGTGTGTGTGTGTGGGGGGCTAGCATGCATGCGTAAGTGTGGGGGGGGCTGGCATGCATGCGTGGGTGTGTATGGGGGCTGGCATGCATGCGTGTGTGTGTGTGTGGGGCTAGCATGCATGCGTGGGTGTGTGGGGGGCTGTCATGCATGCGTGGGTGTGGGGGGGGCTGGCATGCATGCGTGGGTGTGTGGGGGGCTAGCATGCATGCGTGGGTGTGGGGGTGGGCTAGCATGCATGCGTGGGTGTGAGTGTGGGCTAGCATGCATGCGTGGGTGTGGGGGTGGGCTAGCATGCATGCGTGGGTGTGGGGGGGGCTAGCACGCCCCACCCCTCCATCGGCACAGCCAGCCTTGTGAGTCTACCCTTAACAACAAGGCTGGTAGGACGACACGCCTGAGCAGCATATGTCATGCCTATCTCAGGCTAATAATGTGTGATTTTGTGCCAACAACCAAGTTGTTCCACCCAACAACACATTATAAACCCTCTTCCAAAATGCCCAACAAGCCGGACACGTGGAGGACCACACACGCAGTATATAAAGAGAAAATAAGCTGACTTTTTATCCAGCCAACCTGTGGCTAGCTGCTCTGGTTAGCATGACAAATGCTAACATTTACTCAGTGGGAAAGGTGAAGAGACCATTGGAACAGCCTACCTGACGCATGTGCCACCAAAGCATTGTGTCCCGCAAAATGCACACTGCCTCCTTTCTAACAAGCACGGACCGCTCTCTTTAGGAAACAGGTGCCAGCTCGTCAGTGTCTGGGGAAAATGATGCCGCTGCTTAGGAAGACCGCGTGAATTTCCTCGAACACAACTGTCTATAAAGCACAAGAAATTTCAGAGAAGCATGGAAATAAAAGCATTACACCTTCCCGACAGGTTGCGGGCCACGCGCTGCAGAAAGCCAGCCACGTCACAGACGATTAACTAGCTAAAAGACACCCAGGAATCCAGCGATGCAGCGCCAGGACCCGCAACTTTCTGGCTGCATCTGGCCGGAAAGAAGGCAAAAAGCTTACGCTCAACGAGCTAAGAAAGCAGGAAAACGCTAGCTTAAGACGTTTAACACAAGAACGTACCATAACGGGCATTTATTCGTGCCCAGGCGCACAAGAAAGTCCACCCTTTCATGGAGTGGTTGGGCAGTACGCATCGCGCAGGGCTAATGTTATCTTACCGCAAAATGACGGGAAAGGTAAAGATAGCAGCGGGAATTTTTACGGCTTTAGAAACATCATTAAACTAGCTTTCCTTACGACCATCAAAACTGGCAACAATCGACAATCAACCCGGCAGGCATCCATTATACTTTATTCATCCCGACAGAAATTCAGGCCGGACCCCCCCTGCCGATGGCAAAGAAAAAAAGCCCGCGACATTATAGATCGCAACCATCCCGCCATAAATTAGAATCAGTAACTAATTTTCTCCAACAATCGAGCATTTTTTCTGCTTTCCGCGTGCCAGATTTGTCACGTTTCGTCTAAAGGCAGTCGCCATGGCCACTACCGCAAGGGGTGCGCGCGCACCGTGCCGACATAGCTTTTGGGCCTCAATTTGCACCGAAATTTGGTCCGTACCGTCCAGCTCAGTCGGATTATGTATGTGGATCGGCCGTGTTGGTTGCATACGCAGGTATATTAATTCTTGCATTCGCCCCGGACCTTCCCCAGGACAGGTCAGGATATAACAATAATTCTTGCATTCGCCCCCGCCCTTTCCTAAGGCCTGGTCAGGTTTGGGCGCGACGCCACTAGCGCGGCGCCCGCGACAGAGTGGCCAGGCTCGAGCACGTTTTCTGGATCCCAAGCACCGGATTGGACACTGTCCGAGGACTGGACAGGAATTGGCTGACCAATCGGATGCTTGCTCGTCGTCTCCAAAAACATATATAAAGAGCCAAATCGCTCGAACTACGCAATGATCCTTAAGCAGCGTTACTCTGCCGAAATGTCAACCTAGGCCGGTCAAGTGACGCCGAGGTGTTCACCGATAGTTCAGGTCAGCCACAGCGCGCCTTCGAATGTAGGCACGGTCGCATTTTTTTTTAGGAAATGTAGAATTGTTGTCGACCAGCTACCAACGCCCGACCGGACCCATACAACGGAAACATCAAGGCGAAGGCGATGTGATGTAGGTGTGTCTGATATCTCATTAATACACAGAGCATCGTGAATATAATATATAATATAAATTATATAATATACTATAATTAATATATAATTTTAATTTTATGTTAATTTTAATGTTATTTCATATAACATAATATATCATAATATAATTAATATAATATAATATTATATAAACTAGTATATAAAAAATTAAAATGTAAAAGAAAAATATCTACCTTATTGGGGTTTATTGTTCCTTTCCAGTTCAGCATAAGTACACTCTTGAGTGTGTGCAATGTTTGGTTATACGCCATTGTCTTAAAATAGCAACCAATGTAAACCTCCGTCCTAACCACATTTGGATACAATAAAGACATTGATGCCTGACACATAGTAGCATTCATTGCTTGAAATACCATGCATATTTTGTGTCAATGTTCTGCAGACCACAGCTTTAAGTGGGCATACTTCGCTTTCCTCAATATAATGGCGACATGGCATTTGGTGAAAGTGGTGAGTGCCATGAAGTTGCGCCGGCCGTCGTTATCCATGACGAACTGAATGGGTTTCGTGCAAATCAAGTTTTTTGTTTTGGTGTTCCAGTTGCGCCGGCCGGCGTTTCCAATGGTATCTTGCGCGCACTTGCAAAAGCTTGCACGCTTATCAACATTTTGTGTTGGTAAACATTTTATCACCTCTGGGATTTCCGCCTTCACTACCTGAGTTGCTTCTTTGTGGTTTTCAAATGCAACCGAGTTACGCCGGCCGTCGTAACTACTCATGACAAATTGTAGGGGTTTTGTGCAAATCACTTTTGTATGGTTTATGTACATGCATCCAGTTGCGCCGGCCGGCGTTTCCAATGGTATCTTGCAGTTGCGCAATCAGGCCCCATTACCAAAAGTGTGTTTGTACATCTTTTTTACACCTGAAGGATTTCTGCCTGCATATCCTGAGTTGCTTCTTAACCCCTAAATGGGCGGAAATGCTGCCGATAAATCGGCAGTAACTCTCCTATTTTGTAAACCAGCCCCTGTACAACCTAGCAATATCCAATGGCTGTCCTTGGGGGGCAAGCATGTCCATGAGTTGCCCTAAGCCATGATATATCACAACCTCACATATATTCATCGTAGGCCATGTATAATTGCCGTCAAAGTCAGGGGGGTCAAGACGAGCGTTTTTATTTTTGGTAGAATGTGCATTTTGAATTATGTTGTAAGAGCTAGGCACCTACCAATTCAGGGATGATAAACAATTAGTTGCTGAACAGTTTGAGCCATTGGGGTCATCATTTGGGTGGGTATACCAGCAGTTACACCCAGTACAGCCCATAGGGGTACCGTTGGTAAAAAGCAACCAAGGGGTAGGAGTGGGCATACTACCTACTAATACCTACTAATATGGCCCCCAACCATGCCAAACAATACATTTCCCTTCCACAATGATGGGGAAACATAAATGCATCATCACACTGCCCTTACATGGCACCTATGTGCAGGTGCCACCTTGTCCATGCACGTAGGTAACGTGGTACGGATACCCTACGCAAGGAATGCATTCTAGGAGGCAGCCACCAACAAACTAGTGATTTTAAGCCTATTTCAGTTTGCCCTAGCAAGGATAAACTAGGCCTAAGCTGCTATAGCTTGCCAGGTGATGGCCAGCACACCTGGTGGCACATGCTGACAATGGGAAGCTTCTACTCACCGTTTACATGCTTGATGATGCCACAGAGACCAGCCAACTGCCTCACACTCATGCAATATGTGTGTGGGAAATGTATAACAAACATATATGGAGGTATTCAAACCCATACAGCCTCTAAAACTTATCACCATCACACTGTGGCAGGTCAACTGACTGAGGGAAGCATCTAAGAAGGGTGTTTTAGAAAGGGGCCAGGCCAGGGTCAAGAAAGAGCATGAATAATGCAAAAAGAATGTGCTACACAAGCTAGAACGTATATATAAACGTCAAACATCGATAGGAAAACGATGCTTAAGCTTTACCAGGCATGGATGGCGTTACCTTGGCCCAGGCGTTGGCCGCAAAATGGCGCATTTCGGCACACCAAAGTTGTGCAGCATGGTCGCTGGATTCGGCGATTTCTGGCCACCCTTGCACGTTTACGACTACAAATCATCATAAAAAGTACAAAGAAACCGATATATCCTTTAAAATACGCCGGAAAGGTATTGCTGTCAACGTTTCTATCGTCCGGCCTGATCGCAGTTTTTTCCAGCAAGAACGCTGCCGACACCTATCAAATGGCATTCCCGCGAACCAAAAATTGGCCTGTATGATCTTTAGGACGTATAAAATCAATATCCTAAGTTTGGCCAGAAAATTCGAACGCAAACGTAAATGCCATGCGTGGGCGCAAGCCGCCATGGCCAGGTCGTCGTTTTCCGGAATGCACGTTGTACGTGAAAAAGTACCCTGACCCCTTGTACTTTGACCGGCCAGAACACCTCTATAACTTGGTCAAAATATAGCAAACCCTAGTATCATGTTCTGGAGAAACTTATAAACTTTCATTCTTCTCAGCTAAACGTTTCCTAATTCCCAATAGTATTCTCGCAAACTGGTCCCCCGAGTAGGTGCCGACAAATCGGCTGTAAGTCACTTTTTGGCGGAAAATCGGCAGCAAGACCATTTAGGGGTTAATGGTTTTTAATTGCGCCCGAGTTACGCCGGCCGTCGTTATTAATGACAAACTGTATGTGTTTCATAAAATCACTTTTGTATGGTTTACATGTATCCAGTTGCGCCGGCCGGCGTTATTAATGACGCTTGTCGTTCTTGTTTGATGCTGTTACGCCGCGGATATCTACCTCCACCTCTACCTCTAATGGGCCTGATACTACCTAAACTGGTCAGGCCTCCTCTACTTAACCCTCTGGCGAAAGACGAACGTGACGGAGCTGATCTCAATGCATTAACGTAAGTGTTGCTATAATACGCCATACAACCATTTACCAAAACCCGTTTACTCCAGGAATAGAGGAAGGAAACACAACTACACTGCCGTGACCCAAGCCTAAATGTGTCAATTCACTTAACACACGCCGAGTAACCACACAAGGAGTGGAACGTGCATAAATGGTCACCAACGGTCCAACAGGCTCGGGCCGACCTGGCCCTCGCCTGCAGAACCACAGAAACACAGGCAGGTGCACAGATGCACGCCGGTCCACTACATTCTACAAAAGGATAAGGACCACTAATATAGTACGCGGCGCGGCGCCCAAAGGCACCCAATATACCACAGTACTGTTACGGGGACAATCATGTCCAAACTAGAACTGCACGTAACCTAGGAACAACCGAGGCCATGGACCTAATTTACGTCCGTAACTACAACGAATTGTTACGCGACGTAACACCTCCCCCCCCACAAAAGGTAGGGAGCCCTCTCCCTACGCAGAGAGGAGGGAACCAAAGGGGTAGGAAAATAATCCTAACGCACCCAGCACACACCAACACAATCGATAGACCATCCCAGATACAAAGCACCAATAGTTCACACGGTCTCCACCACCACGCCGGGTGGTGTAGGGTTAGCCAGCACCAAGCCTGGTGGTAGGTTCCCCTAACTGCCTGGAACGGAGTCCTGGCCGGGGGGACGGCACTGGGCAGGACACACAGAGTAAACACATCAGCGCTAAGGACCAAGAACAGCCAACCAACTGGCCAGAATATGAGGGCGACTCTACATACCGGAGGGACAACACCCTCAGGTCGGGCCTAAGGCCCTCTATCTAGTGGCCATCCGTCTGGTAAGTGCCACGAGAGGCCAGCAGGACCTCCAGGTAGGCCTGGTAGTGAGCCACATCCTCAACATTGTCATGCCTATCTATAGTGAGGAAAACATCGGCCCACACGCCGTCAGGAAAGAGGCCCAGGAAGGCCCAGTAATACCTATGCTGCGTGAGGACGACCTGGCCACGGGCCCAGTCCAGAAAGCCACAGGCAAAGAGGCGAAGGAAAGGCTCTACCGCGATCAGGCAAAGGGCCCGCAGGAGGAGGCAATGATACCGAATCCGAGGGCGCAGACCCGTCGGGAAGAACAGGTCCACCAGGGGCTCCACGTTGGACGGCCACAACCGGATGTGCCGAATCTCGCGGGAGCGCCACCGACGAACACACTGTCGCGACCCGAATGTCTCTAGGTAGTCGCTGGCACGAGGAGGGGGGTGACCGCGGGAGTCTAGACCCTGGCCCGGGATAGGCACCGGGCGGCGGGCATCCCACTCAAGGATGGGCTGGAGGACCGTAGTGTACGCCGAAAGAGGATCAGGCAAACCCGAAGGGGTAGGCTCCACTGCGACATCCCGGGTCGACCGAGGGGACGACGGGACCGGAGAGGGAGGGACAGACACCGAGGAGGCGGACGCAGCGCTCGAGGCAGAATAATCTGGAGTATAATGTACCTCGGCTGGGGCGCCCGAAGGGGTAGGACCACTAACCGCTAGTCCCGCCGACTGATCAGCTATCTCCATGAACTCTACGGCCCGTAAAAGGTCGCAGGGGTTCTCGTCTACCTCAGCATCACCCTCAGCTGGAAGCCACGGGAACACCTCCCGTAGGCAGGTACGGCCCACAGGAGTGGAGAGGTAGGAGAACACACGGCAACACCGGAGAACCGCATCTATCTGCCCCAAGGCGGGACAGCTGGAACCACACCCCAACAAACAGTGTCCGGCATCATCGAAACCGTGCAGGACAAGCTGGTGCGGCTCATCAGGGGAAGGACCATACCACGTGACCCCGAAGAGGGCCGCCCTGACTAAGCTCGCATGTTGGGCCTGAAGGGCCGGCTGCACAACGCCACCCCGGTAACATGATCGCGACACCCAACGGCCCGGAAGGGCCTCGAAATACAGCTCAGGGTCCGGTAGGGGCAGGGACGGCAGCGGGCTCTCAGCCGGAGGGGTAGGCTCTGTCATGACGGCTGCGGAGGGGAGGGGACAACCAACCACCCGTCGACAGCAGACATAACATAAGAGAGGAGAAGGCCTACGACTAGAGCTTGTGCAGGGTTTTATATTCCTGCAGCAGGCGACTACACCCATCTAGCTCACTCTCCGTATACCAAACCTTATCTACTTCACTACGAGCATACATCCACTTCACTTTATACTGACGCTGGGTACCGCGGCCCTTTTTGATATCTCGATGGGCCACGATGCTTTCTACTTCGTCTTCTACTTCCCCAGTGTCAGGATTATGCTCTAAAGGGGCAGGCGCTAACTCCCTGCCAGCGAACGTACTAGGGTGGTACAGTTTAAGCTGGCTCCTATGGAAGGTGTTTGAATGCGTTTGCCAAGAGGTAGGGATATCGACCTTATACAAGAAATTTCCTACCCTAGACAACACATGGAAGGGTCCTAAGAAGGCAGGCCTAAGTTTGACCTTCAGTTCTGCTTCAAACTTATGAGCAAAACGGCCAACACGGGGGCCTTCTACTAATACTAGATCTCCTACTTCTATCTCAGGTGCTCGTCTATCTAAGGAGGCACGCAACCTAGCAAGGTACTTAGCCTGAGCTTTTTGATACCCTGAGATCGCGTGGTCATGAGCAGTTTTCATTCTATCTAGTAAGGACTGTACACCTTCTACAGTATCTCGGGACACATCATCCTTGTCCCGTAGAGGACTAGCTAAGAGAGAGGTAGGGGTAAGGGGCTGTCTCCCAGTATCTAAGAAGAAGGGCGTATATCCATGCGCAGCTTGGGGACAATTGTTGAGGGAGAACTCTACCAAACATAAATAATCCTCCCAATCACTACCCGAGCCATTAACATAGTGCCTAAGCGCTTCTTCTACTACTCTATTAAGACGCTCTACTAAATGAGAGGAGGAGGAGTGGTAGGCAGTACCGTAGGTAACCTTGGTACCGATGGCAGCGAAAAACTGCTGCCAAAAATCTGAGGTAAATAATTTATCCTTATCACTAATAAACTGCCTACTCAATCCATGATATCTATATACATTATTGAGGTATAGGCGTGCGCAATCACGTGCGGTGAGTTCTAAAGGACACGGCACAAGATGGCACATACGAGTAAAACGATCTATGAACACAAGGATTTGGGCATTGCCCCTATCATTCTTTCTAAAAGGTCCTACAAAATCCATCATGATAGAATCCCAAGGCATGATAGGGTCAGGCAAGGTCCTAGGTTCTGCTATCTGTCCTACATTATTGGGTTTCATTTCCTGGCAAGATTGACAAGTTCTAACATACTCATCCACATCCTTATAAAGGGAAGGCCAGTAATAAGAGCGGGCTACTAGGTCCCGTACCCGTTTACCACCCTGGTGAGCAGCTAAGTCATGCAACTCAAAGAGCAAGGAGGAGCGACAGATAGGAGGGACATACAGGCGCCATTGAGGGGGAGAATCTGCTATCTGCACATATAAAAACCCACCTACAAATTTACAAGGGTGCTTGCCTAATTGTTGGGGATGTGCAGCAATGGCAGCTAATGCTTCCGGCTCAGTGGCCGTAAATCTACTAATAAGGCGTTCAAGATCAGAGGTAGGCATCGCTACAGAAGTATCCAGAACAGGTTTAAAGAGATCTCCTACCGCCTTGCCGAAGAGAAGGGGAGGTCCTAGGGGGACTACGTTTTCATAAGACTTTCCTGACCTAGTCGCTATATGGCTAAGCGGTATAGAAATTTTATTTTTCCCCTCCCCCCCACCGAGGCCACAGGAAGGGCCTCACACGGGAGAGAGAGTCCTACGTGAGAAAGGAGATCAGGCATGCGAACAGCTGTATGAAAGAGGTAGGCATAGGAATCATCATCAGGTAGTTCACCATAAGGGGTTACACCCATAGTAGTAGGAACTAGAGTAATATTGAGAACATCAAGGTCCTCGAAGAAGGAATAGTCTGCACGACGAGAGAGTGCATCTGGTACTATGTTATCTACACCCTTGACATACTGAAGTTTAAAAGGGGAAAACTGTGCTAAAAATTCCATCCAGCGCGCTTGCCGAGGGGTAAGGTTGGGTTGGGAGAGAAGATGGGTAAGGGGACGATGATCCGTTTGGATAACTAACCTATAAGGATCTAGCTCACAGGGTTCATTCAGGCAGACATCAAATTGAGCACCTTTAAGGAAGTGCTGCCACGCGTGGCAACAATACACCACCGCTAAGAGTTCCTGCTGGTGGACGGGATAGTTACGCTCCGCAGGGAGCATTGTCCTAGAGATATATTCAATTGGCTGTAAGCCCTGACCCTGATCCTGGAGAAGGACACCACCTATAGCTACTTTACTAGCATCTGTAGCCACAACAAAGGGTTTAGTAGTATCCGGTAGGATGAGTACAGGAGGGGAAAGGAGTAGGGATTTTAGGCACTGAAAAGCAGACTGACACTCACTACTCCAAACAAAGGGGATATCCTTCTTTAATAAATGATTAATAGGGGCTGCTATAGTGGCGAAACGCGGGATAAAACGCCTATAGTAAGAAGCAATTCCTAGGAAACTACGTACACCTTTAACGTCGGTAGGAGTAGGCCATTCCTGAATTGACTTAGTTTTATCCGGGTCGGTAGCGACCCCGGCATCTGACAGAACGTGCCCTAAAAATGGGACACTCCTACCCGAACGCACTTTAGCACGGCGCGCCCACAAAGAATTTTCAGCCATTATTTCTAATACTTTCTTTAAATCACGTAGGTGCGTTTCAAAATCAGGAGAGTAAATAAGAATATCATCTAAGTAAGCTTGAGCACAAGAACGGTCATGCTCAGATAAAGAAACAGAGGAGAAGGAGGGATCCTTTAGATCAGAGGACACCTGAGGAAGATGAGAATTTCCCATAACAGGTCTAAGCACTTCATTCATTAACATTTGAAAAGAGGCAGGCGAGTTACAGAGTCCCATAGCCGCTACTCTAAACTGGTAATGACCAAAAGGGGTAGCAAAGGCGGTTTTATGGCAATCCTCAGGAGCTATCCGCAACTGCCAAAAACCATCCGCACAATCCAGTACTGTGAAACAAGTGGAACCTTTAACCTTATTAAATATATCGTCAATACGAGGTAGAGGGTATTTAGATTTCACAGTAATATCATTCAACTTCCTATAATCAGTAACTAGGCGAAACTTGCCATTTGGCTTAGGAACTAACAGGACACCAGCTGAGTAGGGGGAGTTACTAGGCTCTATCAATCCTGCTTCTAATAATGACACTAAAATCTGTTTTAGTTCCTTTAACTCGGTAGGGCCCATTCTATACATCGGAGAGTGCGTAGGAACTGCACCGTCCTTGATAACTACACGGTGTAAAACAGAACGAGGAGGAGGATAAGAAGGAGTCTTTTCTTCAAATACTTTTGAGGAATCTATCACAGCCATGTATCTTACTATTTCATTTTCAGTAAATCCTACTCCTATTGTATCCACTGTATTTACATCTATATCCACACTATTGTTAGTGCTAGGTATCTGTTGTACTTCTAACTGAAGGAACATACATAATAGGTATCCATTTTGCTTTAATTCAGAACGTAATTCGTCATTTGACATTATTACTTCAGGTATAGGTCTTACAGGAGGATCAACAGGTGTAGGAGGAGTAATATCTACCAAGGATAAATTTTCCAATCTATAATGACGTTCAGGTACCCAGTAAGAGCTATCTGGAAACCAAATGACCATGGTATCATAATTAATAGTAATCTTATTATCCTGGTGCCAATCTAATCCTAGTAATACATCAGCGGTAGTGATAGGGCCTATAGTGGCCGTCAGGTTGACAGTACGTCCTTGTATAACCATGGGAAGGGACACCGTACCCGGGGAATGACTGGTGCGACCATCAGCATAATGAACAGTAACGGGTTTGGTGTGAGGGGTAGGGACTAGTCCTAAACGTCTAACTAGGGCCTCGCTCACAAAGGAGCTAGCCGCACCGCTATCTACCAACACAGAGACATTCAAGAGTTCATCAGCATGCAAGAAGGGGTCTACAACAGTGTGAGGGACGGTTAAACCACCATTCAAGAACATAAGAGGACGCACACGTAGTGGTAGGGATGATTCAGCTCCTACAGAGGTTATAAAAACAGGCAAGCAAAAATTAATATCTGGGGTACTATCTAAGGACCTGTCCAGGTTACCCCCGGCTGACAGGCCTACTGTTCCCCTCCCCCCCAAATCCATAGGAACGAACCCCGAAGAAGACCCTGGCGGAAAAGCCACTGCTGGAGGGTCACGAGGGATTGAAGAGGGTGCGGGAGCCTGATTATCATAGGGGAACCCTGGGGATCCTGTCTGCACAGCATTCAGCCTACTAGGGGTAGCTGAAGGAATGCGTCCTGAAGTGGGACGAATAGGAGCACGCTGAGGGGTACGAGGAGGGCGAGCGTCGGGATGAGGGGGAGCACCCGAAAGGAACTTGGGGCACTCACGTTTAAGATGACCTACTTCCTTACAATGATAGCAGGTAATATGAGAGACATCCAGAGCTGAAAGGTCAGTCACACAGATATCTAATTCTTCTACATAGGAGTTCTCCTCCTCAGGGGTAAGGATAATATTATTAATACGGGAACGGGTAGGAAGAGAAGGCGTGGAGAAGAAATCTGCTACACGTAAAAGATGCTGGCGCACATGCTTGAGGGGCAGGTCAGTAAAACGGTAGGCAGAGAACTGGCGCTTGACTTCACGCAATAAGGGTCTACTGAGGCCCTGAAGGAAGCGGCACGTACTTCTGCACCCGACAAATCCCTAATTCGTACCATCTGAGCATCAAACTCTTTCATATATTCTTTGAAGGACTTGGTACCCTGCTGCAAGGTGCCAAAGGATAATCTATCCTGCCAATCTGCATCGGGAGGGACTAAATGGTTCTCTAAACGCTTGAACAATTCTGCTACAGAGTTTGGGTAGGCATGAGAGGCAAGAGACTCACACTGGATGAGGTTAGCAAGTTCAGGAGTAATGCAGGTAGTAAGATAATGAGGAACTAGTACAGCATCAGAGAGGCGCCACCTATTGTGGTTCTGCCAGGACTCTGTGTTCTGGGTGAGCAACATAATGAAGGTGAAAAACTGTTGAGGGGTAGACTTGACATCCAGCTTAGGAAGGTTGGCAAAGAGGGGAAGAGCAGGAGGCTTAGGGGGATTAGAAGAATCAGTTTTTCCCATAGGGCCACTATCTTCCACTGCTACATAAGCGGGATAGAAGGAAGGGATAGGAAAAGTCTTGGGTAGGGGTCTGGAGGGAGCCACCGTTTCCGGATGGTGCCCATAGGAGAAGGGGACAGTATATTGCTCACGAAGAGAGGAATAGGCAAAATGATCATAATTCCTATCATCTAGGGGCATGGTACTGAAATCATTATTAACTTCTAAATCAGCCACACGGGTAGGAACCTGGGCAGCCTCATAGGCCGTCTCAGGGTAGGACCAGGAAGCAGGTGGGAAAAAGGGGACTGCACTAGGGCGCCCAGAAGGGCCGACAGGGGCCGAGGTACGACCCGTGTTAATAGCAGGCATTGAAGGCACAGGGTGGGAAGGAGGCCTAGGAGCATTGTTAGTGTGTGAGGACCTGCTGGAGGGGTGAGCCAAGGTTGCAGAAGGGGCAGGGGCCTGGTTCGCAACGAAAGAAGGTTCCTCACTAAATCTGACTTGGGAAATACGTTGTTCATAGGTAGGTGGGGTAATTGAGGGACGACGGCGACCACCAGCAGCAGGAGAAGGCGGTGAGGTACGCAGAATACCTTGAGGAGTGAGATGGTGTACCGTTTCCAAGGAGTCCCGTCGGTTACCACGAGTATTGTTATTGTTAATGTTATTAGTATTATTATTATTATTATTATTGGTAGGTATAGGCGACATATCTCCACCCACTGGATCCATCTTTAATTACGTAAAGGAATAGGAATCAAAAGAAGAAAGCAACAAAAGAAAAAGGAAAAACCTTGAGGTCTGCAGCAGGAACAAAATTAAAATCAATCCTTTTTAACAACAGTAATGGATAGGGAACCGAATTCCAAGGTGAGAGGAGTATCTAAGCTAGAAGAGGATGCAGCCCTCTTAGGGGGAGACGAAGGAGGGGTAGCAAAATCTAGAGCTTCTACAGGAGGGCGACCATGAGGAGTAGAACGTACGTGTAGGCCTAGATCTGATACGCTATGGTCTATAAGGAATTGTTGAGCTTCCTCGAAGGTAACAAATTTCTTATACCTAATTACATTATATGTACGGTTTTGCACTATCTTCCTAGCATCTGACCAAGAGAGGAAAATGGCTGACCATTGAGGGGTAATAACCACGTAATACTTAGCTAAACTATTATCACTAGATGAATGGGAAGGCGCAGTAAAAACACGACGTTGACTCATGATAACTCACCTGGCGTGTCTTGTGATGTCAAGCTAGACGAGGTAGGGGTAGGCGACTTAGCTTGACGATCTGGATCACCGAAAGAAGAAGGAGGGCGGGAGTTTCCAGCTCTCGTCCTAAGTCAGCGGCCGGATATCCCAGCGCTCGTCCTAACACAGCGCCCCGTAACTCTGCGGGTGCGGCCGTCTAATAAAGCAGCAGCACAAGGAAAAAGGTGTAGGTACGGCGACGCTAATCGTCTCCGAACAGTAATACTCCCCGATCTAAGGCAGGAAACAACCGTAAGCAGGAAAACAAGGCGAAGGACAGGCTAACTACGAAAGGATTTATCCGCTGTGAGCAGGTCTAGCTTCTAGGTAAAGCGTGTCCCGAAACGGGCAGCACGACGCTCCTAGCTTGAAGGCGACCCGCCCATTACCTATCAAGGAAGTGTCGACTTCTTGTTCCTGGACGCGGAAGGGGTCTTGAAAAGGTGTATGTGGCAAGGGATAGTCGTCTCGTTCACTACCTACTGAAGTTCCTCCGGAACCATTGTTACGCCGCGGATATCTACCTCCACCTCTACCTCTAATGGGCCTGATACTACCTAAACTGGTCAGGCCTCCTCTACTTAACCCTCTGGCGAAAGACGAACGTGACGGAGCTGATCTCAATGCATTAACGTAAGTGTTGCTATAATACGCCATACAACCATTTACCAAAACCCGTTTACTCCAGGAATAGAGGAAGGAAACACAACTACACTGCCGTGACCCAAGCCTAAATGTGTCAATTCACTTAACACACGCCGAGTAACCACACAAGGAGTGGAACGTGCATAAATGGTCACCAACGGTCCAACAGGCTCGGGCCGACCTGGCCCTCGCCTGCAGAACCACAGAAACACAGGCAGGTGCACAGATGCACGCCGGTCCACTACATTCTACAAAAGGATAAGGACCACTAATATAGTACGCGGCGCGGCGCCCAAAGGCACCCAATATACCACAGTACTGTTACGGGGACAATCATGTCCAAACTAGAACTGCACGTAACCTAGGAACAACCGAGGCCATGGACCTAATTTACGTCCGTAACTACAACGAATTGTTACGCGACGTAACAGATGCCCATCGTTTTCGTCGTGTCTTTAATGGTGATTATTTATCATTACTCATCCTCAGGGCTTTCGGTGCCGCGGGATTAAGAGGCGAAAAAAATCAGCTGCCGTCTGACCAAAGTCTGATGGCGCAATCGGGGCGGGGGGCCGTTTCCGACGGTTCGCGTCCCTTGTCCAAGGACGACCGGGAGCCTGCACTTCGCGGTCCCCGGAGCGACAAGTACATCGAGAACAAGGGGTACAAAATTGCCAATGACATCTTTCCTATCATGGCGGAACGCGTGAAAGCAAACAACCACAGGACGCCAGAGATGAGCGCGGAGGTTCTGTCTTGCGCAGCTTCAAGACTAAATGCCATGGTGGCCGAGAGCAACGGCATTAAGAAGAGGAAGAACTGTGACGACGGGCTTCCTGAAAGTTGGGCGGAATCTCTTCGGGATACCATCAAGAAGGCTTTTGGCGACTTGGGAACATCTGAGAAGGATCGTGGGCTTAGGTGGGCCTTGTGTGGACTTGTTACGAAGGCAATGGAGGGCGTCCCGGACAGGATTGTGGAGCGCGCGTTCGGGAATTTGACAGGCGCTTTGTCGCAACTGTTCGGGGTCACAGGGATGGAATGGAAGAAGGGGAGGACGACCTTTTGATGAGTGCGCCAGAGAGGAGGAGGAGGAAAGACGAGCTTCCGACGGAAGTCATTGCCCTGATACAAGCGTGCTGGAGGGATGATAACTTGACGCGGGCGTCTCCGAACATGAAGGATGTTCATTGTGAATGGACAAGAAAGGATTACAAACATACACTAGCGTTTTCGGAGGGTGCGCGCTACTATACTGTCTCCAAGTCGAAGATTTACGAAGTGTTCATTTCCCGCCATCCGGAGTTGAAGCCACCGCGGCGGATGGACACTAGGGAGGGGGGGGGGTGGAGGGAGAGGAGGGCGTGAGGGGGGGAAATCAGGTGATTATGGAGACGGAGGAGGGGATGTCAATGCCTCGCACGAATCAGAAGAGCACAGTTCATGTGGGATACACTTCTTTTTGCAAGCATATGCCCGCATGCGTCAAGGGGCGGTGGAAAATGCGGAACTTGTGCGCATGCCAGCACCACACTACCATGCAGTCCATGGTTGGGGGGTTGGCCAAATTTCGTGCAACTTTTCATGCCAGATGCGAGTGCGGACCTGAATGCCACGCGTGCGATCATGGTAGCCAGCTCGACGTGGGGTCCTCCGTGCCCACATGTTCCATTTTCAAAGCCACTCACACGACAGAGTGGGTGAACAAGTTTACTTGTGAGGTGGAGGGGATGAGGGAGGGGGGAGGTTCGAGGTCGTCTGTGGGGTCGTCGCGGCCGCAGGTTCAGCCTTTTCAGGGCGAACTTGAGGATCTGCCCATGCATGGGAGGGTGCTGGACGACGAGGAAGGGGTGCCCGATCATGACCTGGGCGAGGAGTTGGGGGTTTGCTCGATCCGGCGTAAGGCTTGTGTGTTGGGCACTTGCCGGGCTCCCAAGTGTGGAATTCGGAACTTCATGTTATGCGAACGGGAGGAGGCTTCCAACCACCTGATTTCATGGACCAGATACGAGATGCAGGATGTGCCGCCGGGTGCGGTTCTTGGGCCAGAGGTAATTTTTAGTGGAGTGGTTGCGCCCCAAGGCGTTTCTTTTGCAATGTTTCCTGAGGTTCTTGGGCCAGAGGTAATTTTTAGTGGAGTGGTTGCGCCCCAAGGCGTTTCTTAAGCAATGTTTCCTGAGGTTCTTGGGCCAGAGGTAATTTTTAGTGGAGTGGTTGCGCCCCAAGGCGTTTCTTTTTCAATTTTTCCTGAGGTCCTGTCTTTTTTCTTCCTACAGGTCATTGGTGGGTCGAAGTTGATGTCTTTTCTGTATGTGCACATTGCGCATATGCAGGACGACTGTGACGAGATCGCAAAGGCTGGTGGGCAGCGATTGACGCAAGTCGACGTCAAGTCCACACCAACGGAGCTAAAGGAGGCGATTGTGGACAAGTGGCCGGACTTCATCCAGCATTGCTTCAACGCGTGGTGGCAAGCGGACGCCTCCAAGGAATGTCTCTCAAGGATGCGGGTGGGGGACCTTGTATGCCACACAGATTACGCCGAGAACTACCAGTCTTACACCTATCACAATCTCCAAGCACAGTATTGGCATCCAGTCACATTCGTCCTTATGCCCTGGATCGTGCGCTACTTGGATCCAGCGTCGGGAAAGGTCGTGAGAAGGGAGTTTCACTTCATCGGACAGGGCGGAATGAAAAGGGACGGGCGGGCCCTCCGTTTTGCTATCCTCAAAATCCTGGCGACACTACGGTCAGAAGGGGTAGAGGTGAAGCGCTTCATTGGGTGGTCGGACAATTGCTCCATGCAGTTCAAGTCAAGGAATGTGATCGCGGAAATGGCCCGGCTGCTGACGGAGGATCCGCACCTGGAGTCATTTGAGTGGAATTACTTTGGGGAGCAGCACGGAAAGGGGGAGGTGGATGGAGCTGGTGGGACTGTGAAGTGCATGTTGAGGAGGTGGCACATCAGGGAAGAGAACCAGGACAAACAGACGGCCGCCCAGTTGGTGGAGAATCTGGCGTCGGGGGCGGTGGGCGGGACCACAACGACCAGGCGTAACTTCTTCGGGTTCCCCGAGGTAATTAAGTGTACAGTCCTCGTTCAGGGAATAGTTACGCCGGCCGTCGTTTCTAGGGCGTTCTTGGAGTCCTGGCGATCAGGAGTGCTTAATAAAACACAACTAGCTCGATGGTCTCGTAACTTCAACTTTCCCTTGTGCAAATCTTGTCTTCGACGCGCAGGTGCTTCCTTACAGCCCAGGGCGCGGCGAAATCAAAGGAGTGAAGAAGGCGCACTGGTGGCGCATGGACAAGTCGAATGTGACGCGCTTAATGCTGCGCCAGTATTCCTGCTATTGTGGCGGTGCGTGCGCCGAGGAAAGGTGGTGGGATTGTCGAAAGGAGTGGACCGACATGGACGGCTGGAATGTGGGAGGTGCTCGGATGAAGCTCCACAAACTGGGGGAGCCAGTGCAAAGGAACCCAAACGGACAAGGGGGGCACGCAGGGACGCGACTGAACAGACTACAGGCAGAGAGGACGATGATGGGAAGGAGACTGAAGCTGCGAGACATTTTTGCCGTCGAGTCCTACTCTGGTGATGAGTCCCACGATCCAGATCATCCATATTGGCTAGCGGAAGTCTTGCAGGAGCCTTATCAGGTGGCCGCTACTTTCGTGAGGCGAGTGGCCGACAGAAACGGCAAGGTCGATAGGGAGTTGTTCCGTAAGGGACAATGGGTGGTGGGGGTGCGCTACTGGGACAGATTTCCGGGTATGGCGACGATGTTCAAAATGGACGCCGATGCCCAACCTGAACAGCCAAACTTGGTCAATTGCTACCTGTGCATGGACGCGGGGTTCGAACACACCATTGTTGTCAACCCAGCTAACAATCGCCAGGCCATCTTGACCATTCCGACAGACGTCGAGAAACGGCTCACGAACTTGGCCAAGAAGAGACCTGTTCAGTAGGCCAGCTCGCCCGGGCTTGGTTGGACGAGGTGGACAGCCTTGAGAGCACGTGCTTCGTTGTGAGCACTTGCCTTTCAGCCGTGATTTGCAAACGAGTTCCTTGTCCTGAATTGTAAAGCTCGATTCATGCTCTTTTAAGGAAGTGTATAATATTATCCAGATCATGTATATATTTAGATCTAGACCTGAGTTCAAATAACATTTCTTAGAGGGCTGAGATGCGCGAGGTCCAGCATACATGTATATATCCATGGAGACATGTTACAAACTCAAATGTTTCATTGTACGTACCACTAGCTCGTCGACGGGGGTATCCCATGTAATGTATGATTTATGAATTAATTAATCGCTTAATTGTACAATGTAAATGGATCATGAACTTGTCAAGTGGCCTAATTTGGTTTATTTGGTTCATCATTTATTGATCTCAATCATTCTTAATTGAATCTCGAGCAATAGCAATCGTGAAGCAGATCCTAATCATGTGATTCGCATAACATTTGAGAATAGGCAACAAGTGCTACTTTGAGGAATGCGGGGTTGGTCAGGTTATTATAGAGCTAGAGCTACAAACGGCACATATATTGCAAACTTTGCGCTCCAGGCATGGAATTTCAAAAGTACCAAAATTGGAGCAGTAGATGTTGGGGACGCCCTATAGTACCTTCAATGAGCTCTGGCACCTTGTGGCCATCAGCTTGCGGCGCCTTAATCAGCCGACGTCTTGAGCCCACCTCACATTTGTAGCATAAGCTATGCGTCAGCCTACCTATGGTATTGCACAGTTGGTTGTATTGCACCCATGTACAGTGTTGCGCCCCGGCACCATGCCGTGGAGAGAGCGCTCTGTGGCCTGCCCACCTGCGGCAGTGAGAGAAGCTAGGGCGCCCTCCCTCCTTCTCGCTGTGTATATAGGGTTGAAGGTTCCTTTACTCTGTATTGGCACCCACGTGACGCAGTCACGTGCTTATTAATTAATTAATTAATTAATGCACACGCCTTCCATGCATTGCTCGATATCAGTGCCATGGATGCAAGTTTTTAAATCCTAATTGTAGTGTTCTTGAACACTAGCTTATCTTATAATATCTACATGATATGTACGCACATCATCATGCGCTGAGAATTGGTAATCTGACGATCAGAGAGATTGGGATGGAGACTCGTGCATGATGTGACTGTGTCAGATCGACCTTGCATGTAGCACATGCATTAGATCTCGAGTACACTGTTTGACCGCTACCATTCCGATCTGCATTAAACATCACTGCATGAATGTTGTCCTCAAGTATTGATGCGTACCTGGACTATATGCGACTAGCCCTATAACTGGTGCATACCCCATAGTCTGATCAGACACTCCGCAAAGGTGAAAACCTTTGCGTTCAGTGCCGGGCCGCGGAAAACGCGGAAAACGCGATCTGCAAATGAATCCGACCGGAATCGAACTGGGGACCTCTCGCACCAATTTTGCTGACTATAGGACGGACGTCTCCGGTTACCATGGCATCGCCAACTTACACCTACAGTCATCCGCAAAAGTTCTCCTGTCCGGGGAGTGATGCAAGCCTTTCGGATTTGGTACTAGATAAATCACTCGAGATCTGTGTGTAGGAGTACTACACACGTGTCTGCACCCCATAGTAATTATAACATGGATTCCATATGGATGCACAGCATTTGTCAAAGCATCGACAATATCTGATGTGCATGCCTACAAGTGCATGCACCACAAGTTAAATGTACAATGAGGACATCTGGACCCGTTCAAAAACACCAAAATAGGCTGAAATTGCAAAAATGTACATGGCTGATGGGATCGACCAGTCGCGTGTAGTAATAAATATTCAAAATGTATTCAGGTAAGAGCAAAACCTGCACATCAGTGATCACACCCTGGAAACTTCGTAGACGGCTACACATTCATCCCATCAGTTTCAACCGCACACTTGAATTTCGCCCTAGTGCTTGACCCAGTTAGGAGTACCCGCTAGTGCACACTACTCACAAGCACTTACACATGCCACATGGCCATAGGTGCACATCAAAATGCACGTAAGAACAAAATCTACGCAAATACATGACTCTGACCTCATGTGATCAGTGTGATCAATGTAAAAGAGACACTTGGCACCCGGCTCATTCAGTAGCAATTGAGCATGCAGGAACATACATCTCAAGGGCTGGGGTAGTGCTCCATGATATCATCATCCCAGGGAGCCTGGCTATATCCACCAGGCAGCTCGGCATAATTCCTTTCATGGACGTACAACCCCGAGCTCCCACTGTGGCTTCTCACATTCTTGGGCAGACCAAGTTCCGAGGACCTCTTCACGACATCACGTGGTGATAGGACAGTTTGCTCAGAACCCGCGGTGCGGGAGGCGTCGTGGAAGTCATCCTCACGCCACTGCCCCATGGTGCGGAAGGGGAGAGCCTTGCCCAGCCTTTCCATACGGCTGTCGATTGTGGTAGACTGGTGTGGGGCAAAGGGGGCAGGTGACCAGTCGTCTGTTCCCCGGTTGGACCCCCACTGTGGTGCATGAGTCCAGTTATCTGCGTACGCGAATGAACCCTCGGGCGTGCGACCAGGGGGCTGATCCAAGTCATCGTCATCACCAAAGAGCTCGTCCTTAGGTCGTTGACGGTATGATGTGTGGAGCTGAGACGCAGAAGGGGGTGGGCTGTCGTCACTGGAGACGAGGTGGGGACAGCTGGCCTCGCCCGTCGCGCCCATGGGGATACCTGCGCCATCGGCATCATGGGAAGCTGACCTCGGGGGAGAAATTTGGGGGGCTGCTGTGTGGCGCGCTCCCTGGGCTGCCGTGTCTGTTTCGCGGACCTGCAGGGGGCAAAGCGCATGGGGAAAAGACCATGGGAAAAAGAAGAGAAGCACCCCCCCAGCAGAGGGTACCATGTTCACAGCTGCAGAATACATCAGGATTATTACCTGTGCATAAACACCATGCAATCACTAAAGATGCCGTTCACGTGTTATTGCTACACAGTATCTTCCAGGGACATGGGTTAAAGCTATGGGGAATGCTATTTCGTTGTACCACTCTGAGTAATAGCGCCGTCCGCCGTCCATACAGCCAACACACCCTTTGCGCTCAAGATGCATCTACAGCCGGTGCCATCACTGTCCTGGATCCTGGTGGCTAAACAAATTCAGGCCGACTCTGGAAAACGGGGTTCCGGTTTCGTCTGCTTCATCACGCAACACAAAGCTCACAACTTCATCTCGTACTGCCTGATACCAGCGAAATAATACATTGAAATACCAGCGAAATAACCCACTTGCCTCATGATGGGCGTACACCCTTTACAGGTAGCGACATACCAAAGCCAAGGGCATACTAGAAAATGCCAGGGTGACCCCAAGGCTGCAAATATCACCACGCTCCAACAGTCACTCACCGTTCCATGCTTCCAAGTGGGTGGGGCCAGCACATCGCTGCTTCCCATAGATGCCGCTCCCTTGGTGGTGCTGGCCAGCTGGTCCTCTTCCTCTGCCTCCTGGAGGAAGTGCCAGCCGTACCCTGTGCTCTGGAAGGCGGCGAGGTCCGCCTCAAACGTGTGGATCAGCCAGCTGGCAAGGACAGGCAGCCGGTGAGACAAGCCACGGGGGCACGTGGGGGACAGCAGTAACTGTTAAGTCAAAATATACTGGTAACTCTTTCTAATTAGGGTGGCAAATGATCGGTGGTAGATTATCATATCCCGGGTCTGGAAGAAGCATTCAATCCAGTCTGGAAGCTGCGGACCATGGCATGACTGCTGCAGCCCTGCTGCAATGGCCGCAAAACTACCGTGGTGGCGGTGAGCAGCGGGTCCACTCACCATCACCCTGCACAAGGGACAGCACGCGGAGCTGGGGAAGAAGGAAACTTAAAGCGGTGTCCAATTGCGTGCTATGGTCAGCGCTGCCCTGTTACGGCGCCCACTGGGCTTAGATCAGTATATACTGTAGGCATGGTGCCGTGAAGACAATGTATAAAAAGTCAGGTATACCGCGATGTAGTAATGTGCGGAGCACCTGTGCATCAACCAAGGTTGCCATTTTCCGGATCTGGTATCTAAAACAGAGCTAGAACTAGAAGGTGCAACACGTCAATGCTAAAACTATATAGCATTGCTTTTAGATATCGGAAACCATCGTAGAGTGCACATCCTCAATCAAAGGTACCCCCCCCCCCCGATGCTGGCTACCGCAACGGGCTAGAAAACCACAGGGCAATAATAGAAAACCATCGCACACGGGTCAAAGGGCCAGGGCACTCACCGCAGGCGTGTGCAGTGCCGGCCAAACTTGTCGGCGAGGTACTCCAGTGCCATCCCCCGGCACTCATGGACCAATTGGGAGAAGTTCCTGTCCCACTTGACCACGGAGCCGTCGAGGTGAGCGCTGCGCACCACACGCCCTGGCAGGGGCGGGTGTCACCGCGTACACATCACCAGTCGGGCATGGTAGTAGTAAGGAGCTGCTACCAAGCCCTCATGCAAGGCACGGTCTTCTTCATGTCTGACGCAGGCTATGCAGCTTACGTCAGAATTTTCTTGATTATCAACAGCAACTCGTTGCTGATGGACTCTCAGGGCTTCGGCTGGTCAGGCTTCCAGGTCCCAATAATAGGCGGGTCCTTGGGGTCTAATCGCAGCTACAGCAAAAGAGTCACTACTGAGAAACTGAGCAGGCACAATCTTCGCAAACATGCCTACGCTTTTAATCATGGAAGCCAATGATCAGGTTGCCAGACATCCCACCCCAAACGTACCACCATGCTCCCAAGCTACTGGGATCAAAACCGTTCATTTATAAGGCCAGTCGTCACCCGTACGCTACAGCACTAATGCACGGAGCAAAGTGGGAAGCCTTGTAAGGCGGCTTTGAACCAGGTTGCCCGGAGTGCCAACCAACTTCTGGGAGCTCGGAAACGTAGCAACCATTACGATATCGTCAGTATTCAGGCGATTCGCAACGCTCACTGCTACTTGTGTTTGTGTGCCTCGAGGTGGAGCGATTGTGCATACAAACAGCGTATCCTGTGAATACCTCCAAGTTCATTTACTAAAGCATGTGCAAACACAGGCGCGGCGTTGCAGAATCTTTTGTCTACAAATGTAACTGTCTTTCTGCATGTTGTGAGCAGAATTGTGCAAGCTCCAAGCCAAAAAGCGTCTGCACAATGACTCACCCAATTTGCTGCCAAGGAAGCTCTCCCGCTGCTGGGCCTCATCGTCCGTGTAACAGGTGCCTCGAATGAAGGCTTTGTGGGCGGTCCAGTAGTCCTCAGGCCTGGTAGTGGGCAGTCCAGCAGGCCCCACACAATACCCCCACATGATAGCAAATACACAGATGCATGACTTCTCCCATTATTCCAAAGAAAGATTTCGCCAGTAGCGCATTCCAAGCCACTCGTTTACCGTCCCAACTGCCCCCTGCACAATTGCCCTTGATTCACCACATGCAGTCTACCCGTGCAACAGATAACATGCAGTGAAGCTATGGCAATCTGAACCTGTATCTGCTGCCATACGACTTCCATCCATCCTTAACCCAAAACTTCCTGCTAAAAGTATGCTGGCACAGCGATAGAAAAAGACAAAAATAAATGATTAGCAAAATATTATATAGAGGCAACATGCAGAACAGAAGAGAAGGATATCTAAAACAGGAAGGCATGGCCCAACCAAAATGGTCGGCTCCCCCCTCTTTTCCTAGCTCCCCCTTCCCAGTGTCCTACGGTATGCTCTGGGGTGCATAAACCAGGCACAAAGGCAGGCCGCCCATCAGATGGCTCTGCTTCGTTTGAGTGATAAAAGATAGTGTACTAGTCTACCAACAGAGCCCACATATCTAGCCTCCATGAGCACACGGTCACCGCCAGCATACTCACGTGAGACCAACTTGGTCAAAGAGAGCCTTGATCTCAGGTGTGCAGGCGCGCACATGCCTGTCACTGTAGCTTTCGCAGAAGAGCGATGCTCGCTGTTGCTTCTGCATGCGCACAAGGAGCAAGGTTGCGTGTTCACAACATTATCAGCAAGCAGCGCAGGACATTCTCCACCACAAGGCATATCTGCTCATCCTAGTTTGTTTCGCTACCAAGGGCAAAACGTGCTAGGAGTGCTATCCTTTACTAGTGTACGAGTGTACTAGCGTATTCGTGTGCTGTTACGATGAAACAAGACAAGGCAAGCATACAAGCGTGCACAACCAATGGGAAAAAACAAGAAAGAAAGGACAAGCAAACGGACCTTGAGCACCTGCCGCTGGCGTGGACCCATCGCCGACGCTGGTGTGATGTACAATGGCCGTGCCCTCGCCGCCACCTTGGCGCTGCAAGGGGTATCTGCATCACTGGCCCGTGGTTCTACCTCCATGTCCTCCGATGAAACCGTAATGCTGTCACCCGCACTGGCCTTTGGCCCCGCCTGCACTGCCTGTTGCTCAACGTCCCCATTCGCCACTCCAGAACTACGGACCCCTCCAGAAGAAGGGCCAGGCTCGCCAAGCCTAGCCGCATCCGAGGGCATGATGGCACCGCTCATATCAGCACCAGAGACCACCCCTGTGGGCCCCTCTGCCCGCTCCTCTGCCCAGCCCGCCCCTTCCCCCCACAAGTCGCCGTCGCTGTCAGCACTATTGTACTCGCCCCCGTATTCCTTGCAGCTGTTGAGCACCTTGCGCGTCTCGGCCACGTTGCGGTGGGATGCACGCGGAGGCTCTCCCCCAACCTGAGGCATGGGAGGCGGCGGCTCTCGGTATGGCATGCGTATGGCACTGTCAAATACATCCTCCTCATGTGCATCCTTATGTACATCAGCAGCAGAAGCAGCCCCTGGCGGAGGCTCTGGGGTGCCGTGCCCAGAAGACCTTGGACTTGCACCATTCATGGCATTCCTTTGGCCTACTCCGGCTCCATGCTCTGCAGTGGGCCCTGTTGTCGACTTGTCAGGTCGACCGGGGGCGCCCTCCTCACCAGCAAAGGCCAGCTTCCTACCCCATGTCACCTGACTGTCCTCCTCATCCTCACTGCCCTCGACCGCCCCCCACTTGTCATGCCACGGTTCCTCGCCCAAGCCCTGAGCTTGCACTTTGAGGACTGCCGCACCCTTCTCCTGCCCATCTGAGGGGTCGAGGTTAGTAGGTGAGCCATCTTGAATGCCCTGGCCGTGTGGACTCTGTCGTTTACCCACACCCGTGTGTGCTTCGTTGGTGGGGGGAGACACCCGCATTGTGTCCTCATCGTCCCATCGGGACATGCTGGCATCCGCGTCCGCCGCCCCGTCCGCGTCTGTTTCCGCATCGCCCTCGCACTCGCTGCGACTGCACGTGCGGCCGCTGCTTCCACTGCTGACGTCCACAGGCGCCGTGCTGGCCGCAGCAGCACCACGGAAGCTACTGAGGTGGACTGTACCTGCCGCGCCGTTGGCCGTGGCAACTGCGCCCCGCGCCTGGGCGGCTGGGTTCGCGCGCGCGTGGGTCAGCGCGTGGTCGAAGCCATTCACGGGCATGTATGAGCCCGGCATGCTGCGAGGCGGCGTGGGGAGCGTGGCAACAATTTAACGGTGGCGGGGGGGGGGGGGCAGGGGGTCTCGGCAGGGAGGCATGTGGGAAAATCTGTGGAATGTTCTCATAGTTTTGGTTTTGGTTTGGGAGACCAGCATGAAAAATAGCACTGAGCAAACCATGGGATAGTGACGAGGCAGGCAGCAAATAGCAAACCAAATGCTGCCCAGTGCCAGTACGCGAAAAAACGTGAGAACTCAGCGTGGGACACGTTGGTGTGAGCAGCACAGGGTTGGAAGGGGCAGATAGGAGGCCGGGACGAGGCGGATGGGGGCCATTGGGGTCCACTGCACAGGTCCACCACAGAGCGCTACCAGATACCTGGCGTACACACCTGCACTTGCCATTCTCTGCCCACCCATGCCATTCTCTGCCGTGTTGTTTTCACGGGTGTGATATCCTGGCAAGGCATTGCAAGGCTTTATCCCTTTCTCTCTCCGCCCGATGTCTACGGCGCCTGGGTCAGCTCCCATGACGAGGGGATGAAGCTCACATTGCGCAGGTGGGTGGGTGCCGCGAGTCATGCACTGCATACTCAAGCCAATACACCAGAAGCCATGACACACTCTCTTATGCTGCCATCCCACTGGTCCAGCGTATAGCAAGCTCAGGTCAGGAGAGCACACCCCAAAGGTGTACACGAACAGGCACATACGGATCGCCTAGGATTGCACAACCCCCTTCCAGCGAAACAGGCACCCACCGACGTGAGGCGGCCAGCAGTTGCTTCCATCGCGCGTCACGCTGCAGGTTGGCTGCGCAGCCGACCACCACCAGGTGCCGCCGCCCACGCGTGAGCGCCACGTTCAGCCGCTCAGCCGAGGAAATGTGGGAGGTCATGCTTTCTGTGCGGCAGGGGGACCTGGGGGGTGGTAGAGGCAGCGGCAGCGGCAGAGTCAGGGGAGGTAGGTGTGGACCATGGATGGGAGTCAGATGAGGCTATATGCGAGGAACGTTGAACCTATGGCATCACTCATCAGGGGTGCGGAGTGTGTCTACATTTTGCTGCCTCTGGGCTTCTGCATGCTGGTGCATGCGAGGCTGTTAAATAAGCCTGGGGGGGCAGCATAAAATGGTTTGGGAATTTCTTCATTCGTGTTCCTAGCAATACATGGTACACAATGATAAGCCTGAAACCAGGTACTGTTGTCACTTCACAATTCACATTGTTATACTACTATTTAATATTCTTATACTTCATATCTTGACATAATCCTGTGGCAATGCTGCACAATAACACCACGCGCATGTCCAAAACAGTTGTTGCTTTCGTCCGCCATGCAACAACGTAGCCCCACACATCGTGTTGGAATACGCAACATCTTGCAGCATCCCCTGGGACACATGTCACTGCATATGGCTGTCTATTCACTTGGTGTCGGTGCACCCCAACCGAGCGATTGGGTACTGCCTATCCCTCCTTCAACACCAACTAGCAAGCGGGTAACTTATTATCAACACCGAGATTCCACCCCCCCTTCAACACCAACTAGCAAGCGTGTGACTTATTATCAACACCGAGATTCCACCCCCCCTTCAATGCCAGCTAGCAAGCGTGTGACTTATTATCAACACCGAGATTCCACCCCCCCTTCAATGCCAGCTAGCAAGCGGGTAACTCATTATCAACACCGAGATTCCACCCCCCCTTCAATGCCAGCTAGCAAGCGGGTAACTCATTATCAACACCGAGATTCCACCCCCCTTCAACGCCAGCTAGCAAGCGGGTAACTCATTATCAACACCGAGATTCCACCCCCCTTCAACGCCAACTAGCAAGCGGGTAACTCATTATCAACACCGAGATTCCACCCCCCCTTCAATGCCAGCTAGCAAGCGGGTAACTCATTATCAACACCGAGATTCCACCCCCCCTTCAACGCCAACTAGCAAGCGGGTAACTCATGAACACTGAGAACCCTGAGGGGAGTGGCAAGGATGTTTTGGCACCCACAGGACAATCACGTCCCGCTCCCCTCCCTGGAAGGCATCCACTGTCGACACAAGGATGCTCGATGCACTCATGCCCGCCCGGTCCTCAGTCTCCTCGTCTGCCACCAGCGGCGCCGCCCTTCCCTCCCGCTGGCCCACGTCACGGTCGCGGGCGTTGGCCATGCGGCGCTCCAGTGTTGAGCGGATGAGCCGTGCCTGCAGGTGCACACAAGCATGTTACATGAGAAGAGGATAAAGGAGTACACAGATATGTACAGGTATGCACATACTGATACATAGTCAGGCATCCATGGGGCCAAATATATGCTCAGTGAGACAACGGTACGCACATAAGCACATACATGCATGCACGACATAGTCAGACCTGACGGAAATATTCGAAAAATAAAGGACCCGCTTTTTGTCCCTGCCGGCATGCAACCAGGGTCGGCGAGGGAACCCCATGCACGTAAGCATACAGGCACGCGGCGCATAGTCAGACCTGTGGGCATGCGTGCAAAGGCACGGAACACGTGCATGTGTGAGCGGTCGACAGCATTCGCCCAGACCAGATGCACCGTACAAAGATGCTTGCTATGAAGCCCTCCACTGCATGACCCCATGCACCGCACAGAACTTTCTATCCCATTCCACCTATGTGATGAATGGCTGAATGGAAAGTTGCGCACCTGTGCCTTGTAGAACACGATGACGCCGATCTCGCCCGGTGACACGCCGCCCTTGTCCAGGAAGGTCATGATGGCGCGGCACACCACGTCCGCCTCCACGTCGTTGCTGTAGCTGCCATCCTGCTGCCGCCGCTCCTGGCCGTGGAACTAAGGATGTGAGGAGGCGGTGTGGACAGATGATAGGGGGTATTGGTCGATGAAAGGGTTGGTGTGCGATAGACGACAGGGTTGGAGTGGTTGCAATATGCCATGAAAGGACTACGAGGAAGGGATCATTTACGGCACAGCGCAGCAAAGCACATTTTAATCGCAAAACACCGGGAGGAACAGAAATACCATGCAATCTTCTGCTCTCGTGTATCTATTGACCGGATGGTACTAGCACGGTGCCTCAAATGGGCTGCACCAACAGCTGTTAACTGGCTGTCCCGGCTGAAGGGCCTCGCGCCTCCCAAACGCTGGCACCACAACCGGGGTGGCAGGATGGCATGATAGCCGGGTCGGCAGGATGGCATGACAACCGGGTTGGCAGGATGGCATGATAGCCGGGTTGGCAGGATGGCATGGCAACCGGGGTGGCAGGATGGCATGATAACCGGGTTGGCAGGATGGCATGACAACCGGGGTGGCAGGATGGCATGGCAACCTGGAAGGCACGATGGCACCCCATCCAGGGTGGCACGATGGCATTACTGAGCAGAGCCCCAAGTGTGCTCGACGTGTCCAATATCCAGATTACCTACACGACCCAAGGAGTTTATGGCCAATGCATGTTGCTTGGTCTTCACTACTGCGGATTGGCTGCAACCCTAGGTTGGCTGCGGCCCTGAGGTTGAGTGCAGCCCTAGCAGACCACTCTAGGATTTTCACCAGACGGTTCAAGTCTTTATACATGCTACTTATGACAGCACCGCTTGCTGCAAGGCTGAGCACCGTAGTACTAACTCAGCGACAACGTGGCCTCGACGACCTGCCTTTTGTGCATGATAACTGTGCAGAAGGTTGAGCATGGGATGAGGGGCCATGAAAGTCAAACCCGCCCCGGTGTCATGCACGCTGGGCACAGTGGACGACTTGTTCAACATTGCCAGGAAGAAGTTGTACGGGTACAAAGGCACATACCTGGGTGTCCCAGACAAGAAGCGGTGGCCAGGGACCCGTGGGGCCCGTGAGAAGCGCGCATCGGTCCTCCTCGCTGCCAGGCAGCATAACGCGACCACGGCGGGTGGTGGGTGAGATGTGGGGGTAATGGAACTAGGGCGATAAGGAGCGGTTATGGCAAAAAATAGCTTATGAGAGGTTACTTCACTAACAAATAAATCCAAATAGCTCATAAGAGGGTATCCTACTGACAAAAAAATCCAGATAGCTGATGAGACATTATTATACTAACAAAGAAATCCGAATAGCGTATGAGAGGCTACTCTACTAACAAAGAAATCCAGATAGCAGATGAGAGATTATTATACTAACAAAGAAATCCAAATAGCTTATGAGAGGCTACTCTACTGACAAAGAAATCCAAATAGCTTATGAGATCCTACGTGTAGTCCAAGAGGAAACAACGCAGGGACAGTACCATGCACTACCCTCCAATGTACTGTTGTGAATGCACTAAGAGGGTTCCAGGGAATAGTACCATGCACTACCCTCCCATGTACTGTTGTGAATGCACTAAGAAGGTTCCAGGGAATAGTACCATGCACTACCCTCCAATGTACTGTTGTGAATGCACTAAGAGGGTTCCAGGGAATAGTACCATGCACTACCCTCCAATGTACTGCTGTGAATGCACTAAGAGGGTTCCAGGGAATAGTACCATGCACTACCCTCCAATGTACTGCTGTGAATGCACTCAGAGGGTTCCAGGGAATAGTACCATGCACTACCCTCCCATGTACTGCTGTGAATGCACTAAGAGGGTTCCAGGGAATAGTACCATGCACTACCCTCCAATGTACTGCTGTGAATGCACTCAGAGGGTTCCAGGGAATAGTACCATGCACTACCCTCCAATGTACTGTTGTGAATGCACTAAGAGGGTTCCAGGGTATCCGATTCCCTACACATACACCTCCCTGTACCTCCACAAAGGCACCTCGTCCCCAAGGCGATACCCGTGAGCAAGCGGACCAAACTGTTTGCCTGTGTCATCTCAGGGAGCGCCTCAGTTTCACGTTAGTACCTTTAGCATAGAGGCAATGCTAGTTAAGGTGACGAAACATGCTAGCGTTTGATGTTGTGCTTACGCAGGTGTCAATGCTAGTGAAGGTGACGAAACATGCCACCGCTTGATGTTGTGCATACGCGGGTGTCAATGCTAGTTAAGAGACCCATCACACACACTTCATGTTTGCCACCATGTTGCGGCAAACACACCTGCAACCGTTCTTTAGACGGCCCTCGTAGAAAAGCTGGTTGGGCACCTCATTCAACCTGCAGGGGGGGCGGGAGGTGGGGTTGATTACAAAGGTAGCAACACCGGGAAGAAACGCCATGCCCCATGTTTCAACATGGAAGTACAGGAAAGGACTCTACCAGCGAAAGACCATAAGGAGCATGGCCTGGCCCCATCTCGTGAATATGGTGCTGGATTCTTCTGCTCTGGGCTATGGTGAACTATTAAATATGGATGCATCGTAGCAGTAAAAAAAACGCCAAGTGGGATGAAGTGGCAGCCCGCAATAAGCAGGAGCCCCGCGCACCGTGGGTGTAGCCGGTACTGGGTTGACAGCAGGATGGGTGTGTGCTCCAGCGCGCAGAGTCGCACAAACAGGGGCCTGCAGGGGGGTTGGGACAAGGGACGATTGCGCGCAGAATACCACATAAAGCCCGACGGGCAAAAAACATCAATCCATTCAGTATGGATGAGCGAGAAAGAAGCAGGACAGTCGAGGACAACTGGGCACTATGTAATTGTTTGTGGAATAGAGGTCAAGAGGCCTTCAAAGCCATCTCTGGGCACAGACTACAGCACTTGGGGGATACTTTCCTACTTTGGAGCTCCTGACCCTACTGAGAAACGCACACCCGCCTTTCTTCCATCTCCATTCCCATTGCCCTCCTCATTGCATGCTTGCCAACAAATATCCCCGGCTTCCATCCGCTACACCACTGGAAATATCTGTTTTAGGGTTTAGGGTCACAACCCCTTATCCCATACACTGCATGCGCTTATGTTTCAACCCCCCCTGCTGTCCTTCCTTCCCCCTAATGTATCCCATTCTCCCTGAAGTTACCAAACCCGGGTGCCCTTTGCTGTTATATGAATCGCAAGCAGGCCCCATCTTACAGGAAGAAAGCACGATGAAACTGGTACATGGAAATTAGGGAGCCGATGGCAACATCACCCCGACAACGAAGATATCATCACCACAGATATCAACTCCGTGAGTTCAAGAATCAGGTTTGGTCAACCAGGATGCTGCGTTTAGGACTCCGTGAAAGAGGGTCCTACAGGCATCCAACGTCCTTTTCTCACCTCCCCAGCCCCTGGCTGCCACCACCCGGGGAGTTCCCGCCGGCATCGTCCCTGCTGCTCGGCAGGATGGGCGGCAGCTGCTTGGGGTCTCCCACCGCGAGCAGCCTTCGAGGTGTACCCAAAATCAGTCAGGAAGCAGGCAAACAGCGACTTGGTCATTGATGGTTATACTATTGGCATCGTACTAGTAGAAGGAATAAATATTGGCTGGGCATGCACCCAGCACCCCATGGATGTGTTTCATAATGTACAGAGGGCTTTGGATATGCGGCGGTGGCAATACTTATGCCCCCTTCAAACTGCTGGAACAGGCGGGCACCGGCATGATCCATACGCCGCAGCTTGGCAATCTCGGAATCGCTCATCTGGCAACCCAAACTTTGCCAGTGTTCTGCCTGCAGTTTTCAGGCAATGCTACGCTTTCTATGTTGGGCCCCTAGAAAAAAACTTTTGTTAGCTTTCTCGCTTCAAGGACAGAGTCTCACATTGCAAGCCTCCCCAGTGGCTCTACAGGCAGCCCAAGCTGGGCTGGAGATTGCGGCCCACGCATTCGAGCGCCGGACGACGTTCGTAGCGGCGAGCGGCGCGGGGGACGTAGAGCCGGACCCTTACTGCGGTTCTGGCGGGCAGTATGAAAAGATTGTCCCAGAGAGACTTGCGCTTCCAAATGGAGGTGTGGCAGGTGGAGCTGCTGGAGGTTTACGGAAGTGGCGGGAGCCCTATGGAGAAACAAAAAATCCGTTTTTCAAAGAATCCTTTAAAAAACTTTAACAAGAAAGGTTTTGTATATATCCATAAATCTCCCGCCACTTAGGCGGTAAAACCTCCAGCAGCTCCACGTTGCCTGCCGCGCCTCCCTTTGGCAGTGCGAGTCTCTCAGAAGCAATCTTTTCCTACTGCCCGCCAGACCCGCAGTAAGGCTCCGGCTCTAGCCCCCCGCGCTACTCGCCGCTGCGGACCTCGATCGGCACTCGAATGCATGGGCCGCAATCTTCAGGGCTCCCAGCTTGGGCTGCCCGTTGGGCCGTGGTACAGGCGGTAGCTTGAAGCTCCTGCCCTGCAGACCTTCCTGGCAGTTGTGGGGCACCGCCCCACATCCCGTCGTGGCCCTGTACTAGCCCCGCGCCGCACAAAAGCAGAGCTCGACGCCGCAGTGCTCACCGCAGCCGGAGTGTGGAATGCAGCGGTCTCGCCGTCATCACTGCAGGGGGGAACACGCCCGGGCCTCTCGCCATTCTGTCCATCCATGATGCATACCCCACAACGACTTACTCTACTCTTGTCAAGCAAGCTGTGTTGCGATCCTGGCCACCTGACACCTACCCACCACCAAGACAAAAAACGTGAGCATCATTCTATGAGAGAAACACCGTGAAACCCAGCGAAAAGCCATCGTTAAGGCACCATGCGCACAGCCTTCACACCTCCATCGTGCCAAGAATGCACATTGGAGGTGTGCACACACCTTTCGCAGCCAAAGCGTGAAATGGCCATCAGGCTGTGCGGCTCGGTCATCTGAGAACACTCGTCCAGCACACAGATCTGCGGTGTCACGGGCAGGTGGGGAGGGGGGGGGGGAGGAGTTGGGGGGGGGGGGGGGGGGGCAAAGGAGGGGGGTGGGGGAGGGGGGGAGGGGGGGGCTTGTTGGTGAGTGGTTGGTTGGATGGATGGATGGATGGATGGATGGATGGATGGATGGATGGATGGATGGATGGATGGATGGATGGATGGATGGATGGATGGATGGATGGATGGATGGATGGATGGATGGATGGATGGAGGGAGGGAGGGAGGGAGGGAGGGAGGGAGGGAGGGAGGGAGGGAGGGAGGGAGGGAGGGAGGGAGGGAGGGAGGGAGGGAGGGAGGGAGGGAGGGAGGGAGGGAGGGAGGGAGGGAGGGAGGGAGGGAGGGAGGGAGGGAGGGAGGGAGGGAGGGAGGGAGGGAGGGAGGGAGGGAGGGAGGAGGGAGGAGGGAGGGAGGGAGGGAGGGAGGGAGGGAGGGAGGAGGGAGGGAGGGAGGGAGGGAGGGAGGAGGGAGGGAGGGAGGGAGGGATGGATGGATGGATGGATGGATGGATGGATGGATGGATGGATGGATGGATGGATGGATGGATGGATGGATGGATGGATGGATGGATGGATGGATGGATGGATGGATGGATGGATGGATGGATGGATGGATGGATGGATGGATGGATGGATGGATGGATGGATGGATGGATGGATGGATGGATGGATGGATGGATGGATGGATGGATGGATGGATGGATGGATGGATGGATGGATGGATGGATGGATGGATGGATGGGAACCCACAGGGTTTGTGATCATAAAGGCGGCAAGGACGTGGTGGTAGATGACAGGATGGCAGGATGACAGGATGACAGGATGACAGGATGACAGGATCACAGGATGACAGGATGACAGGATGACAGGATGACAGGATGACAGGATGACAGGATGACAGGATGACAGGATGGCAGGATGACAGGATGACAGGATGGCAGGATGACAGGATGGCAGGATGACAGGATGACAGGATGGCAGGATGACAGGATGACAGGATGACAGGATGGCAGGATGACAGGATGACAGGATGGCAGGATGACAGGATGACAGGATGACAGGATGACAGGATGACAGGATGACAGGATGACAGGATGACAGGATGACAGGATGACAGGATGACAGGATGACAGGATGACAGGATGACAGGATGACAGGATGACAGGATGGCAGGATGACAGGATGACAGGATGACAGGATGACAGGATGGCAGGATGGCAGGATGACAGGATGAGCTTGTGAGCAAGGTACAAAAGCTGGACCTTATCAGAAGGCCTGCCTAGAGAGGTCGCATCCCACCCCACCCGAGATCCAAGAGCAATTCAACTCGCCACAATGGCGAGCCGATAGCAAGTCAGGTTGGGTATCGCCTTCGCCAGCCGAAGAAGGTACTTGGAAAAATAAAATACCCGCTTTAATATGCCCGCTGTAAGCGGAATGTGCGCGCAATATCCTCAGACCAGTCTTACTTGAGGAGCATGACTTTGAAGTTTGGAGAGGTCAAGGCCGCCTGGCCTTATTACGGTGCCACATCCATGTATCTACTAGCACAACAGAGAGAGACTCGCCCAATTCAAAGATACCTCGTGTGGTATCTGGAAACAAGCGCACCTACACTAGTTGTTGCTAAAATCAATAAAGAAATGGTGTAGTGTCAGCAACCCAGTCCACAATTCCAGAACATACCCTAAATTTCTGTCCATCCAGGACATCCCTCCCGGCAGATGCGGTGGTGACACCTAGCACCCTGGCCTTGGACAGCAGTCGCCGCCGCTGTTTCAGGATCCCTTGCTTCACCGCTGCGATTTCCTTGCGGATGATCTGTACGCTCCAAGGACAAAGGGAAGCATGTTTGTTCCAATAGAAATCAGTCCGAGAGTTTTGATGCTATAATGAAGATAAAACTTGCTCTAGATGGCTCATAACTTTAACGAGGACAGTGGGGCTTATAAATTCTAATGGCAGAAAATGCTCTCTCCCTGCTTGACCCCTTCAGTTATAGACTCATTTACCCTAAATGCCAACTCGCGGGACTCAACCAGTCGCTCCTTGGTCATGTATGACCCATGCGTCGCTCTACCACAGCACAAAGAGGAGCACTCATGGTTAAGAGGGGCCGATTTCCAAACAACTGTGGCTACTGCCCTTTCAGCGAAGGAGCAATAATCTTCAATTGATCGTATCCCTACACAAGGTAGGGCAGCTGACTTGATTTTCTTTGCCAGGCCATGCAACACAAACCGTCAAAACAGCAGGGGCAAAATTGAAACTAGTAATGTCAAAGAGACAACCAGCGCAGGCCTAACTAGTAATGTGGACATACTTGCCATAGCCCCAAATTACCGTGATCCATGTTTCCGGACTAGTGGTGCTCCCCGCACAACTACCAAAAGCATGAAGGCATGACCAGAACGTTTCAATGCATCCCTGCCTACTGCTATCATAGCAGAAATTTTTCTGCATATATGCCAAGGCATATAATTTAAGGGTTGACCTGATGCATTCCTACAACAGCGATTCATCTGCTCAACAGCCCACAGCGAAAATTCCTTAATTGAGTAATAAGAGAACTTGCAACCTGGATGGACAGAGGAACGTGGCTGCCACAAAGCCACATGCGAACGTTGATCCCTCACATCTTTCTCGCAGGGATCTCCTGCCTCCGCCAGCATGCCCTCCAGCTCACGCAGTGTGTCCTCCTGCACGCTGTTGGCGCTGCCCGCACGGCCCGCGCTGCATAGCAGCGAGTGGCTGGGGGGATGGAATGCACACAGCGGCAGGGGCAGATGCAGCAGGGGCAAAGGCAGCAGTCGCAGTGGCAGCGGCAGCAGCAGGAACAGCAACAGTAGGGAAGTCATTAAAAGGAAAACCGTTTCGTGGAATGCAGCTAAGAATAGTGGAACTCGAAAAATGCCAATGTCCAGACTGGCAGATTGGCCATGTTTGGTTTGGGCGGGCTGTAGTGGAGGGTGGTGGGTGGTGAGTGGTGGGTGGTAGGTGGTGGGTGGTGGGTGGTGGGTGGTGGGTGGTGGGTGGTGGGCGGTGGGTGGTGGGTGGTGGGTGGTGGGCGGTTGGGGGTGGGTGGTGGGTGGTGGGTGGTGGGTGGTGGGTGGTGGGTGGTGGGTGGTGGGTGGTGGGTGGTGGGTGGGGTTGGGGTTGGGGTTGGGGTTGGTCGGGTTGGTTGTAGCGCCTGTTCACAGAGAACGCTCTATAGATAGGGAATGTCATGCTGGCGCAGGGTCTCCACGAATCGACTACATCGGAAATGGGAGGCATATCTTTCCTTCACGTACATGGTAACTGACCTGTTTGACACACAAGCAAGTGAGTGAAATGTCAGGGTTGCATACCGGATTGCATACCAGGGACAGAACAAAATAGAGTGGTAAGCGCAAAGAGACTTTTCTTTGGGAGGGGGTGTAGGCGGGGGGGGGGGGGAGAAAGGCGTCCAGATAGCCATATACTGTGTGCAAACATGGCTGATGGCGCGAGCATGGAATGGCATACTTGCTTTTCTCAGGCCTTGCAGTGAGAACACCTGACACCTGGAGATATAATAACATTCATGTATGTGGATCGCCTCTTGAGGTTTGAGACAAGGATTGTCATAAGCTCCTGCACATAAATGGTCTGAAAAGGCACTCAGGTGCATAGGCATACCCGATGCAAAGAAAGTTGTCCGCCAGAGTACAGTAGACACTTGCCTCAGCACGCGCTTGGAGATGCTTTTCAATGCCCCTACGCGGACAAAGTCCTCAAATCCCTTCTCCATGAGCCCGATCAGCACCCTGCAGGTAACAGAGATACAACATCAATTAGTACATCTAGTAAATGAATAATCATCATTGGGGATATAAAATAATTGAAAACAAGCTCTCTGTGCTGTTAAACTGAGGCACAAAAACACCCAGCTTAGGGCTGCAGCTGAATAAGGCACTATGCCAAATTCCAGAACAACAATGTACTGCTCCTTTGTAAAGATGGATGGCATGTCATGGGCGTGTAGGGAACAGCCAGGGCAAGCTGAGGCAAACGTATCTTAGGAGGAAGTTGTGCACCTACAACAACGTGTCATACTGTGCTAAGGACTGTACATGAACCCAGCCTGCGTACTGTAAGCACCGCAAAATATTTGGCAATGCAGGTAGCATTAGCCTCGGCCATCAAAGGCACAGATATGTTGGCCCTTGCACCCACCATTGCCCCAGGCATTGCTCAAAACGGGATACAGCCTCGCGCGTGTCACAGGCCTACCTCGAACCTGGGGAAGGGAGTGATAGCCGACCATATAAGACAGCTGATACAGACGGCGACAAAGCGTCCTTTTTATGAAAGAAGGCAGGGCCTGCAGAAAGGGGAACACACAGTCCCGGTTTGCCTGTAACCACGGGAAAAGAAGGGAAAAAACACATAGCAAAGTCCTTGGTAGTTCCAAAGGCTTTGGTGGCCCCCAAGGACCCCTAACCACGTGGAGGCATGAAGCAAGGCTGCAAGCACGCACCTGTCCACGGCAACGTTCGTGGCAGCCGATATCAGTATGCGGGTCTCAGAGTCCTTCCATTCCTGCGAGCACAGAGACCCGGATGTGTGGGCACACCGAGGCAGGACAAAATACGTAGATTATGAGCAATGTTGGGCAATGCCATGTGCTGGGACTCCATCACCCGACTTGACTATTGCCCCGATAGATGAAGGAAACTTGAAGGAATGACATCTAACCCCACGAAATGGGACATCAACCTGAGAACCGGCAAGTGTGGCTTTGATACAACACTGGTGAAGCAGCCTCAGTTTGTGTCCTTCAAAGGATGGCCACCCGAAGGGTTCTGGAGACATTTGCATGCCAAAGCGAGGCCATGGACGCAAGCCAAAACAAGGCCTGACGGCAAAGTGCGTTCAGCACTCCCAAGGCTTGCTTCTCCAATACCTTGCGCAGAATGACAAGTTGCTCATGAGCACTTCGTCCGCTGTCCACCAAGTGTTAACCAACGGCACCCGTGCGCCAATACATCAGACCTCTCGCTCCCTAGCGCTGGAGTGCCCAGGCACTGGAGTGCCACCAGATCGTGATCAAGGCATGAGACATAGCGGCGCTGCACGGTCCAATGTCCATCAGCATATAATAATGGATGCGGTGACACAATGCGGGAAAAGTCGTGGCCACTCTTTCCTATCATGTATGCAAAACCCAGGCACGGCATCGGATGGCAAGGGACGTGAGACACCAGGTCTGCACGCAGTGCCGTCCATACCTTGAGCACCTGGGCCATGAAGAGGACCACCGCCACCAGCAGATGACCTGGACACATGAAGACGCCACCAAAAAAGCGCATATGATGAGAAATGCGCGACAGGACCCCCACTGAGCACAGTTGCAGAGATGCAGGGATGAAACGAGCAAAGAGTGATTCTAAGGGGATGTAGTATTGCACTTCAAGAAAGGATTTGCGATTCAAGGAAGGATTTGCACTCCAAGGTAGGACTTGCACTTCAAGAAAGGACTTACTCTTCCCTGAGCCGAAGGCGCCATGGACGAGGCAAATGGGGGAGGAAGCGCGGGTGAAACTCAGTGGGTTCCTCAAGGCCCCCGCACCGCCTGGGCCACCCAGGTCGCTCAGCCAGCGTTCACCTTG
>RPFO01000436.1:2517452-2548219 GCA_009746045.1 Mesostigma viride | reverse complement strand
CGCGTACGCGGGTCCGGGCAACCAGCTGCTGTTGACGTTGTCGTCGACGAGCACGATCCCGTCCAGCGTCAGGAACTTGCTACTCCAGCCGCTCGCGCTTGGCATCGGGGTCGTCCCGGCGGCGATCCCGTTGACGGACCTCGCCGAAAACCCAGACGGGACATGGAGTTGCACGGTGACCCCGACGCGGATCTCCAGCGAGACCACCGACCCCGACGGCGCGAACGCGATGCTTCGACATTACCGATTCGCTTTGACGTCCAACGGAAGCATCAAAGACGACAAGGGGATCAGCGTACAGGTCAATCCTTTCCCAACTCCCGCCTTGCTATTCGATCCCAATCTGAACCCGGCATTGACCGTGACCAAGACGGGGGACGAGGTATTCCGACTGCAGATGAACTTCACCAAATGCGCGCGGTTCCCGACGAACCTCGCGGATGTGGCAGCACAAGCCGTCACCGTGGAAGTGCGCGGATCGGACGGCTCGGTCCTCCCGACCACGAACTACGCGTACACACGCGCGATCGTGGGACGCCGTCGTACCCCAACGCGACGGTCGACGTGACGTTCACGAGGTGCACGATCCAGAGCGGGTCGGTGGTCTTCGGCACCGCGTCGTCTCTCTTCCGGTACCCGGACGACGGCGCCGAGCAGGTATACGGTCACGACACGGCGATCGTCGTGACCCATACGGCGATCGGCAGCGCCACGGCGCTGTTCCCGAAACCCCTGTTCCCCATGACCGCGAGGTACACGGAGTTCGTGTTGTTCGAGGAGGGCGAGCACGGCGAACCGGCCGGACTCTACATCAACATTCAGCTGTTGGACAGCGGTACAGGGAGGACGATCACGAGTTTCCCGACCGCCCAGACGTTCCTATCGAATACCATTTTCGTGACCGACCCGACGGATTCGGATCTCGTAAGCAGATTGTACGGCCAGTACCTGAGCGTCGTTTCGAGCATCGAAGACAAGACGTTCACCGTGTTCGTCGGCGCCGGCTTCTTCCGATGGATCCAACTAAGACTCAGCGATCACACGAAGTTTCCGACCTTTCAAATGACGATCACGAATCCGGCGTCGTGGCTCACGGATTCCAAAGGGTTCACGGTCGCGAACCCGGCCTACTCGACCGTCATTCCTTCCCTCGTCGTGCTCTCCGACCTGGTAGTGAGCTTCTCGGACTATAAACTCGTGGTGTTCGACCTCTTACCGGAGGACACCGAACTCTCGGTGA
This sequence comes from Mesostigma viride, assembly GCA_009746045.1. Classification (NCBI taxonomy): domain Eukaryota; kingdom Viridiplantae; phylum Streptophyta; class Mesostigmatophyceae; order Mesostigmatales; family Mesostigmataceae; genus Mesostigma; species Mesostigma viride. Next base: position 2,546,979 of record RPFO01000436.1, on the reverse strand, counting down.
CGGTATTCAACGCGGACGTCGAGTGGACGATCGTCACGCTAAACGAGGGCAGCAGCACGTACAAACAGACCGCGTCTTGCCGCGCCAACACGACCGAACATGCCGGAAAATGGATGATAGACGTACCCTTCCCCCTTCTCCCCGCCCTCGTGTCATCCGTCTTGGCCACATCTTACACCGTCACCATCCCCGCGGACACCGTGACCGGTCCGTACCTCCCTGGAGGCGCGACGGGGAAGAACGTCCAAGCGTTCCCGGTGTACCAGAAGGTGAATGTACCCATACCATTCGGCACGTCGCCGCTCAACGGTCTCGAGTTCCCGATATTCTAGACCAGGCATCGCCTTTTTTAATCGCCGCGTAGGGTAACGACCCGTCGGCGCGCGAGTCCCTCCCTCCGCGATGTCCGTCACCATCCCCCTCCAATACCAGTCCCCCGTGACCGACTTCTCGACCCCGGGCGCCGCCACGACCTCGATCCGCGCCACTTTCCGCGACGACCAGGAGGGAATCACGATGCCCCTCCCGATCGCGTCCATCCAACGCGAGGACGACAAGAACTACTCCGTCACCGTCGTGACCTCGGAGATCCCCAAGTTCGTGACCAAAGGCGTCCTCACGCTGAACATGGACCAGGGGCACACGAAGAGCGCACTGACCGGCATCCCCGCCGCGCCCAGCGCCCTGTCGTTCCCGATGAACCGACCGGACCGCTCGTTCCCCGCTTCAGCATCGGCGAGTTGCCGTTTATACGGACGCCGACGGAGGCCACGTTCGAGGTCGGGTTCCACTTCCCCGCGGCCGTGAACTTCACGGACCCGAACCTCCTCCAGATCACATTGACGGACAGTCTGAACCGCGTGTTCAACGACGGCACGCTGCGATCCGAGGGCAGGATCAAGAACTTCACGCTCGCGGACGCGGAAGGCGGCGAACAGGGCAAGGATTACATCCTCATTTCGTCTTGGCCTACGGCGACCTGTCGGTGTACGGCATCAACACGGGCACGATCACGGCGACGTTCCCGAGCGACGCGGTGGCGGACTCGGCCGGACGCGGAAACTTGGCCCGGTCCGCGTCGACGCTCTTCCAACTGCTCGCGACCCCGCTGTCGTTCGACATCTTCCCGCTCGAGGGCGCACCACCAAACCTGACGACGCCGGCGACGAGCGGCGGGTTCATAATCGTGGACGGCGAAATCTACGTGGAAGTCCAATGGAATCACCCGGTCAAGCTGGCCGAACACAACGACGCCAACACGACGGCGAACTTCGGGATGGACAAACTGGACATCATCTTCTTCCCGCTGGACAACAACGACTACGCAGGCGGACTAGAGGCCGGCCTGCTCCCCAAAAACCCGGCGTCCGGCCCGGGCGCGTACGATTTCGTCAAGGTCAACGAGTACACGTTCCGCGTGCGTCTGAGCCTGACGGAGTGGCAGATCCTGAAGAGCGACCTCACCCCCGTCCTGGTGACCGAGGGCCTCCTACTGTTCCGCGTGCGGGCCGGGGAGTCGGCGTACAAAATGTCGTACGTGTCCGACCCTCTGAACCCGGGCGCCCCGGTGGTCCAGACCCGGACCTTGCAGGTGAGCCGCAACATGCGCGTCGTGGCCTGAGGGGCGCGAGCGGACGCCGACGCGCGACGTCGCGTCACGTCTCCCCACAATGTCTGCGCTGTTTGTATGCGCCGACGATGGAGGAAACTTCCCCTTCGACCCCTTCGACGGTCGCGAAGAGACCGTTCAAATGTCCGTCCTATTCGTGCAAAAGCGCCTTCGGCACGTACCAGAAGTGGATCCGGCATTACAACGACCAGCACACTTGGATGATGACCAAAGAGGGACAAGACCTCGTGGCGGCCGCGTGCGAGCGAGCCTCGTCCAACCCCGAACGCAACCCCACCCCCGCCGAGTTCGCAAACAGACTCGGTGTCCAAAGAGGGGAGGAGACACGCAGAGACAAGTTATGCACCGTGATGATATCATCGTAATCATTGAATAAACCGCTTTATTCGCGACATTTATTAACCATAAAAGCCTCCCGTGACGACGAATCGCATCACGCGCGCGTCGCACGATAACATGACAGCCAATTCTCTCAGAAATTCGGTCCTCTCCGTTTTCGCGGCGGACTCTTCTTCGGCGGCCACTCGCCGCATTTCATCTCTCACGCGCGCGATGTATCCCGACCGTCCGCACTCCGCCGCGTGGACGTCCACCATCGACAACTGCACAAAATTCGAACAGAACTGCGGGTAATATTCCGACCTCAGGAGCGCGGCCGCCTCGCCGGTCGGGTATTTGGACAGGTCGATCATCATCTCGACGACGTCGCCCGTCATGCGCTCCATCCCCGCGACGAGCGACTCCCTCTCTCGCATCGCCGGACGAAATCCGGCCGCTTCCACAGCTCCAACGTGGAGAGGCGCTGATACCCCAAGTCCCGCACCTGCCGGTCCAATCGCAGCAAGTCGACCGGGTGGAAAGGGTACCTGGTGACGGGGTCCTCGAACGTCCCCGACGCGACGACGTACTCGGCCAGCTTGACCGCGTCGAACCCCGCGACCCTGCGATCGGGGCGCACGAACTTGAACACCCTCTCTTTCGGCGGCAGCGGTTCCAACGTGATGGGATCCTCCGCGTTGCGCGGCCGCATGCACACCCTCCTCCGCACGGCCTCTCTGGCGCGGCGGTACGGCAACACGACGGAACGGACCCACCGCTGGATCACGCACGCGCGCTGATGGAGCCACAGAGCGCACTCCATGCACCTCTTCCGCAGTCCTCTGTACAATACGAGCCCTCGAAACTTGCCGAACCGTCGCAGATCGTCCACGGTGGTCTTTCCGAAAGGCCGCCACGGGACCCTGTTCATGTCCCGCGCGGTCAGCCAGAACCGGGGGTAGTTCCTGGCGACCCTTTGCGCGTTCATTCGCGCGCGACCTCCGACGCGGTCCGCCGCTCGACCCGCGTATACTGAGGACATCTTTTTTTCTCCGCGCTCGCAGGGCGCGGAATTCTCTTTTCTACTCCTACTGTTGTACGAGCGCCGCGCGCGTGATCACATATATATAGAGAGAGAATGCCCCCGAACCGATCCAGACGCACGTCGACGCGATCGACGTCCGCGCGCGCAAGACCGCGGAAGGCCGCACGGAAGACGGTCGCGCGAAAGAACCGTCGCGCGCACGAGGACGAGCGTCCGCCGCGGGATCGCTCGACGCAGGACGCACACGACGCGGGCGGACGAGTTCGACAAATTCGACAGACGGATCGGCGACTACGACGACGCTCGCGTCCAGAGGCTTCTGAACGAGTTCGTCCCGACCTATAACAACGTCGCCCCCTACCACGCGAAGATCGACGCCAACAACCCGGACGACCCGAATCTCGGACGCCTACGCCGTGCGGCCGAAGAAATCGCTCAAGGCAAGCTCGATTACAACCACGAAACGGCGAAAAAGAGGATGCTCGACCAGGTCAGGGGGATAATCAAGGAGAAGCTGAGCGAACCGGCGCGGAATCCGATGGCCAACCCCCACGCGGCCGCGACCGAACTGGCCGCGCTTCGACAAAGTCATGACGCGAGGCGGGAAGCGCGAGAGCGAGAGAAAGCCGAGGAGAAGAGGGAAAGGTACGAGAGGTACCTCGCCGAGACCGCGAAAATGTACAACCGGTCCTTCCCGGATCTCGTCCAGATGGATCTGGTCAGTTTCGTCCGAAACCCCACAAAGAACTCCAGGAGGACAGAACTCGCGGACTTAGCGAAACGGGCCGCGGAGATGGACTCGGAGAACGAAGCCCTCCGATATCTGTCCGACGCGGTGCTCGAAATGGGAAAGGCGGCGCAATCTCGCAAGGCCTATCGAGCCGAGAAGCGCGCGCTGAACGAGGAGAACGGGCTAGACGCGCGGAAAAGGAGGCGCAAAAAAGGCGAGCCGCGTCCACGAATCCGTTGCGCGAGAGGAACCGAGGAGGGCGGAGGGGGTCGCACAACCCCGGCAGCCCGTGTCCGTCGATCGCGCCCCCGTCACGCGAAAAGAACCGAGGAGGACGGAGGGGGTCGCACAACCCCGGCAGGTCGTGTCGGTCGCGCCCGGTCCCGCGGCGCGAGTCGTCGACGAGCCCGGAGACGGGGCGAGGGGCGCCGGGGCCAAGAGCGGAGATCGCGCCAACGCGGGGGCGAGGAAAGCCGGACGGACGGGCCGCGGGACCTTGGAGCACGAGTACGACACGTGGGTCGCCGGGCGGCGTCTCTACGCCACGAGGACGGACGACCGGGCAAGGACGGCCGCGCGCCGGTCAAGAAGGCGAACGGAAGTCGATCGCGGCCCTGATCAAACAGGGCGGACGTGTGTGCGGCAAGCGCGAGTTGGACAACGAGACGTTCCTCGCGTGGCGGAACATCGAGCATTACCTGAAGGGCAGGGCGCATTCGTCCATGAACGCCGCCGATTACGCCCACCTCCGCGCCGAGCACAAGTACGGCGCGGAACTGCTCGACCAGTTCCGCAAGGGCAACTTCTGGCCGGGCGCCGAGCACCTCAAGCAAGTGTGTCTCTCGCACCGGGAGACCCCCTCGAGTCGCGAGTACGCGAAGGGGAAAGCGACCGCCGAGGAGCGCGCGCGCAAGGCCAACGAACGCGCGGACGAACGGATGACCAGGATCCGAGAGGCGATGGCGGCGGCGCGCGAGGCGATTGAGGACGCGCGCGATCCGACCGAAGACCCGGTCACGACGTCCGCCGCGAGCGAGGGGTACGACGACCCGGACGACCCGGACGATCCGGACGAGCCGTACGCGGACGAAAGGATCGAGATCGCGAACCCGGCCGCCGACCCCGCCAGGCACAACGCGGACGCCTCGTATTACCGCCGCGCCTCGTCGCGTCCGACGTCGAAGTCGAGGTCGACGCGGGACGACGCGCCAGGTGCAAGGAGAACGGGCCGACGCGGGCCGATCAACCGTGGTCGAAGACGCCGACTCGCCGACGCGCGACGGGCGCCCGGACGCGCACCGGAGGCCGTGACGGCCCCGAAGTCGCGAGGGTCCAGCTCGCCCAAGTCGACGCACTGGGTCAACGCGTGCCACCCGATCTCGGGCATGCGCTCTTCAGAGAGCGGAGGAGCGAGTCCTTCGGCTCCCACTCTTCCCACCTCCGCGCGGCGGCCGGCAGGAGCCGCAGTTCTCGCACGGACACGAAGGGACAGGGACGGTCGGGTCGTTTACGCGCAAGGCCTCCTTGACGAATTCCTCCGTCCAGTCCTCCGAGTCCGCCGCGCCATCACCCTTTCCTCCCCTCCCCGCTCGGTCCTCCTCCACCCCCTCCTCGACCGCCGCGTCGTCGCCGTCGAGTCCCGCGATGATCCGCCGCGTCGCCGCAACCTCCGCCTCGAGATCGGGTCGGTCCATGTGACCCATGGTCTCGACGCGCAGGGCGGCGTTGACGATCGCCAGCACGGGCGCCGGTCTCGCCGTGTCGGGGTTGTGCGTAAGGAACTCGTTCGCGCGGCGACACGTCATGTCGAGGATATTACACACGATGGCCTCCGCCAAATCCCGCGCGCGCGCGCGTCCGTCACGATCCCCGCCGTGCCGACCAATGGCCGTCGAATCTCGCCCGGCTTTCATGAACGAGTAGGACGAGCGCGTGTGCATCCCGCACCGTCGGACGGGGTCGACCCTCATCCTACTCGCATATATTCCCCTCGCCGACCGGACGAAGCACCGTGTCGGTCCGAGTCACCTCGTCAGATATCCGGCACGATGCGATCGACGGGCGACACGCCGCGACCCGCTCACGAGGGCGCGACGAGACCAAATATGTCTTACCCATATACAGACCGATTCATGAGGCCGATAGGCATCGCTCCACACGCCACGAGAAGACAGAGATCTCGGCGGAAAGCTCCGGTTCCTCCCCCGACCGTGGAATTGACGACGGAGGCACTGGCGGAGACGTACGACTCGCCCGTGCTCGTGACGGCCACGTTCAGCGCGCCGGTCGTCGGCTTCGGTCTGTCGGCGCTTTCGCTGTCCAACGGGACCGCGAACTCGCTCGCGGGAGAGGGCGCGTCGTATACGTTCTACGTTCAATCGACCGCGCCGTACACCGCCACGAGGATTTCCGTCGGCGCGGGACTGGTAAGCGTGTTCGGTACGTCCCCGGGGGTCACCAACCTGGCATCGAACACCATTTCGTTCACGTACCTCCCTCCCCTGACCGTGGGACTGACGACGACCGCACCGGCGGAAACGTACGACTCGCCCGTGCTCGTGACGGCCACGTTCAGCGCGCCGGTCGTCGGCTTCAGTCTGTCGGCGCTTTCGCTGTCCAACGGGACCGCGAACTCGCTCGCGGGAGAGGGCGCGTCGTATACGTTCTACGTTCAATCGACCGCGCCGTACACCGCCACGAGGATTTCCGTCGGCGCGGGACTGGTAAGCGTGTTCGGTACGTCCCCGGGGGTCACCAACCTGGCATCGAACACCATTTCGTTCACGTACCTCCCTCCCCTGACCGTGGGACTGACGACGACCGCACCGGCGGAAACGTACGACTCGCCCGTGCTCGTGACGGCCACGTTCAGCGCGCCGGTCGTCGGCTTCAGTCTGTCGGCGCTTTCGCTGTCCAACGGGACCGCGAACTCGCTCGCGGGAGAGGGCGCGTCGTATACGTTCTACGTTCAATCTACCACGCCATACACCGCCACGAGGATTTCCGTCGGCGCGGGACTGGTAAACGCGCTCGGTACGTCACCGGGGGTCACCAACTTGGCATCGAACACCATATCGTTTACGTATCTCGCGTACAATCCGAAGACCGATTCCACTCTCATGGCTTGGTACGACCCATCCGACCTGTCGACTCTCACCGACAGCGCGGGGACGGGGACCGCGAGCGTCGGCGGTAAGGTGCGCACGATGGCCAACAAGGCTCAGAGCGCTTATAACCTGTCCCAGACCACAGCGTCGACGCAACCCGAACTGGACGCGCGTTCGGGCGGGGTCGCGGACAAGTGGCTGAGGTTCTACGCGTACCCGAACCGGAGATACTTGTACAACATTTCGTGGCCTTTCTTGAACGCGAGCACGCGTACCGTCGTCGTCGTCTTCAAACAGCGCAACACGGCCTCCGCGCGCCCGGATCCTTACATCCATACACCACAGCTCAACGGGTTGACGGAGAAAGGAGTTGTGTTCGTAGCGGGGGGATGAGCTCGTTCGGCATGCCGCGGATCGCGTACGACGTGTCTTTGCTGACCGTGAAAGCGTATTCCGGCGTGAGTACGTTCAATACGCTGGCGAACAGCGCCGATATATTCGACGACCAGACCCACATCGCGCACGTGGCGTACGACACGGCGTCGACGCCCAAGGTATGGAGCGCGTCTCTCGATGGCGTGAACGGGACCGATTACCAGGGGACGCTGAGCTCAGCCCCCCCATACGGTGGCTTTTCGATAGGCGGGAGTTTCACCAGTCCGTATTACGCATTTGACGGGTGGATAGGAGAGGTGATGGTATTCAACGTGTGCAAGACGTCGTCCGACCTCGCCGTCGTCAACGCGTACCTTAAGTACCGGTGGGGCACCGAGTGAGCGCCCCGCGACCACTCGCGCCACCGAATCTTCCGTACCACCTTCGCGCGCTTCCGTCACGATTTACGACCGGCCGATCCACGGCCGTCGGATCGCGACCGGTTTTCACGAACGAGTAGGATGAACGCGTCGTCGTCACGAACCGTCGGTTAGGGGTCCTGCTCGAATATATTCCCCACACTGACCGGACGAAGCACCGGATCGGCCAGACCCACCACCACTCGCGAGAACCGAATCCTCGTCAGGACACCTCGACTGTCCCACGCGTCCCGCGCTCGAGACAAAAGCCGAGACCTTACGAGTATACGATGACGGACACGGCGGACATGCCTATTGTCCATAACCCAACGGGAGGGTCTCCCGCCGATAATACCGTCGCCGCGGCCGCGGAGGGCACGGCGGACGTCCACGCGCCTCGGCGGTTCGAGATCCCCGACTTCCTGCAGAGGAAGGCCGCCGTCGCCCCGAGCGAGCTGTACGCGAACGCGCACATCTGGAACGAGATCGCCAAACACATGGACACGGAGTCCGTCCTCAAGGTCCGCCAGGCGTTCGAGGGACGCGAGGACGCCGCCGACGTCCGCGACGTCCTGGCGAGCGAGCGGGAGACGCGGGTCGCCAAGGCCCGCGCGCTCCTGCGCCCGATCCAGCAAAAGTTGCTGGAGTCTTCGCGATCGGGCGACGCGGTCCTGTTCAACCAGGCCGTGGACGAGTTCCGGACGGCCGCGAAGACCGTCGACGTCGCGTCCGCCCCGGACATCTGCGTCCTCGACCTGGCGACGGCCGCCCTCGAGCCGACGCCCGGCGCGTGGACGCGCGACCACGCGAACGCCCTCCGCCTGATCTTCCCCCTCCCGAGCTCCGACCGCGCGGACAAGGTGGCGGCGCACTTCGGCGAGCTGACGCGGTCCGCGTACCTCCTGGTCAAGGGCGACGACGGCCACAAGTCCCTCCCGATCGTCACGGCGGGGTTCCCGTTCGCGCACGCGTACGGGGCGGAGGCCGGGATCGCGTTCATGTGCACCCTGCTGATCTTCTTCCGCACGCACACCCGCCGGAGGTGCTACCGCCTGATGATAGAGATGTTCCGCCGCACGACGGCCGAACTTCCGCGCACGGCGCGCGGGCCGCCGATCCGATCGATCGTCCACGCGTGCAACGCGATCCACGACAACCGCCGGATCAAGAACTTCCACCACGAGGTCATGCGGTGCGTGTTGCCGCGCGGGATGGAAGTCCGCGCCTACCGCGCGTCCAAGGACGACTACAAGTGCGTGCGATCCGGCGACATGTCGTCGTTCGACGCGTGGCTGGACGCGAAGAAGGCGGAGATCGACGCGAAGGCGGACGAGCACCGCGCGACGCTGAAGAGGGTGCACGCGATGATGAACGAGGGGACGGCCGGCAAGATGGCCTACGTGTCGTTCAAGTTCGGTCGCGCGATCGCGCACCTGCCCCCTTGCTTCCCGGATACGTGGCCGTACGTCCCTTACTTCTACGCCATCTGACGCGCCGTTTTTTATCGCTCGGTGTAAGTATAAGACGGCGAGATGACGGTGGTCCAACGCATGATGCCCTTCGTGACGCTCAACTGCCCCATCTGGAGCGCGTTCCCCCAGGCGGGGATCGCCCGGCCCGCGTTCAACTGGAGCGACATGTACCGCTCCCCTCACACCAGGATCGGGTACGTGACCTACGACAACGCGCCCCCCTCGCCCGAGCGGTCGTACGCGAAAAACGCGGACTTGGCCGGCAGGCGGTGGAAGGTCTGGTTCCAATGGTGGCCCTCGAGCGCCCCGTCCGAGGACGACAAGCGCGCGGCCGACATGATCGCCAAGATCCTGGTGGGGGAGTACGCGGTCGACGGCCTGACGGTGGTCGCGCCGGACCCGCCGCCGGGCAGCGTCGGACCGGGACACTACCTGGTCCTGACCTCGGGGAGTTCGAACGGCCCGGCCGTCCCCTTGGCGGATTTCCAGGCGGCCGACAGCACATTGTCGAACTGGCAACTCGACCCGTTAGCGACCGAACCGGACCTGGTGAGGTACGTGTACAAAGCGTCCGTGCCCGACCACTAGTCGCGTCGCGCGCATCGGACGCGCACCGGACGCGCCCGCGGAACGACGGATTAACTAGCTAGAGAGTACGCACAGAAATCGTGCCTGACACGCATGCAGATTGGACGGCATACCCACGGGACTCGTAATGAACATGAAGCTTTATTGAATGGAATGAATATTGATGTTTTAATAAATGTACAAAAATCGTTTTCTCACGATCACAAAGTGTCCATAGTTCCTTCCAGGCGCACACGGCGCGGCACAGCGTCCGGGGTCCATCGGCGCGCGGACACTCGGGACATCCCGCGCGTCCTCGACCGCCCCACAGGACACGGGGGCGCGAGTGGATCGACCTCCATGGGGGTGACAGACGGGGAGGGGTCCGGCACCGCGGCGGGACCGTCGGACTCGCCCGGCGTCCCGGCGAGACTATCGGACACGTCCCGTGTCTCGTTCATTCTACCGTGCGCGCTTCTATCGTTGAGAGGGAGAGAGGAAGGGATGAGGGGAGACGAGGGTCTCGGCGGCTTAGGTAGGCGCACTCCTCCCGATCCTCCGAACCGACACGGATCCGATCCGATACGAACCGATACGAACCGACACGGGGGTCCCGACACGGCGGATCGTCCGTCTCGTGGATCGTCCCGTGGATCCCCTGCGCCGATCGACGATCGACGGTCCCAAACCCGCGAATCGTACCCGAATCGCGTCCGTCCCGCGGATCCGGCGCGCCGTACGTGGACCTCCCCGTGGACCTTCCCGTGGATCTCCTCGTGCCAGGACCCTACCCGTCCCCGAATTTCCCGCCGAAACCGAGCGATCCGATTGGTCGCTACTCGGAGCGCCGCGCCATCCGTCACATCGGCGAAACGAAGCGATCCGATTGGTCGATACTCGGAGCGCCGCGCCGATTCGGCCCGAAACGGGTGCATCCATCCGTTCCACCCTCCTCTCCGCCCTCTGAACCCCTTTTTTTGACCCCCGAAAACCCCCTTCCCGACCCCTAAAAAGGCCTGTTCCGGTGTTCCGGCCCACCCCCCCTGGGCCGGTATCATTTGAAAAAAAAAATTTTTGGGACCGAAATCCTCCGTTTCGGACTTAGCCGATTTCGGCCTCCTCTCTCTCTCTTCCCTCTCTCTTCCCTCTCCCCTTTCCCTCCGATTCGACCCGAGTCGGCCCGATTCGACCCGAGTCGGCCCGAGAGTCCCCGATCCGACCCGAGAGTCCCCGATCGACCCGAAACTGCCCGAGTCAGCCCGAGATCTCCACGGAAAGCGCCGCGCCGATTTCCCCCAAATTCCCGCCAAAACCGAGCGACCCGATTGGTCGCTACTCGGAGCGCCGCGCCACCCGTCACATCGGCGAAACGGAGCGATCCGATTGGCCGATACTCGGAGCGCCGCGCCGATTCGGCCCGAAAGGGATGTGCATCCCTCTGTTCCACCCTCCTCTCCGCCCTCTGAACCCCTTTTTTTGACCCCCGAAAACCCCCTTCCCGACCCCTAAAAAGGCCTGTTCCGGTGTTCCGGCCCACCCCCCCTGGGCCGGTATCATTTGGAAAACTTTTTTTTTTGGCCAGGAAAATGGCGTTTTTGGACTTAGCCGATTTCGGCCTCCTCCTCTCTCTTCCCTCTTCCCTCTCCCTCTCTCTCCTCTCCCTTCCCGTCTTTACATATCCAGGGTATAGGGGGTCTATTTATTTATTTTTCCTAGAAATCAGTTTTAGAAAAGATACCAGCACGCCCCCTCCGGGAATAGGAACGGTATATATAGGCGGCTATTCGTCCTATTTAACCGTGGGGCGTGAATAGGACGCCGTCTCATATATCCTATTTCCGGGATGGCGTGCCGGTATCTTTTCTAAAACTGATTTTATAGCTAAAAAATATATACCCTATACCCTGGATATATAGGGACGGGAAGAGAGGGGAGAAGAGAGAGGAGAGGAGAGAGAAAGGAGAGGGAGAGAGAAAGGAGAGGGAGGGAGAGAAAGGGGAAGAGGAGAGGCCGAAAACGGCTAAGTCCAAAACGAAGGATTTCGGTCCCAGAAAAATTTTTTTTTCAAATGATACCGGCCCAGGGGGGTGGGCCGGAACACCGGAACAGGGCTTTCTCGGGGTCGGGAAGGGGGTTTTCGGGGGTCAAAAAAGGGGGTTCAGAGGGCGGAGAGGAGGGTGGAACAGAGGGTACATCCGTCTCTGGCGCGGCGCTTATAGTTCCGTCGAATCCGTCGACGCCACGTGCACTCTCTATGTCAACGGCGCCGATTCTCGTGTCCAATCGGATTCGCCGAATTTCGGTTACGCCTCCGCCTTCCCCGTCTTCCCCGCCTTCCCCGCCTTCCCCGTGACTCCCCGTGGCCTCCCCCGCGTCCCTTCGACTCCTCTACGGCCACGCTCCACACCGGCCGCGCCAAATCTCCCGTCCAATAGAACCTCGCCACGTGGCATTCCACACCGGCCGCGCTAAATTTCGTAACCAATAGAATCGCGCCACGTGGCACTCTACACCGGCCGCGCTAAATCTCCCTTCGTCCAGAGGAATCGCCCGGCGACGTCTTCCTCTGCAGGACCTCGTCTCCAGAGGAATCACCCCTGTTACGTCTTCCTCTGCAGATGAAGCAACCTCGTGTCCAGAGGAATCAGGCATCACACACCTCGTGTCCAGAGGAATCAGCCCGATTCGTCTCACATCAGATAGGATTTACACTGTGATCTCTTCCTTCCAGAGGAATCAGGCATCACACACCTCTCCCCAGAGGAATCAGCCCGAGTAAGCTCGGTTTCAAGCCGAGTCCGCCCTCCGCCCCCCTCGTCTCCGCCGGCGCCCGCGCGCGCTCACGTCCGCGGCTTGCTGCCCAGCATCTCGAGCCGCAGCACGAGCGTCCAGTCGCCCACGACGGGCCGCGCGCCAGCGGTCAGCGGGCTGGCCGCGTCCAGGTGGCACACGCGCACGCGGAACGAGCCCCCGTCCCTGAGCAGCCGCGGGTTCGCGACGGGCAGGTAATTCTGCTGGTTGACCACGGTGACGTCGGACGCGAGGTTCGAGAGCGCCGTCTCGGCCGCCAACAGCGTCATCCCCCCGTCCGCCGCCCCGAGGAACCCGTCCGAGTAGATCCCCACGACCCGGCTGGCGCCCGCGGGGACGAAGCCCTTCACGCACGCGTAGAGCAGATGCATCTTCCACCGCGGGCCGAGCAAAGGCGCGGACTCGTCGGCCGACACGGTCACGACCCACTCGTTGGCCGCGCTCGTGGTCGCGTCGGTCACGTTGGCCGCGTCGGAGTGGATCGTCAGCACGCGCACGTCGGACATGGTTCGGGTCCGGATCCGGATACGATTCCCTGAGAACTTTTCGCCGGCCGCCGCATCGGCTAAAAATAGACGAACTCGTCGTCGACGGACAGCTCCTCCTCGACCGCGCCCGCCGCCGCGAGCGCCGCCAGCTCCTCGTCCTCGTCCCCCTCGATCCCGACGATCGCGTCGTGCGTGCGGTCGTACCCGTCGGCCGCGGTCCCGGCCGCGAGCTCCATGACGTCGAACTCCTCGAGTCCCTTGGGTATGACGTAGGCTACCATCATGACGATGCGGACGACGCGGATGCCGATCCGCACCGCCCTGGCCACGCGCGCGCCCTTGGTGCCCAGGTAGCTCTGCAGCCCGCCCATGTTGAAGACTTTAAGGGGCGAATTGAACTTCAGGAGGGCCTGCAGCCCCTGCTCCCGCTTGATCGCCTCGCGGATAATCTTCGAGCCCACTTTCCGGAACAGCAGCTTGAGCACGCCGTTGAACGCGGTCTGGAGGAACCCGGACGACTGCTGCACGGCCGGCGCCCCCCCCTGCGCGGCGACGGCGAGCTGCAGCATTCGCTTTCGGCGGGCGTCGGGCGCGGCACCTTCCCGCCTGTGGTACGGCGACGCGACGGTCATGTGGGAGTTCGGAGATACTTCCCCCGTACACATTTTTCCCCGTACTCCCCCGCATTCCCCCGTACTCCGCGTACTTCCCTCCAATCCACTCGCGCCACGTGGCGGGTGTATGACAAGCCATATGGCGTCGTCCGAATTGCGGTTACGACACCACACCCCCTGGATACCCGCCTGCCCGCCGCGGACGTCTGGAATGTCCCTCGGTCCCGCGGACGTCTGGAATGTCCCTCGGTCCTGCGGACGTCTGGAATGTCCCTCGGTCCCGCGGACGTCTGGAATGTCCTCCGGTCCCTGGACATCCGCGCTGTCCCTGGGTCCCGGACACGTAAAATGTCCTGGACCCTGGCGCACACCTTGGGTCCCTGGAAAGTCCCTGATCGCCTCGGATTCCCTGGAAATCCCTAGACTCCCTGGGAAGTCCTGGGAAGTCCTGGGAACTCCTGGGAACTCCTCTCGACACCCTGGGAACTCCTCTCAACACCCTGGGAACTCTTGGGAACTCCTATGAACTCCCTGGGAACTCCTGGGAGCTCCTGGGAACTCCTGGGAACTAACTAGCAACCAATAGGAACTACCGCGAACTACCGGGAAGCGTACGGGAAGCGTATGGGAATGCCCCTTGGGGGTCACGTCGCGAAGTTGTCGAGTACGTGATGCGCGGGCCCACGACGTCCGCACGGTGCAGGTGGACGCGGGCAAGAAGAAGCCGAGGAAGCGGGGCGGGGGGGGGGGGGGGGGGGCAAGAAGGCCGCCGCCAGCGACCCCACCAAGGTGGTGTTGGACCTGTGGTGCGCCTAGAGCCAGTGGATTATCTGTGGTGCTATTCAAGCGTGTACACCATGGACATCGACGCATTCATCGACACACTGCCAGTGTACGAGTTAGGAGAGGGGACCTTCAACCAGGCCCTGGAGGTCCTGGTGACGCCCCCGCGTGAAGAAGTCGGCGAGGGCTGGACCCAGTGTGTCGCGTATGAACCGTCCACCGAGTACGCCGTCAACAACATCGCGGTCCTCGAGGTAGACGGCCAGACTGGCGACTTGATAGTCAAACTCGACCGCTTGCCGGCGTGCGATGCGATCAGAGACATCACGAGCGACGTCCGGGTCAAAGTGGTCGTTGGCGAGGATGAGTTCGACCCCAAGGCCCTCACTGTCGTGCCCTTTCTATCCATGTACACCTACACGGGGCTCAAGTTCTACCTGGACGGACGAAACCCGCCCAAGCACTTCAGCGTAAAGTATCGATGTCTTCTTCTGGACGAGAAGAATCGGAAACTTGCCCGTGCCGCCCCGCTTGTGACGACCAGGACGCACGTGTACCGTGACGGAACGGCCTCCAGGCGCTAGAATCAAAGCACCGGCAGTTGTAGCAACCTTTTTCTGGCCAGTTTGGCTTGTTGTATCACCGCGTCTCTGTTGGGTAGGTAGCGAAATGGCTTGAGTTCCCTACCGGGAAGCGTACGGGAAGCGTACGGGAAAGTCCCTTGGGGGTCACGTCGCGAAGCGGTTGGACCCCAAAGAAAGAAAACCCACCTTACCAGCTGTTGACCCCAAATAAAGGAAACCCGCTTTACCAGCTTTTGACCCCGAAGAAAGGAAACCTACCTTACCAGCTTTTGACCCAGCAGAAAGGAAACCCAGCTTACCAGCTTTTGACCCCAACGCCAAGGAATGCAAAGCCAAAGACATGGTATCAGACACCCACCCAGGGAGCCAGGAGCCCAGAGCCCTGAACCGGGGAGCCAGGAACTCAGAGCCCCGAACCGGGGAGCCAGGAATCCACCTCACAAGCCAGGAACCACAAAAGCAAGGATATCCGCTCACAAGCCCCGAACCATGAAGCAAGGATGTAACCGCACAAGCCAGGAACAAGGAATGCAAGAGTGCCACCTTACCGGCCGTTGACGTAGAATGCAAGAACGAAGGTGCCAGCACCCGTCACCCACCTTGCGCCGCTGCCAGCGCCCGTCACCCACCTTGCGCCGCTGCTCCAGCAGCAGCTCCTCTCGCGCCTGTCGCACCCTTTGGTCGGCATCGGCGCGCTCCCCTCCGAGCCCCAGCACCTCCACGCCGGCCACGGAAATCTCGACAGGGGCGTACCCCTGCGCCCGCACAATAAAGCACAAGCAGTATGCATTATTTTGTGGGTTGAGCGCGCCACTCTGCTACCATACGTCATGCCGCCACGTGCTAAGCACTCCCTTTTATCAATGGATAAAGTACAACGCTGATGGGTTAAGCGTACGCCTGCGCTGGTCCACGTGATGCCGCCAGGGAGTACCTTACATGGATGTGTCTAAAAGTATACCCATGGGGCTTGCACGATAACCATGATCACTTTATGGGCTGAGCGCACTACCCTGCTAGCACGCGTCACGCCGCCATATTCAAAACACACCCTTTGATAATGGATGGACTAATTGGACTCTTGATACGTTGAGTGCACCGCTCTACTAGCACGCGTCACGAAGCCAGCGGGCGCAAAAAATTACACCAATAGACTCTTTTCATAAACAAAAAGGAAAGTTCCCGTTAAGAAAACTTTCATGCCACATGGACCATCCATGGGGAAAAGAAAAAGGGATGTTTTTGTGGGAAACAGGGACATGGACGTGTGCTATATATGCGGGTGCTATATACTACTATTCACTATGTATGCGGGTGATATATACTACTATACACTATATATGTGGGTGCTATGTACTACTATACACTACATATATGTGGGTGCTAAATACTACTATACACTGCAATGTGCAGCCTAGGCGTGCGACATGGCCCCAAGTTTCATGCAAGGGAGTGCCTCAGATTCTTATAATACTGCCTAAGATTCTTATAACAGTCGTGTATATATAAAAGCAGCCACTATAGCAACTGCCCAAGCAGCACCGGCCAATACTAGCCGCTAGGGCTGGGACATCCGCCGCATACTGAACATGTGCGGTGTTCGGGTCGCCTGAAATGTTCGGCCGAACATGTGCGGTGTTCGGGTCCGGGTCACCTGGAAACAGAACATGTTCGTGTCCGTACTCGGGTCACCCTAGGAACCGGGCAAACATGTTCGCCTCTGGCCCGGTACCGAACATTTTCTGGCGGAATCCTTAGTACCAGCCAGTGATCCGACCCAACGCTTCTCTAATAGTCCGCCGGTGCCGACATGCTGATATGACCAGAGTTCAGATCGCCGGCCATCATGCGTCGAGGAATAGTTGTCTCATTTAATCATATTCGAGAGAGGAGGGGGGACATCCCCCCCTAAAATCGTACATGAGCGTACTCCAGAGTTTGGCCTACCGCGCCGCCCCGCGCCAGCCAAAGTGAAAACTGCTGGAGTGCACTCAGTCTGTCAAAAAGCTGCGCCGGACCGACTTGGGAGTGTGCTACGTGCTACGTGGCTTGTATGACACGTGGCACTTTTTGTAGAATCTCTTAGTAGAAGCTCTTAGTAAGCGATAGTATTAGCATATTCTCCAAGTAGAAGAATGACGTCAAGCCGGCGGAAATTCGATGCCTATTGCCTGACGCCAGGTCCGGTGTCAGAATCAACAACAACAACCTGACGCCTGCCTGAAAGTCGATACGTCTTCCTAGAATCAACCAATACTTGGTAAGTTCTCAGCGTAAGTTGTAAGTACTGCCGAGTTCTCATGGGCAAAAACAGGATCTTTACCCACATGCCCAATGACAACCCATTAGAAGTCCAGTGGCTTCCGTGGTCTAGTAAGGCTCCGTTTTAGCCACTGACATCTTGATACCCTAGGCTTAGCAGGGATTAACTACTGGTTATATTTGGAATAAACGTACACCTATTTACCTGGAAAGGTTGTAAGTACAGCAGGGCCGAAGCGGACACCTGCACTTAAAATCAAACGCCTGACCGAGCTAGCGGGATCACCAGAGCGCACTAGCGCACTCCTTTCCTAAAACCAGGCGCCGGACCGCCAAAAGGAGTTAGCTCCACAAAATTTTTCTTCGCGCCGCCCTAAAATTTTCGACTGGAGTACACTCCGTCGCAAAAATTCTGCCGCCGGACACATTTTTGGAGTCCGCTCCACGTTTGGAGGTGCTGCGCCGGACACACGAGTGAGTGTGCTGTTTTGGCTGGATGTCCCCCCTCCTTTCGAGAGTATAATATTTCTAATACACCCGACCCGTGACTCCCCAACGGGAGCACGAGCTTAATTAATTACTATTATATTTTACTATTATAATATTAACTCGTCGTCTGTCCCAACTCAGTCCTCACAGGAGGACTGAGTTGACAATTTTCAACCGCGTGTAGCGACTAGGTGGGGGGTCCATCCCAAATGTTTTGATGTGGATCGGGGGTGTACTAGATGTCATTTTGTTGGCATAAATACTGCATATGTGAAAACTTGACCCGCACACCTGAAAATTACACGGACGTTGGGCACCTCTCGCGAATTTGCATTTTTCGGGATAAGAACGAGTGGGAAAAATTCAATCAAATCCTGGTGCATGAAGAAAAAATATAGGCATGTAAACAATACAGTTCTTGAAAAGTGGCAAAAAACTGGGCTCGATTTGGCCACTGCAACTGCCTGAAACAATTAAAAAACTCTCAGTCCTCAGGAGAGGAATGGGGCTTTTGCTAACTTTGCTAGCATGTAAGTGCGGTCATACTACACACCACCGTGGCCACCAACCATCCCAATCAACTCATTTCCCTTCAAGCATTACAGGACAACACACTTGCATCATCATACTTCAGGTATATCATACCTTATCATGCAGTGAGAGCCTATGCATGCATGTAGGGAAAGGGCTTGGATACCTACCAACAAAGGGTTATGTTATAAGTGTCAACCACCAATATAATAGGTAGGTTAAGCATATTTCCATTGTTTCTAACAACAATAGATATGGCTATAACTGTTTTGCCTTGCCATGATGTGGCCAACATAGTTGCTGGCACATGATGGCAGTGGTTTGTCACCAAGACTTTTCACTCACCCGTAAAAGCTTGAATGCACCCTTGACGCAGCCCGTGGCCACACAATCATGCAGTATGAACGTAGCAAAAGAATAACTAACATCTACGAAGGTGTTTAAACCTGCACAGCTCCTAAAACCCTGCACAACTACACTGGGTTAAGGCAAATGCCTGCTAACATCATCTGAAAAGGGGGTTTTAGAGAGGGGCAGGCAACGGTCAAGAAAGAGCATCAAGACTTGAACCTGACAACGCCTCGCAAGCTTAAACTCATGTAAGAACATCAAGAAACGAAGAGGCAACGATTATCCGGCTTTACCTGGCACGGCTGGCGTTACCTTGGCCCAGGCGGTGCCCGCAAAAGTGGCACTTTGCGGCACATAGACCATGACGTGACAGAATGGTCGAAATCATCAAATCTATACTGTCACTCAATTTATTCTAATACGATGCATGTTAAAATGTAGAAAGAAACCTATCAGCCATTGAAATTGCGCCGGAAAGCAAGCGCAGTCATCAATTCCGTCGACCTGCCTTATCGCAGTTTTTTCCAGCAAGAACAGTGCCGACACCGGGTAAATCGCATCCCCGCGAGCTAAAAATTGATTTATATCATCTTTAGAGCATGTTAAATCTATTTCCTGAGTTTGGACAGCTAACTCGTCCGCAAACGTAAACTGCATGCATGGGCGCGAGCCGCCATGGCTAGGTCGTGCATTTCCGGAACTCGCGTTTCACGTGGAAAAGTACCCTTACCACCTGTACTTTGACCGTACATTTAGCCGCTTATACCAAATCGAAAAAAATCCCAAAAATATGTCCAAGAAAGATCTTTTCACGTAGTATTTGAATAAATTTTGAGAGAATTTTTTTGTCAAACATTCTGACCGGGGCGAATTTTCTACGAAACCCAAAAACTCGGTCCTCTAGAGAGGACTGAGTTCAACTCAGTTCGCCGTAGAGGACCAGAGACAGACGACGAGTTAATATTATTTCTTCTTGCCTCATCGATATTATAATTTATTTCATGATTGTTCATGTTCGGTGACATGTTCGGGTAATGTTCGGGTTCGGGTTCGGGTCACCTTAAACCTGTACCGAACATGTTTGTGTTCGGGCTCGGGTCACCTGGGAATGTACCGGATATGTTCGGTATTTGGGTTCGGGTACTCTCCCCAGTTCTTTGTGTTCGTGTTCGGGTCGGGAAGTGACCCGGATGTGCCAGCCCTACTAGCCGCAGCCACCCGCCCACACACTTGCCCACCCTAACCACTGCCACCCGCCCACGCACCTGCCCACCCTAACCACTGTCACCCGCCCACGCACCTGCCCACCCTAACCACTGCCACCCGCCCACGCACCTGCCCACCCTAACCACTGCCACCCGCCCACGCACCTGCCCACCCTAATTACTGCCACCCGCCCACGCACCTGCCCACCCTAACCACTGCCACCCGCCCACGCACCTGCCCACCATAATGACTGCCACCCGCCCACGCACCTGCCCACCCTAATTACGGCCACCCGCCCATGCACCTGCCCACCCTAATTACTGCCACCCGCCCACGCACCTGCCCAAGCAGCACGGGTCCCCCCTCGTACGTGCTGCACCTGCCCCAGTGGTGCGCCACCAGCTTGGTGAAGTCCCGTGACAGTGCCAGCCGCGGCTGGTGGGGCGACGCGCCGCCCACCGCGATGCCCTCCGTCACGCGTTTGGCAGCGTAGCCCGCGGCGCCGGTGCGGCTGGCAGCAGAGCGTTCAAACGAGTACATGAAGTTGGTGCCACGGCCTGCACGTTCAGGGAGATTGAGGGGCAGATAGGTGAGGGGTGAAATTAGGGAGAGGGGAAGAGGGAGGGGATAAGAGGGAGGGGTGCAGGTGAGAACAAGGAGGAAAGGAGAGCGGAAGGAAAGGAGGGACATGGGGAGGTTGAAAATAGAAGAAAAGGTGGGAGGGGTGGAATGGACGGGGGGGTTGGAGGGCGGGGGTGATCAGGCCAGGGGGAGGGAGGGGACACGAGTGATGAGTTGTCGCACGAGCGGGAAAGGGCACGCATGCATCCAGCTTGACAACCTCCAGGTGACATTAACATCCAACGCCATGCAGGTGCAGGGCCCCCAATCCAAACCAGATGACATGGGCGCAGGCCACACAAGGGCATTCTGAGGCCAAGACTGCAGGCAAGCAAGCCAGCGAGTGATGGAGAGGATCACCCAGCCAGCCAGACAGTTCGCCAGACCGCCCACGAAACGGCAAGCAATCAAGCATGCATCACACGGCCTGCCAGGTTATTCTGGGGTGTGCACGTTGCCTCTTGAGGCCCTCGCACCCCCCTGGCCCCCTTTCCACCTACGCTGGCTCCTAGCCATCCACCCTGTGGCTACCATCATCCCCAGTCCGTCGCTGCCATCACCCCCACCCCATTGTGTATCCCTACATCGATGCACCCACCCCCACGGTGCACCCTCCCCTGTCTTACACCCACCAACCACTGGCTCTAAACACCCCCCACCAAGCCCCTGCATCCACCCACCCCTGCTCCTATACTTCCCCCCCATGGTTTCTTCTCTTCAACACCGGTGCCCCTATACCAACCAGCCTCTGATCCTACGCCCACCAACCCTCGCTCCGATACACACCCACCCCTACCACCAGGCAGCCCCCAAAGCCACTCCACACCCACCAGAGCTTTTGTACACACCCACCCCTGCTCCGGTACTCCCCCGCCCTCTCTCCTCTTCACCCACCGCTGCTCTTGTACACGGCGGTGACGGGCGACAGAATGAAGAGGCAGCATGCACGGGTGCCGTAGAAGCCGTCGGACACCTGGAACCCCCCTGGGAGGTACACGCCGACGAGCACCCTGCTGGCATCCACGCCGCCCTGGGACCCTTCTCCCGCCGCTGCTGCAGACAAGGATTCCTCGCTCCTTCTCCATCCCACTCCTTCTCCCCACTTGTCATTGCCTTTCCCCCTGTTGCTGCCATCTGTCCCGTCGCTGCCATTGCCATCGCCGCTTGTGCCTGCACGTCCCGATGGGTCACTGCCGCTCGTCTTGCTTGTGGTGGATATGTCACCACCCTGGGCCCCCCTGGTCGTGCCACCAGTCCGCTCGGTCACGTTGCCTGTCATGCTGGGAGCCGCCGTTTCCCCTCCTGGGCCAGCGGCAGACATTTTCGCGCCGCCTGTAATGCTGGCGGTGATCGCATCACCACCCGCGATGCTGGCAGCGGCTGTGGCGCTTGCCGGCGTGTCTGCGTGCCCCACGATGAGCAGCAGCACGTCGTGGGTGTATCCGGAGACGTGCGCCAGAAGCCGGTTCATGCCCAGGCCGTGCGCGGGGGAGGAGTAGAGCCGCTTTATGGGGGAATAGGGAGCCCCGCTGTCTGGCGTAGCACCGACAGAACCACCAGCAGCACCAGCAGCTGCAGCCGCAGCCGCTGTAGTGGCACCACCATCGGCGCCACAATTAACAGCATCGCTGGTAGCCGCATCCCTGGTAGTTGCAGCACTGCTACCAGCACCACCAACACCAGTCGCAATACCACCCGTTCCACCCCCAGGAGCCACCACCTTGTGGTCCGATATCGCGCCACCTTTGTTCACCCCCCCGCCCTCTATGGGGGCAGCCGCCCCTCTTGAAGGAGCGTTGCTGCTACCCTCTGAAGCCGATGCACGCCTGGCGCTAACGCTGCCCTCCATGCCAGGCCCAGATGGCATGGTGGGGGCTAAGGCCACCATCGCCGGAGCCGGGGCGGGCACCGCCACCATTTGGTCTAGCCCGCTCCCCTTGCTGCTGGCACCCGGCACGATGCCTGCGAGCTTCATCGCGGGTGCCAGCATCATGACCAGCGCCCACCACTCCGCTGGGCGGGCGACGGCCGAGGGGGATGCCAGTAACGAGCCTCGCGACGGTGCCCCAACGGAACTGCTCCCCATCGAACCGCACCCGCCCTTTATGCTTCCGCCGCCCCTAGTGCTGCCCCCCGCAGCGCTGCCCTCGGCCTCATCGCCAGCGACTTGGGACCCAGATTTGGTGCCCACGGTAGTCCCTCCCGTTGCAGTCCCTTGCTTTTCCACCCCATGTGCGGCCATGACTTGCGTTGCCGCGTTTTCCTTGGGATTGAGCGAGGGATGCTGTGTTGGTCCCCTACCCAAGGGGGGCCCACTATCCTGCCTCGTCTCCTGTCCACCACTGCTGTGTGCTGACAGCCCCAATCCTGGCTGTAGCGCATGCTTGGGCGTCGAGTGCGGGGAAGCTACAACGGCAGCCGCAGATTGACGTGGCGACAGCTGGGGCGATAAAGGCGGCAACGATGGCGGCAGTGCATCCTCGCCCATCCCTGGCAACGCCTCGATGGCCGCTTGCAGCTCCGCTTGGAACGCGGCCGCCGGATCATGGGCCGCTTGCGCCGCTGCTGTCGTTGTTACAGATCCTTCCGCCTCCTTGCTCCTACCCCTACCCCCCACCCCACCATCCACGGTGCCGCCACTTGCACCCCCACTACAGGCCACATCCCCCTCGCTAGTGCGATGTAAATCGTCCTCTTCTCCCCCCACGAACATGCCGATCGCCGCCATCTGGCGCGCTACTATCGCGTCCATGTCCGGCAGGGCCGCCGGACCCTCTTCCACCGCCGCCAAGGTCACCCCAACGCTGCCATCATCACCAAAATCAGCATTACCATCATCATTACGATGAACATGAGCCCCCGCAGCACGGCCAGGGACGCCGTGGCTACTCCCCCTGCCGCCTGCCGTCCCCTCCGAGTGGTCACCCCTACTACTACCTGCTCCCCCACTTCCATGACTACCACCATCTGCAACAACGGAGTTTGCTGCGGCCCCAACCCCCCTGGGGTCCCTGCCGACCCACTCGGCGTCCAGCAGCCCGAGCGCCCTATTCGCTGCCTCTTCTTCGGCATCATCCGGAAACAGCCGTTGCTGGACACTGAGATCCCCCCTCCCCCCCTGTGCGGCCCCGGCCACCGCCGCCTCCCCCCCCAACGCCAACGGGGCATGGCTAGCGGCTCTCCCCACAGGCTCATCATCCCCCCTTGCAGCAACGCCCCCTCGCATAGCACCCACAGCATCTTCTCTAGTGGTTACAGAGACCGGCTCCCCTGCCTCCCTCGCAGCCAGCGTGACAGTGGCGGATGCCAGCGTCAGCGGTGCACACGCCGCGGAACTCTCCCTCGTCGATATCACGGGATTTGTGTTTGCTGCTCCAATTGGGCTTTCCTTTGTTGATATAATTGGGCGCGGCCGGCGTGGGGTGCTGGCGGCTGACTGAGTGACACACGCCAGCCGCACCAGGGTGTCCCAGGCGTACACGTGGAGGCACAGGGGCAGGCCGGGGGCGGCCGCAAGCACTGCCGCGGCCCAGCGACGGTTGCCCGCGTCGGCTAGTGCTGGCGCCGGCGCCGGCCGCAGCGAAGAGGATTGTGACGATGACGGTTGTGAGGAATGCAACAAGGATGGACGTGCGTGCGATGAGGGATGCGATGGTGGCGGATGCAAGTGTGAGGCGCCCTGGTGGTGGCCCGGCAGCGGTGGCGGCACTTTGTGGTCACGTCCTCCTGCCATTTCTCCTGTCCCACTGGCGGCGGCGAGGGAAGATCCCCCAGAAGTAGTCGACGTGGCAGTAAAAGGGGATGGAAGAGAAGAAGAAGCGCCAGCTGGCCCCTGCGAGTCGCCGCCCCCGTGGCGCCGCAGGATGGCGTCCAATAGCCGCACCACCACCGCAGGTGGGGGGCGCCATGGCAGTGATGCGCGCGAGGCTGGTCCCGCGGGTGCGGTTGCCGGGGGTCCCTGGGATGGCCATAATGGGCCGCGCACATGTGCGCTGACGCCAGTATTAGTGGCCCCTGCAGCCGAAAGACCACCGCCACGGCTGCTGATGTCACTGTAATGACAGCTACCATCCGCATGATCATCGCGACCGGCCTTAACCATACCGTCACCGTAACTGCCGCTTGCCATCGCGAAACAGGACACCACCACCAGCTCCACACACACCGCATCTAGACGGCCCTCAGGCGCCCAGGCGGCGCCACCTGGCGCCCCCGCATGCGTGTTGCCCGAGCAGCACTGAAGCCCAGGAACCCTGGCAGGGCCAGCCTCCCCTGGATGGATCGAATTGGGGAGCTGGACCACGTTCGCGACGGATTCGCCCACGCTTGATGAAAGTGTCACATTGGCGTCCACCTCTATTTCCGCGGTGGAGGGTGGCCCCAGGCCCCCCGTCGGGGTAGAGGTAGGGATCCGGGTAGGGGCAGGCGTCGGGGTGAACAGCCACATCAAGAGTTCTACATTCGCTTCGGGGGAGCAAGCCGGGGTGAGGCCAGTGCAGCGCGCGGCGGCCGCCAGGAACGCAAGCCAGTGGTCCACGTCCCTGCAGGGCTGCTGCTGGGGCGTCATGAGGCCGAAGAGCCGCGCACCAAAGACGTGACGCAGGGGGGGGCGATGGGCGGGCGCGACGGAGGCAAGTAGCGGGAGGATGAAGTGTTCCTGTGGTGACACGTGTGCGGTCCGATGGCCGAGTTGAATTGGGAAGGTGAGCATTACGTGGCGAGCACAGATGACTGAACGGTCAACTGCCGTGTTGTGGAGATCAACTAGTGAAATCCTGCCTCCGGGGTTACTAGTAGTGCGCAAGCGGTGAGGATTTTAAGCTTTGTTGAAAACTGAACCTCACCTCAAACATGTCCAGGGACAGGCACCCAGAGGGCTGTCGTAGGGCAAGATAAGCCTGCCACAGAATCTCGCGCTCATCTTTCCCGAGTCCGCCCAGAAACAGCGCATTCTCAATTTTTCGCAATTTATCAGCGCCTGTCTCGGCCCCTGTCGACCCTGTCGCTTGCCTTGAATGGCTGTGGCCCATCTCTGGCACGGAGGTTTATGAACGTTAGGAATTAAGGACGCAGCAGATTGAGCGACACGCAGTCCAATTGCCGGGAGATTATTCGACAAAAGCCGTCAAAAAGCAGCGATTCTCACGGGACTTTGCCCTTAACTAATGTGTATACCTTTTGCAACAAGGAAAGCTACACAATTGCACTGGTGGTCTCGCTCGGTTGGTGCGTACCAGCGCAGGATACATTAACGATCCCATCGGTACGCCACACACGTGCGCGCTCCAACAATGTCGCACATCAGGTCTGGAGGAAACTTTCCTTAAACTGAGTTTATCACACTGCCTTTAGCATCCAACGTCAAATTTCTCTCATCTGGCTCAGCACCGGAGACATGGTGGACATGACCGATCCGGGAAGGACCAGCATAATTGAGCTCTAGCTTCATGTACAACCATGAATCCGTCGTGCGCACGCGTCATGTTCCTGACCTCCCGCGGAGATCCTGCCACAGTTCTTCCCGCCAAAACAGTAATAATGCATTCTGATTCCAAGTATCCTTGACGGTCAACCAAAGTAAATGTACATAGTTCTTGACTCTTGCGCCTCAGGCCCGGTCTATACGGGATTTAACTTCGCGGAGTTAAAAGTGGCGGGAAACAATGGACGGTGAGATTGAGGGCCGGTTTTCATCCAACGGTGAAAAATAACTTGCGGTTTTAACTCACCGGAGATAAAAAATAACTCCAGACGGGCTTGGCCACGGACCCCTGTTATTTTTTTTTCGGAGTTAAAAGTTAAAAAGGAATAATTGGCGGGAAAACCCTGGTGGTCGGGCTGCTGCTACCGACGTGAAGGCTGGTTGCCATAGCTGTGTGTGCCATTGCAGTTGGTAATTCCGACCATTTCAGTTGCGTATTTAAAGCACGAAAACACGCGGCCATAATGTCTCGCCAGTCATACCACCTTATGCGCAAGCCCGACGAGGACAGGATTGACAGGGAGGACTGGAATGATTTGCAGGATTTGAAGATGATGCGAAGGCGTACAGGATAAAGAGGTCTCTCCAGGCGTGGTGCACGTTTCCAAGCCCTACGTAAGTCGGTTTGGCTTGCCGCGAGCTGCTAATGAGAAGCGCACTCGCAACCACGGATGATTCGGGAGAACTGTCGCGTTTGGCCGATGGTTTCGATTCAACCAGACGACCAGGGGAGTTGTTGATGGTTGTGTTGGTGCGCTCGATGGTATCGCAATCAAGATAAAAAAAAAAAAACTTCAAGTCGGAGGTAGCGAACCCCAGGCAGTACTAGAATCGTAAGGGGTTTTATGCGCTTGTCATGCAAGCTGTGTGCGATTCGAAATGTCGTTTTCTGTATGGCTCCAACAAATGTTGCGGCAGTACCAATGACAGTGTCGCATTTCGTGTCAGCTCTTTGCACACGGAATTGGCACGTGTTGGCCTGCCAGAAGGATTCTACATAGTGGCAGATGAGGCATACATCATCAAGCCTTGGCTTGTGACTCCCTACCCAGGAAGGGGTCTCAGCGTCCAAGAGGACGCATGTAACTATTACATCTCTTTGTGCAGGCAGGTCATAGAGCGTGCATTTGGGATTCTTATTCACCGCTTTGGCATCCTTCACCGTGCATTGACATGTGACCTACGACATGCAACATGCTAGCCAGTTTTTTTTACCCACCTTGGTGTATAATGCTTGAGTGTGCCACGTGTGGCATGGTGTTTGGTTGCCAGTTTTTTTTACCCACCTTGGTGTATGCTTGAGTGTGCCACGTGTGGCATGGTGTTTGGTTGCCAGTTTTTTTTACCCGCAAGCGGTGAGGATGAGAATGTTGCCTAATCCCGCTATTGTAATGTCAAAAAGGATGCATGTGCAATGGTAGTCATCACAGTTGTCAAACTTAACCCCTAAATGGGCAGAAATACTGCCGATGCATCGGTTGTAACTTCACAACTTTGAAAACCAGATGCCATCCAACCTACCCATATCCAATGGCTGTCCTTGGGGGCCAAGCATGTGCATGAGTTGCTCTTCGGGTTGATACATCACAACCTTACATATATTCAGAGTAGGCCATGTATAACTACCGTCAAAGTCAGGGCGGTCAAGACGCGCGTTTTCAGTTTTGGTAGAATGTGTATTTTGAATCATGTTCTAAGAGCTAGGCACTTACCACTTCAGGGATGATAAACAATTAGTTGCTGAGCAGTTTGAGCCATTGGGGTCATCACTTGGTTGGGTATACCAGCAGCTACACCCAGTACAGCCCGTAGGGGTACCGTTGGTAAAAAGCAACCAAGGGGGTAGGGCTTGGCATACTACCTACTAATAAGGCCACCAACCATGCCATACAATACATTTCCCTTCCACAATGATGGGGAAACATAACTGCATCATCACACTGCCCTTACATGGCACCTATGTGCAGGTGCCACCTTGTCCATGCACGTAGGTAACGTGGTACGGACACCCTACGCAAGGCATGCATTCTAGGAGGCAGCCACCAACAAACTAGTGATGTGAAGCCTATTTCAGCTTGCCCTAGCAAGGATAAACTAGGCCTAAGCTGCTATAGCTTGCCAGGTGATGGCCAGCACACCTGGTGGCACATGCTCACTGACAATGGGAAGCTTCTACTCACCGGTTACATGCTTGATGATGCCACAGAGACCAGCCAACTGCCTCACACTCATGCAATATGTGTGTGGGAAATGTATAACAAACATATATGGAGGTATTCAAACCCATACAGCCTCTAAAACTTATCACCATCACACTATCAAGTATGGCAGGTCAACTGACTGAGGGAGGCATCTAAGAATGGTGTTTTAGGAAGGGGCCAGGCCATGGTCAAGAAAGAACATGAATAATGCAAAAAGAATGTGCTACACAAGCTAGAACGTATACATAAACGTCTTACGTCGACAAGGAAACGATAACTCAGCTTTACCTGGCATGGCTGGCATTACCTTAGCCCAGGCGGTGGCCGCAAAATGGCGCATTGCGGCACACCAAAGTTGTGCAGCATGGTCGCTAGATTCGGCGATTTCTGGCCACCCTTGCAAGTTTACGACTACAAATCATCATAAAAAGTAAAAAGAAACCGATATATATCCTTTAAAATACGCTGCTCGGATGCTTTCGTCAATTAGGACATGCCCGAAACGCGCTTTTTCTCTCATCGTCCACTTCGGCGTTTTCCCATGGGCGACTCCGCATGGCACGCAATGATTTCGCGCTTCGGGTGGCAGAAATGGTCCATCTCCTTCGGCATTGTCCGCCATGGCTGGCGACCGCGGGTCATCTTCCCCTTCCCCGCCGTCAGTGTTTTGGGTTTAATTGCCTGTAATTGCCTGATTGCCCGGGCACGGAGCTGGCGCCACGTCATCGACTTGGCGGGAACCACTCTACTTGCGGTCCAGACAGTTTAGTTTCGTATAGACTGAAATTTTTACCTCCGGACCCAATTTTCAGCTAAAAATGACCGGTTCGGTTTTAACTTAAAATCCGTATAGACCGGGCTTGATGAGACTTCGACATGGCAGGACTGGAATCTGCCGTAATTATAAGGATCTTACTGGCTGGCTTTCGTCAATAATTAGCAAAGTTCAGCAAACACGGTAGCGCTACTGGCTGCTGCAGTGCTATGGCGACAAGGCATAGACGGACACCGATAATTACGTAAAAGTCGGGTTTGAATACAGACTGTACGTCGCAAACTGTCTCGAGGGGAAAATATTCTAGTTGGGATAATCAGAGTTTAGGCAACTTCTGTTTGTTGCATGTGACGGCATGCCCGGCACTAGCCCGTGCTAGCGAGAAGCCTGAACATAGCCGCGGTGTTTGATGACGAAGCAATCATAATTAGGGCGCGCTGCCTGCGGCAAATTTCATGAGCCTAAATGCGCGAGTTAACTGCGCTCGAAGAATCCTGAGCACTAGGCGTAGGCTTGGGTATTCTCAATGTGAAAATGCGGTGGGCTGGGCAAACTTGGAACCCGGAGTTGCCGACGTCAGAAGCGCTAAGGACCTGCTCAATCACGGAGCACGGAGCTACACCCATGGTTTTCATCGATTCCAAACCCATGGGCGAGGACTCTGCA
>RPFO01000436.1:2429952-2512452 GCA_009746045.1 Mesostigma viride | reverse complement strand
ACTACTACTAGTGGTAGTACTAGTAGTGGTAGCGGTAGTGTAGTAGCAGTAATATTATCACTTGGATGAAGTGTTGTAATATTGGCCTTAGTGGTAAACATCAGCCTGCAAACACAGTATACACATCGTAAACGTAATACTTGCATAGTCTACATGGGGGTCACTCTGGACTCTATAACGGCACCACCTTCGTTCCTTCGGCGTACTGACTTGCCCATGGCAGCAAGCTAGGGAAGTTAGGTATGCGCCGTCCATATGCTATGATGTTATTACATGATACTACACAGATGTTGTGAATTTCGTCCAACCAATACATCAGGGCCGCTGTCAGGTGAGGCCTGCAACCACCTCGCTAATCATTCCATCTCTTGCTTGCTTTGGTTCTACTTCAAGCGCAGGACGAGGACACACTGCTGTTGAACAAGCCGTATGGCCTGGCTGTACAGGTGGGTTGATTATGAGTTCAAGTCTTTTAGTCATGGTTTTCTTTGGACGCTCGCCCCATGGGAAGGTCACAGAGCTGGCCAGGTGGCTGGGTGTCACATATCAGGTCATGTGTTCCTAGTTACAGGAATAATGTCTGCGGTCATCTTCAAGTCCCAGCAGCCATCCACTTTACGAGGTCTTGATCTCCCTCAAGTATCGAGCTAAGGACCCTGTCAAGCTCAGGACCCTATCGAGCTAAGGACCCTATAAGCTAAACCCTAATATCATGGGCCGGCTGGCGAGCCACTGTTTCTCCCTGCCTGCCCACCTGCCTGCCCACCTGCCTGCCCACCTGCCTGCCCACCTGCCTGCCCACCTGCCTGCCCACCTGCCTGCCCACCTGCCTGCCCACCTGCCTGCCCACCTGCCTGCCCACCTGCCTGCCCACCTGCCTGCCCACCTGCCTGCCCACCTGCCTGCCCACCTGCCTGCCCACCTGCCTGCCCACCTGCCTGCCCACCTGCCTGCCCACCTGCCTGCCCACCTGCCTGCCCACCTGCCTGCCCACCTGCCTGCCCACCTGCCTGCCCACCTGCCTGCCCACCTGCCTGCCTGCTGATTTTTCTGGCGGTTGCATGACACAGAGCCATCCCACGCAGCTGTATGTTCCTAGTCCCAGGTTTTTCCACAAGTTCGTGTGTGCATTCAGGCATACGACCAGGGTGGTGGCTCAAGAAATAGAACATGTTTGTCGATGCTGTGACGGGCGGCAAGGCAGGTACACCAAGCCAGAACGCCATGCATGTAATTGAGCCTTTTGATGTAATGCCAGTTGCCTGCTGGCGCAGTTTGCAACGCTCAGAGTTGAAGTGTCGTCATCCACTTTTGTGCCCACCGCCACTTTGCAAGTGATAGCGACGGCATGGCTAATAGCATGCGAATAATAATACAGGTACTGAACTACGCTGACATATATATAAATGGACTGAGCAACAATTTTTTTGTTGCAGTACACTAACCTCATAATGATCATATGCCCTGCCTTTTCCCTCTAATGCGTTATGACCTGCCAGGGGGGCCACAGGGTGTCTCGCAGCCTGGACTCCCTGCTCCGCGGGTCCGAGCTCTTCGCAAATTCCAAGGGTGACCACCCTCGACTGGTGCGTGGCGGCCAGCAGTTGGTATCGCCTTGCCAGTTGTGTTGCCACGATCACACTTGTCTCGGTAAACAGTAGGTGATTGCGTCTCGCTATCACCTTTGCTATTTGATTGCGTATTGACGTAAAGGATTGAGAGCTAGCACTTGATGCTGCATGCCATGGAATTTGTCAAGGATGCTATGCAAAATTTACACCTTTAGACACATAGACTGCATTCTATAGCTATACCCCACTCTCTCCCTGCATGGACACAAAAGCATGGCGGAAAGTGATGCCAAGCGATTCCAGGTATGGCAGCAAAAAAAAGAATCTCAAACACAGGTATTCCCAATGCAAACCGGCTTGGCTTGACATCATGATACATGGCACAAGCCAAGACCAGGAGGGGTGGCGCAAAGAACACTGTATCTGCGAAAAGCCTTGCGAGTATTTACCTTTTGGACACGCAAATTCGACTAGCTTTTCTTTTCCTCCCTGACGACACAGTTTCTGTGCATAGCCACAACTTAATTGTGTGACAGTGCTGTTTCAGGTGAGCAGACACAAATATTGTGGCTAAGCCTGAAACCTGAAACCTGAAACCCAAAACCCTTGGACCCTAAGCCTTTGGGGCTCCACCTTCCCCTCAGGTCATTTCTCAAGCACGCAAACCAAGAATTAATTAGAATTCACAAGCACCGAATCTACCTCCCCATGCCCCCCCATCCCTATCTACTTCCCCATGCACACAAACCCAACCTACTTCCCCATGGCCCCCCCCGCAGGTCCACCGGCTGGACCGGGACACGAGCGGCCTCCTGCTGATGGCGCGCTCCTCCATGGCGGCGGCCGTGTTCACCGACGCATTCCGTCACCATTCGGAGGTGTCCACGCACATCCTCGTGGCGGTGGGTAGCGGCAACCGCCCTCGCGATGATCAGCTGTGGCAAACGTCCATGTCTGCACGCTGGAGATGTGGCCTTGTCGCATGCTCCCGCACTGCTCTGGCGTAGAATACTTGAACAAGGCCTGGTCCATTGGGGTGTGTTTCTTAATCGCACGGTCACACCGTGGGCCTCCATCTGCCAATCATGGCCCTCCCGTTGCTAGGGACACATCCTCTGGGGACCCTCCCAGGAGGATGTGTCCCTAGCGCTTGCGCCATAGGTTGCTTTGACTTCTGATCTGAGCACACCTTGTGACCAGCACATTACGCCCGATGGAAGCATTTCATCAGAAAATGCTTACAAGCTGTTTATCTCAATCCATTTACGTGGTCACAGCATGGCAGGGAACGCATTGATGCTACAGTAATGATCACTGTACAACTACTGCTCGGAGTAAAAACATAATTGCTGTACAACTAGTAGTACAACTATAAGCATGATCACTGTACTCGGAACCCCATGGATAACGACGCAAGTGGCGCCACCCATGCTCTACCCAACATGTGCTTGTTGCCCCCAGCGAGCCAGTGAGAAAAAAACAGCTGGCAGCCTTCGCCTCGACCAGAGGCCCACCTCCCCCACGACGGCCGGTGGTGATGACCCTGGCAGGCCAGGGGGTAGACCCCGTGGGTACGCCCAGCGCTGCTATTGGGCACTCGTCTCGGGGCACGTTAAGGCTCCCCCGACCCCCGGCATCGCCACGCCCAAATCATCAACCATGGCAGCGTCCAGCGCGCAAGGTACTGCAGCATCCAAGGCACCTGGCACGCACGTGGCGGCCCCTGGCTCATTTGGCGTCATCGCGGCGCCGCTTTGTAAGCTGGCGTCCGGGGGAAGCGACAAAGAGAAGATGGCGGTGGCCAGCAAGGCAGCGCTGAAGGCGGGCGGGACGGACCCCCAGCCGGCGCTCACGGCGTACCAAGTGGTGGCGTATTCTCCCGTGCACAGTAAGGACACTATGAGAATATAGTAGTATAAGGATGCGCTTAGAGCGGCTTTCTGTCCTGTGGCTCTTGAACACATCAGGTGTTTCGAATACAAAAACGTCTTTGGGGTTGCTTGCTCTCAGGTGCACAGTTAAGGATGCTGTAGCCATACCTAGTTGAGGTGTTTAGTGGAGCGTAGACACCCTATATCATGATATGCCTGGGCTTACCTATTTGAGGTGTGTAGTGGAGCGTAGACACCCTTTATCAGGGTATGCCATATGGCCCTATATCATGATATGCCTGGCCCTATATCATGATATGCCTGGCCCTTTGTCATGATAAGCCTGGCCCTACATCATGATATGCCTGGCCCTTTGTCATGATAAGCCTGGCCCTTTATCATGATATGCCTGGGCACCATAATTAATTAATTAGTAGCGTGTCTCCGCATGCCTGGGCACCATAATTAATTAATTAGTAGCGTGTCTCCGCATGCCTGGGCACCATAATTAATTAATTAGTCGCGTGTCTCCGCATGCCTGGGCACCATAATTAATTAATTAGTCGCGTGTCTCCGTGTGCCTGGGCACCATAATTAATTAATTAGTAGCGTGTCTCCGTATGCCTGGGCACCATAATTAATTAATTAGTCACGTGTCTCCGTGTGCCTGGGCACCATAATTAATTAATTAGTAGCGTGTCTCCGCATGCCTGGGCACCATAAGTAATTAATTAGTAGCGTGTCTCCGCATGCCTGGGCACCATAATTAATTAATTAGTAGCGTGTCTCCGCATGCCTGGGCACCATAATTAATTAATTAGTAGCGTGTCTCCGCATGCCTGGGCACCATAATTAATTAATTAGTAGCGTGTCTCCGCATGCCTGGGCACCATAATTAATTAATTAGTAGCGTGTCTCCGCATGCCTGGGCACCATAAGTAATTAATTAGTAGCGTGTCTCCGCATGCCTGGGCACCATAATTAATTAATTAGTAGCGTGTCTCCGCATGCCTGGGCACCATAATTAATTAATTAGTAGCGTGTCTCCGCATGCCTGGGCACCATAAGTACCGCCTATTCAGGTCTCGCCCCATGGCCTGACCACCGCATACACAGGCATCGCCCCATGACCTGACCACCCCATGCAGGCATCGCACCGCAAATAAATAGCATGCGATGCTCCAAGAAAACATAGGCTCTGGCTTGGTCATGATGGGCAAGTCACCAATGGTAGGGCTGTGGGCGCGGCAGAAAGGGCCCGCGCCCCCACCCCTTGCACACAATCCGAAGCACGGTTTGTGCGATGTGGATGTGAAATCCACAGCACCGTCGGTAGGGTGTGGAGCTGAATCCGTTGGGATGTGGATTTCAAGCTAATCCTCATGCGCATGAGCGTGGCTTGTCAAGCAGTGCCATGAGCTGTGTACACGGGATTCGCGGAAGCCTGGGTGAGCAGGGGGCCTTTGGTGTATATATGGCGAGTTGGCATACGCCCTCAAGTCTAATCTTTGACCTCAGGTTGCTGAACACTGGACCCTCGATGGCATCACGTAGATAGAGTCGTTTTTACATGTGTACGTGCAGGGGAAAGGGTACAGAGAAGTGCCTGCTCCTGGGTTTGGACTATACTCTTTTAACCTCACCCTCAAAGGTCACCTTCAATCATTATTGAATAGCACTCTGTACTGTGTTTGAAGCTTCCTGATTCCTTCTTGTGCTGCCCCTGTCACTGCCCTCATTGTTTTTTCACCTGGCAGATGTAACGTGGCTGCGGCTCTTCCCACAGACGGGGCGGAAGCACCAGGTAAGTTGACCCACTTATCATAAGGTCTCATCCCTCTGGAAATCCGCACCCTAAACCCGAAATCCTAAACCTGAAATCCTAAACCCTAAACCCTATATCCTAAATCCCGTAATCCTGAGCCCTAAACTCTAACCTCTGAACCCTCAACAACAACTGGTAAGGTTATTACATGTACGCAAGGTGACCAATCCCTACTCAAGGTGACTAAACTATGAGATCAACCCTATCACCTGGGGCCTGGGGGGTAGTAAGTATTTTTGTGGTTGGGAAGCACTCAGCAGCCAGCCGTGGCTTCCCCAAACATGAGCTGCTGTGGGTCCTCATCAAGTGCAAGCCTAGCTTAACTGCAGTAGCTTTTTTATGTTTCTGTACCCTTAGATTCGTCGTTTTGCTGTGGGTGGGCACATTGTTGTGCTCTGAAATTTCACTGGTTTAACATTTCTCAATGGGGAAGCCAGGAAATTTTGCGCATCTTCGTTGTTTGACGTGATGGAACTGTGGGTTGTCTATTACTTTGTAGGGCATGGCGGTTTGAGCGTCTTCTTTTTCAAGTGAGTCGGTGGGGAAGAAGCAATGCTAGAAGCTAGTGGCTCTTCTACAAAACAGACAAGTCTTTGCTGTAGACAGTAAGGATTGTAAGAGCTTGGCTTTTGGGAGCAAGCCAGGCGCGTTGAACATGTTTTGAAAGAAACGCAGGCGTGTAATGGCTGATTCAATGTTTCTAACCCAAGTTTCGTTCTTCCTTATTCCAGCGGGTCTCCCTCCATCCCGTCCATGACTCTCAGTC
Organism: Mesostigma viride; assembly: GCA_009746045.1. Taxonomy (NCBI): domain Eukaryota; kingdom Viridiplantae; phylum Streptophyta; class Mesostigmatophyceae; order Mesostigmatales; family Mesostigmataceae; genus Mesostigma; species Mesostigma viride. The sequence goes on along the minus strand of RPFO01000436.1, from coordinate 2,506,419 downwards.
CCTCCCTTGCCCGCCTCCTTTCCTTTCCTTTCCTTTCCTGTCTCCTCCCCTGTCAACATGGGTCCTTTTTTTGTTGCCAACCGCCACGGACGATTTCTGTTGCCAGCTGCGCGTGCACTGCGGGACATCCCTGCGGGCACCCATTGTGGGAGACTTCAAGTACGGCTACAACGGGAGTGTCACCATGAGAAGCCCAGGCAGCACAGCGTCTGCTAGCATAGCAACAACGTCGCTGGCTGCCGGAGGGCAACATCGCATCACGGCTACCCACCCGGACACGAATAGCAATCTAGCGACAGCCTGTGAAGTGAATAGTCTCATGCCGGCAGGCGGTGAGGCAAGTCCGGTGGATTTGAGTGAGGGGGCATTCCAAGCTGGGAGTGCTGATGCTGAGGCGCATGAGCAGGTGGGAGGAGCAGGGAGCCTCGGGGTTGCAGCCTGGGATGGCAGGTTGGAAGCCGTCGGTGGTGGTCGTCGTATTCCTGCATGCCGTGTCACGGCAAGCATAGGCCGTGGTGATGGTGCAGTCGAGGAGGTGGATAGTGAGGAGGCGGAGGACAAGGGTGAAGATGAGGACACGGGCGGCATTGGCGGAGACGAAATGGTGTCGAGGGGCTGCTTGCCACACCACCGTATGCAGTTATGCTTGCATGCCCGCGAGCTCTGCCTGTGCATCCCCCGCACCAGGGTGGGCGGGGACAACAGCTCTCGAGGCAATGACACGCGGCAGCGAGGCCACAAGCGACAGCAAGGCGACCCGAGGTGGCAACGGCATGCGCTCAGAGAACGTGCTGGCCAGACATTCAACGCCTCGAAGGACCTGGGTGATCGCAAAGGTTTTTCGGGTGGCATCGGTTTAGGGAGAAGCGGGGATTCCCGCGGCGTCAACTCCAGTTCGGCTGGTTCACGATCGCAAGCCAGCGGCATTGGTGGTGATGACAGTCACAACCATGAGAGGGAGGTCAGAGGTGGGGACGGGATGAGGGGGGGGCGCGATGGGGATGAGTGTGGGGGGTGGAGAGCGGTCACTGTGTGTGCGTGCAGGGAGCGGCAGCACGTGCTTCTGGAAGGGATGGGCCCACAGGGTGGGGCCATGGCCGCGTCGTTAGCTGCGACCGTCAAGGCCCCTGTGGCGAATGTCGGCAGCAAGGGGGGATCTAGGCACGGTGGTCATGAACATGCCTATGCCTATGGTGGTGGTGGGGAGAGGCGGGCTGATAGGGCAAAGGCCAGGGAGGGTGCATGTGGGTCGAGCGATGCCCATGGTAGTGGCCTTGGGTTTTGGAACCTGCAAGGGACAGCGGCGCTGCCTAGTCACATGAAGCGGTTGTTTGAGGACCTTGGGTTTGATCCGATGATTGCTGAGGGTGACCCCGGTGACAAAGTGACTTCCCTGAGAGTGGGCCGGGGTGTCCCTGCCAAGGGGGTAAAACGCGATGCCCGGCCTGCGCGACAGCATTGGCTTCAAGATGCTGAGCCTATAACCATACTACTATGATTTCCTGGCCGTAGCTGGGTGGAAGAGAGCATGATATGCATAAGGGGACAAGTATGTGCTCAGAATTCTTGCACATTGGATCACAAATTATTTCGTTCATACCTTCATGTATACCTTCGTTTACACCTTTGTTTATACCATAGACCTTCAATATCTTGACCTAATAGTGGTTGCGCTGTTTGCATTTGGTTAGCTAGCGTCTAGCCTGCAGGTCAAGCACCCTCGCTGATCTGAGGGGCATGCATGCATCTAGGGCAATGAATCCTGGCAACGCATGCATGGCCATTAAATAAATCGTGCATGGCCATTAGTTAATCAATTAAACTCGTGCTCCCGTTGGGGAGTCACGGAGTATTAGCCCCAATGGTTGCCGGATGGATGGACAAACAATTCTACCGGTTCAATTCTATCCATCTAATGCCTGAACTAACCAAGGGGCATGCCACGTAGCAGACAAAGCTCTAGTGGTCACGCCGGGCGTTCTTCCCACGGTGGGTGACGCGCCTCTTCCCCACTGGGGGGGCCGGGATCGTTGTCCTCTACCACCTGCATGGGCCCAGATGGCCTTGTTCTGCATCTTTTTCCATATCACGGAGAGGCCGGAGCCGATCATGTCCTCTTCTATAGCTGCTCCTTGAAGGTGCCGGTAGCCCTGCGTGTCAGATTGCTGGGCCCGTCCCACGTAATTAAGGAGGTGCCTACCTGGCTGTGCGGGCCGAAGCCCTGCTGTTGGACCCCGCATGGCCATTGGGTCATTACTTAATTTATTAATTAAGAAAAGAACTCCGTTGGCAGTATATGTAACACATGGCCCTGAGAAGGGGGCCTATGGTAATTTTTAATACATATTCTGGGTTACAACCTGCAGCTAGGTGGGGGGCGTAAACAGCCACCAACTCTGGGTGCACTAGGTGCACCTGCACCTCCATATATTCCAGCAGCTTTAAGGTGCAGACATGGGGTGGATCGATGATTGTGGCTAGGCAATAGCTATTAATGAATTAATTAATTCAGACACGTGACTGCGTCACGTGAGCATAAGTCCTCAGTGGGAGGGGAACATGGGATGGAATGGATTAATTAATTAATTAATTAGGAACATAACTCCGTTGGGAGTATATGTAGCACATAGCCCAGAGAAGGGGCATATGAGCCTATAATACATTCTACTTAAGCGACTTCCTGCAAGGGTGGGAATGTAAACAACACTTGCTCTAGGTGCACCAAGGCACCTGCACCCTCATGATGTATCGCGCTATGCCCAGTTAAGGGGGAGCGTGGCATGTGGGGGAAGATCATCATGGCTATACAAAAGCTAGGGCATGGCGTCTCAGCAGAGAGTGACTCCCTGCATGGGCACAGCATAACTAAATAAAGCTAGGCATCATCTGGAGTGTGGCTCATCATAGGCACACATGTACATGATTAAATAAAGTGCGTGGCTTAGCTGGGATAGGGCCTCTAGGAGGCGTACATGCACATGGCCACGGTCTATCTATTCTACACTAGACTACTGCTGTATTCCCCTAAGCTGGGGCGTCTGGAGTCGCTGGGGTCGCGGGGGTCGCCTGCCAGGGCTTGTGGCCGACGTAGATGGCCGCCCCCTTCCAGTACACCGGCTGCCCCGCCTTGGTCTGCCGGAGCTGGAGGTAGGTCGGCCATAGCTCCCGTCGCCGTTGTTGCTGCGCCAGGGTCAAGTCGTCATCAAGGGTGAAGAGAGTCTTCTCGAGCCGCTTGCGGCGTCTGAGAAAAGAAATCTTGTCCGCCGGGGTCTTAAAGGTGAGAGGAGCGGGGGCGGCCCTGCCTTCCCCCTGCGCGCGGGGAAGGCGGTGGGCGGCCAGCTCCGGCGATCTCACCAGTAAGGCCCATGCGATCAAGGATTTCTCTCTCAAAAGCACGCGCAAGCTTCTCGGAATTCTCACCTTCCTCCATCTTGAGATTCTTGACAATGACGTTGAGGCTGCGCTTGGCGAGCTCGGCCTCCTCGCGGAGGTCAAGCGTCTGCCGTTGAAGCTGGGCTGCGACGGCGGAATGGATGGTATAAGCTATCTAGGTCCTAGTTACAGGGGTGTGGGCACCGCGGCCCGAATCGCTATGAATGCCATACGCGGTCACACGCGGAGCCCCCACAGGCTTGGGGGTGGTCTCCTTCATCACTACTTGCCATCTATCCTTGCGCACCATCTGCCTCCATATTACAGACAAACCAGGAGGCTGCCCGGGGGTGAGCCCGTCACGTCTAGTGTAGCACATGTCCATGCCGAGTCTATCACGAAAAGTCCACGGGTGGCGGCCCTGCCGCGCGCGGCCGGGGGCACGCCAGGTGAGGACATATCGCCCAGGCTGGGCGGGCTTGGTGCCAGCTAGTCTATCTGATGTATCTACCTGATCTGTGCGGGCCAGGTGCCCGGCTAGGCCCAGGCGCCTGTGCCTAATAATGTGGGAAACATAGGGCAAATCAGCGTACAAATCCTCATTACTAATGTGCAAACCAAAGGGGATGCTAAGGGCCTTGCGCAGCATCTTGGTGACGGCGCCGTCGAGTCGTTGCTCCAGCTCCTGCATCAGTGTCCACGTCTCGGCGCCGTAGGTCAGGATCGTCAGAATGACGACCTTGAAGAGGTCACGCTTGACGATCCGGGGTAGGGCGGGGTTGCTCCACCAGCGGCGGTGGTCATGGAGGTGCGCCCACGCTATGCCGATCCGTGTCGTCATGTCGCAATAGCTATAGGGCATGTCATCTCAGCAGAGATCAACTCTCTGCATGGGCAACGCATGACTAAATAAGTATACTTAATGCATCATGGACATGTGCTACCCTAGACGTGACAGGCTCACACCCGGGCAGCCTCCTGGTTTGTCTGTAATATGGAGGCAGATGGTACGCAAGGCAGATGGCACCAAGCACGAGCCACGAGGCAGCCATGGCTGCATGACGGCGGAGCTCATAACTTTCACGTTTGGGCACGAAAGTCGGCTGTGAATATCACAATCGCTTCGTCTTTCTAAGACGCGCACGCTGATATAATTTTCCGAAGCTATTACGCAATACATGACGAGCAAACGCTCCTCTACGCAACGCAGCCCGGCGGCTGCGCTAAGCCCTGAAAATACGTCTGCAGCTCGAGCTGTGCGGATCCGGCTGTGCACAGCTTCGCCCTCAGGTCCGGAAGGCAGCGGGGACATTTATTGTTAGTTTTCACAGAAAAAGTCCTAAATTTAGGACCAGTTTGACGTATCAAATATACATGCAAACATGAACATTTGACCCTGGCATTGGTGCCCATGGCAGATAATACACCTTTTGAATTTCTATCAAAAACCTGGGTTAAAAAGACAACATTTACCACCTAAATGGGCCCTGCCCCCATACCACACCTCGAACAGGAACTTTGGCAAAATGGTGAATTTAGGACCAATAGGACCAATTAGTATATCAACGCATTACCATGCTATCCACACGGTCCCTTGAGCATCTTACAAACGCTAGGGGCCCCATGGGACCCTATACGAGGCCTTGGGATGGCGGGGCAGCGTATAACAAGGCCATAGCCTGCTGTGGCTGCCTGTATACGTATACGCGTACGTGCCTAACGGTGTCACAGATGGTGCAGGTAATGCAATATACTGTTGCATGGTTGCTGAGGTTGCCCGGCTTGAACATGGCCCACCCCTTACGGTAAACTTTCTCTAAGCATATGCCAAACCTTCTTTGACATCACGGACATGCTGGCCACCACCCAGCAATGAAAAAACATTGCATTTGCATTGCAACTAACCCATTAATAATGCAGCCCAATGAAGTTACAAAACAACGTTGTGCTAACATGCAACGCTTTGTGAGCGAATTCAGGGTGCATGTAACACGTAAACCATACTGTATATACTGTCTGAGAACACCCTGAACGACTGCAGGCCATAGGACCATGGTTTATTATAACTAACATGAGTAAAACTGCTCTTACGCATGCGTGTTTTAGCTGCAGCGGACGACGAAGATAGAGACGTAAAAAATTGTATGACGTAAACCAACTATGTGTGACAGTTATGTGCACAGAGAGCGCGTCCCCTCTTTTTAGGCATAGCTGGCTGACTCAAAACACCACGACAGCCAGTTACACTCATGATCTAGGACACCCCGGCACGTACCTGCTACTTACGTCGCCACTTACAGATGGTTGCAAAAAAGTCGCTGAAATCCGCAGTCAGGTCAGCTTTCCGAGAGCAGAGCGCACCAAAGCTGGCCAGCCGGTTCGAAAATGATATAAACCACGCTTGTGCTGTGTTCTAGGTCCAAGAAATACCGAAAGTGAAGACCTATAAGGTGCGCTCGCTGCCCAGCCTGAACGTCCCTAAAACATGGTCGACAATGGAAATCGGGCAAGAATATCACGGCCCAGGCGCTCCCATGTCTAATACTCCGTTTCTAAACTCCAGACTATAATCAAAATCGTCCACAAAAATTTTCTGGCTTGATTCGTACCACCATTGCTAATACACTAACATGTTTGTGCCCAAATCGACCCTCCGTGAGCAGGCGATCTGCGACCCATTTGTGTTGTGCCGCTGTGCTACAGCGCTACACATAAAAACTTGCGCAGAAAATTTTCACAGCCTTGAAGCATAACTAACAACCTTTCGTTTTTGCTACTGGGCGCCCGAAATGATAAACGCACGTGAAAACGCCGGCCACGATTGTCAGGTCGCCATATCCACCTCACATCATTCCCGCACCCACTTTTTCGCTCCAAAATCGGTTATATTTTTGGTCGAGGTACCTACTTTCCCGCGCATCTACCCGGTACCCGGGTACGGAATCCGGGTGCCATGTGCCGGTACCACAGATCGGGTACATCACGGCGGGTACCGTCCACATGGGGTTCGAACCATATAGTGACCCCCCCTACCCGGTACCTCGGTTATAGTGACCTCTAGGACAAATTAGGACAAAGTCCTAAATTTAGGACCGTGAGTGGATTTAACAAATTTATAGTCACGTACTGGTGGTCGCCCAGCTATCCCTCCCGGGCTCGCCTCGCCTTCTGCATCACCTGAACCCAAGCACAGTCCGGTCGCCCAGGCGAACCGGCTAGCTGGTCTGAGCGCGACTTTGACGTCGACAGGTTATTTTCCACCTGTGATGTCCTCAGGCCAGGCTTTTTCGACATGCCCCCCCCACCAAGATACTGGAGCTCGTGTTTTACGGGTCACATGCCTCGCTCCTGGCCCTGTGCCAGCAACTCCACTCCAAAAACCACTTTTCCCGCAATGGAGTTGACGGCCGGTGGGTTTCCCACTGCGGACCTGACCACCTGCCCGGCTGGGCTCGCCCCCGCCGTCAGCTCGCCGCTCTCTTTAACATCCTTAATAGACACGTGACTGCGTCACGTGAGCATAAGTCCTCAGTGGGAGGGGAACATGGGATGGAATGGATGGTGTAAGCTATCTAGGTCCTAGTTACAGGGGTGTGGGCACCGCGGCCCGAATCGCTATGAATGCCATACGCGGTCACACGCGGAGCCCCCACAGACTTGGGGGTGGTCTCCTTCATCACTACTTGCCATCTCAGTATCCTTGCGTACCATCTTCCTCCATATTACAGACAAACCAGAAGGCTGCCCGGGCGTGAGCCCGTCGCGTCTAGTGTAGCACATGTCCATGCCGAGTCTATCACGAAAAGTCCACGGGTCTGCTGAGATGCCATGCTCCAGCTATAGCCTATTGATTATTTAATTAATTTTAATAGACACGTGACTGCGTCACGTGAGCATAGCCTATAGCCGGCCATAATCATCTTCCACCCCATGTCATGCAAGCCACGAGGTAGCCATGGCTGACGGCGGAGCTCATAACTTTCACGTTTGAGCACCGAATTTAAAGCCGTGAATATCACAATCGACGTGCCTTTCTACGATGCACATGCTGCTCTAATTTTCCGAAGCATTTACGCAATATTATGGACATCGAGCAAACGCACCTCGACGAATCGCAGTTTGGAAACTGCGATGAGCCAAGCAAATGCGCCTGCAGCTTCGGCTGCAGCTTCGCCTCCCGGCCTCGCAGGCCACCGTGACCCTAGCCAAGCGTTAGTGGTTCACTCCTCCGCGGCCTCGCCATCGGCATCGCCAGAACCTAAACGCAGCCGCTCATCCTTTCCACGCGAACCGCGTTTCAAGCTAAAAACCTTCAATGTCGACGATTACGACTGGTACAACATTGCCCCGTGCACTGCTCTGGAGTGCATTTTCTTCGGGGCCTTACGCCTCGCTCCTTGAGCTGTGCCTCCTCCACCTTCACAGCATCAATCGCCTTCTCGAGCCAGATGGCCGCAGGCTTCAAAGCCGAGATCTGCTGCTGACGGGCCTCCACTACAACCGGCCTGACCTTCAGCACCTGATTCTCTGCTCACTCCTCAAGAAGTCTGACGGCGAGATCTGGGCCCCCACCATCTCCGCAGCCACATACCGTTCCATCCTCACGGAAGCCTTCCAGCAGCACGTGCCCCCCCCTGCCGCAGACATTGTGGCGGCAATGGGCGGCACGCTGGCTACTGAGCTCCCTCACCTTTCCACCACCGTCACCTCCACCTCCATCCTCCTCGCCTCCACCTCCACTGCCACCTCCACCTCCACCGCCGACATCAAAGCCCAGCTCCTCGACATTGACCAGCGCCTTAAAGACAATGCAATCGCCATCGAGGTCCTGCAAAACACCGCAGGCCTCACCGCCCAGGCGGTGAAGGACATTGCCGCCAAGCCAGCCCCTGCTGCATGGCCTGGCCGGCGATGCACTCCCATCACGACCTGGGCGGACATGCTTAAGCAACATACCACCTCCACCACCGACCTCCGCCGTCGCAGCCCAGCTCCAGCGGCAGACGCTTGACCTCCACGAGGAGGCCGAGCTCGCCAAGCGCAGCCTCAACGCCATACTCAAGAACTTCGACATGGAGGAAGGTGAGAATTCCGAGAAGCTTGCACGTGCGTTTGAGAGCAAAATCCTTGCACGCTTGGGCCTTCTTGGTTAGATTAAGCTGACCGCCCACCGCCTCTCCCGCGCGCGGGGTAAGGCAGGGCGCCTCCGCTTCTTCTCATATCTTTGAGAGCCCAGCGGACAAGATTTCGTTTCTCAGACGCCGCAAGCGGCTCGAGAAGACTCCCTTCACCGTGGACGGCGACTTGACCCTGGCGCAGCAACAACGGCGACGGGAGCTATGGCCGACCTACCTCCAGCTCCGGCAGACCAAGGCGGGGCAGCCGGTGTACTGGAAGGGGGCGGCCATCTACGTCGGCCACAAGCCCTGGCACGCGACCCCCTCGACCCCCGCGGCCCCAGCGACCCCAGAAGCCCCAGCCTAGGGGAATACAGCAGCAGTAGTGTAGAATAGTTAGACAGTGGCCTTGTACATGCCCGCCTACTACAGGCACTATACCAGCTGAGGCCTAGCATTTTTAGTCATGTACATGTGTGCCTATGATGAGCCACCCTCCAGATGATGCCTAGCTTTATTTAATTATGCCGTGCCCATGCAGGGAGTAACTCTCTGCTGAGACGCCATGCCCTAGCTTTTGTATAGCTATGCTGATCTTCCCCCCCATGACAGGCTCCCCCTTAGCTGGGCATAGCTTGAAGATCATGGGGCTGCAGGTGCCCTGGTGCACCTAGAGCAAGGGTCGTTTACATTCCCACCCTTGCAGGAAGTAGCTTAGAATGTATGATAGGCCATATGCCCCTTCTCTGGGCTATTAAAAATAAAAATAAAAATTATAACATGCCTCCGTGGGGAGATCATGTAGCACATATTCCATGATGGATGGGGTGGAGGAAGCCGCGTAATCGAACTATCCTAACTCTAAGCTATCTAGTCTAGAAAATCCTCACTGCACTACTCATCAAAACGCCTCCTCCGCTTGGGGGGAGGGGGCTTGCCCACAGGGTCGGGCGTGTGCGCCTTGACAATCTTCTTCCACCGCGTCTTGTCCTGCATGGCAGTCCAAAGACGGGAGAGAGAGTGGATGCGGTACTCAAACTGGGCTGGGACCACTAGGTCATCCAGCAACATCTGGGTGTAGTTCGTGACAGGTTTCCCTACCCTTTTGGGAATCCCTTCTGGGCTATATGTGCTACATATTCTGATCAGGCACTCCGCAAAGGTGAAAACCATTTGCGTTTAGTGCCGGGCCGCGGAAAACGCGGAAAAACGCGATCTGCAAATGAATCCGACCGGAATCGAACTGGGGACCTCTCGCACCAATTTTGCTGACTATAGGACGGACGTCTCTGGTTACCATGGCATCGCCAACTTACACCTACAGTCATCCGCAAAAGTTCTCCTGTCCGGGGAGTGATGCAAGCCTTTCGGATTTGGTACTAGATAAATCACTCGAGATCTGTGTGTAGCTGGTGCTACATATACTCCCAACGGAGTTATGTTCCTAATTAATTAATTAATTAATGCAGGCCTTCTTCTTATGGCCGGACTGCGACCAGCCCAGCCTGGCCGGCACCTCCTGACGTGGGCTGGGCCCAGTGATGTTAGACGCCGCAAGGCCCGCACCTTCAAGGAACAGCTAGTAGATGACATGGGGGGCCTCGGCCTCTCCGTGATTTGGAAGAAGATGATGGACAAGGCCAAGTGGGCCCAGGTCATAGAGGACAATGAGCCCCCCCCAGTGGGGAAGCGCCCGCGGGTGCAATCCCGCGGGAGGCACGCCAGATAGCTCCCCCTCGGGCAGCGTGCGGCTGCCTAGATAGATGTTGTAGTTAGAATGCTGTTAGATAGATGTCGTATGTAGCCAATGTAGATAGTAGACCGGTAGGAATGTTTGCACCCATCCATCCATCCATCGGGGTTAATGCTCCGTGACTCCCCAACGGGAGCACGAGTCTAATTAATTAATTAATTAATTAATTAATTAATTAATTAATTCTTCTTATGATGCATCATGGTGGTGCAGGTGCACATTGTGCATCCAGAGTAGGTTTACGTCCTCCACCTGCAGGTTGTAGCCCAGACTGTATTAAAAACCAACATGCCCCTTCTCAGGGATATGTGTTACATATGCTCCCCACGGAGCTATGTTCTTAATTAATTAATTAATTAATTAATTAATAGTACTCCGTGGCATGCCCATGCGCATGACACGCAAGTACTTACTTACTTACTTGCTTACTTACTTTGTGCACAAGAGCCTCTTAGAATACGTCCTTTAACGAGGAGCGGGCTGCTAGGTAGCCCCGGCCCTCACTTAGCACCTGTAATACAACCTCTAGCCGCTCCCTTGTGTCACGCATGGCCAGCAGCTCCTGTTGCTGATCCACCGTCATGTCAACCGTGCGGGCGACGGCAAAACTGAATTTTTCACTACGGCTGATGTCACAGGCACCGTCTATAAAATCAGCGCCGTCATTTTCGTTATCATGCATGCTCCCTGACGCAGTGTCGCTGCCTCGGCCAGAGCCCACACAGGGACCGCCAGCAGCGTCCTCGCTGTTCCAGTACCACCGGCGAACCTGCGTGGCAGCGCGTAAGCATCCGTAACGACATCACCCACAGTCAGCATCGAAGGAATTTGATGTACATGCTTCCTATTAAGAGGCAACCGAACTAAACTTGAAAGCATACATCATTGTGATGTTGTAGACAAGTCTCATACATGCATAGTTCAGTGATGGATATAGTCCAGGTTGAATGATATAGGATAAATGAAATAGGTCAGTGATGGCTATAGTCCAGGGTGAGTGAAATAGGATGAATGAAGTAGTTCAGAGATGGATGTAGTCCAGGTTGAACGCCTTCATCGCCGACCGGTGACACAAGTCTACTGCTCTATGTCAAGCCACAAAACCCAAATACGAAGCCCAGCTGGCCTTAATCAAAGCAATGGTAGGTCTCGATCAAGTTCTTGGAGCGCCGGCCAACATTACACGACACCAGTATTAACCAAAACCAATAATAGCAAAAAACAGAAATAGCCAAAACCAATCACTGTCAAGAATCATCACTGACGAAAACCAACGAAAACCACAACCATTTACTAACCAAAACGAATTTAGCCCAACACCGCCACCAGCAGCACCATTGGGCAAATGCCATGTGTAGGGTTCTGGAAGACGGAGCACAGTGCGCCAGACATCCTGCAATCATGACCAGACAGGCAAAGGCTACGCCGGACGAACCTCGGGAGAGATGACGTCCGGAAGTGGCCCGATGTCCCCGTATAGCTTCTCCGCCAAGTGGCACACATCCTGCGCACGACCGGGGAGAGAGGATTGTGTGATCAGCAAATTAGTACGAATGGCACACATCCTGCGCACAACAAGGGCGACAGGGAAACAGAGAAGCACCATCAGCAGTTACCGCGAATGGCACACATCCGGCGCACAACTAGGAAATAGAGAGGCACCATAAGCCGTCCGTGCAAGTGGTCCAAGGAGGTGGTGCAAGGATGTGTACCATCCTGCGCCACGAAATGCAAGCGATGGAGTGGCATCAGCACCTCATCGGTGGTTCATGCCAGGCGCGGACAAACAACTTGATTTTAACCACTTGCATGTGGTGGAACATCACCAGCATGTCATGCACTTGCGAATCAGCCACTGGAGTCGTCTCACTGATGAGATTGCAATGGCCCCCAACGTCCTCGCACTCCCCAACCGGCTGGTTGCCTCACTTGTGGCTTGCCACACTTGTATCCGCCACAAATATCAAGGAGACAACCAGCGCAGGCCAGAAATCTATGACATATATGAGCAGATTCTAGGATAAGCCCATGTCCTTGCGCTGGCCACATCCTGGACACCCACCGTTGGGCAGTCCCACACGCCTGTCTGTAGGCAAAGGCACATGCCGGGTTATATAGACAAACAGACATACACAAGCACTTATACGCCTGTGTCCGCTGGTCATGTCCCGCACCTGCACCCACCGTTGGGCAGTCCCACACGCCTGTTTGTAGGCAAAGGCACATGCACCGCATGTCATGCGGGTATATAGACAGCCAGACGTACATAGCTAGCGTGGATGCTCCCGTGTCCGCCCGTCGGGTTCGGAGCACCCACCCACCTTGAGGCAGTCCCACACGCGCGTCTCTGCCAGTGTGAGCGCGGTGCGTTCCGCCAACGTCTCACTTGGTTGGTCCTCCAGCAGCTCCACCTCCGCCTGCGAGCAACCATGTTTATGAAGAGATCAGGCATCGTATTTTTTATGTCCCTACACGTTAACCAGCCATCATTTTTATGTACACGGCTACACATTTCCACCTCCATTAGTTTCCATGATTTTGAATGATCCGACAAACGCGGATAAGATGACGGCATCCTCGAGTTACAATGGTCCGGATTCTCCAGATTGCTGGCCTGCAGATTGTCTTATTGATGCCGACACATACAACGAAAGTAAGAGATGCATCCTCCACCAGCCCCACCTCCACCCGCGGTTAAGTGGTTTGTGGTGAAACAAGGCAGTCCAACAGTCTCATGAAAATGATACATGGATGGGTTGATCACGACAAAGATCCTCTACTAGCTCCACCTCCGTTGCGACAAAAAATTGTTTATGAGGAAATACGGCAATGCAACTGTTCATACATGATACATAGAGTAATCAAACATGCATCCTCTACCAGCTTCAACTCCGCCTGCAGTCACGAGTTCAAGTGGAAATTAGGATATAAAAATGCATGCACAATTAATAACACAATATTAAGAAAGGGCACACATCCCTCCAGCAGCTCCACGTCCGCCTGTGGGTGGCCGGGGAAGTTGTAGAATAAAGGGCAGCATGCAAGTATATACTTCTAAAGATTGAGAATATAAGGCAGTTGTAGAATAAAAGGCAGCATGCAAGTATATACTTCTAGAGAATGTAAGGCAGCATGCATGTATTTACTACTAGAATACGAGGCAGCATACATGTATGCGCTGCTACATCCTTCAGTAAGCAACACATGCATCCTGCAACAGTTCCACCTCTGCATGCGATGAAAAATGTTTAGGGGTTGAGGCAGTATAAATATGATTCTGTCAGATAAGACTAACAAAGTATGACCCACGCTCACGTGCCAAAAGACTTTGAACTGTCAGCCGCCATTAGCAAACAAGTAACACCCACCCGCCACACTGTTTGCGGCTCAACAACATAAAGAAGCAACCAGCCCCCCCCCCTTTCCCCCCCCTCCGTCCCCCCGTTCCCCCCCGCCCACCTGTCTGCTCACCCGGCGGATGAAGGGCGTGTCATCACCACCCATCAATGCACACGCGGACGAATCGCATGTCACCCGACCAAACCACAGATTGCCGGACGCTACCAACCACCCAGCAACAAAATCATCACCAGGGCTAGTACCACCGCAACCGAGGGCTTTTCGCGCCTGGCGACGGCACGTATCAGAAGTAGGCACTTACCAGAAGTAGGTCTCGCAGACCAAGCGAGGAAGGAAACCACCCAAGCCACCCATAAACAAAATCCCACCAGGATGAACGGCATGTCACGGGACCTAGCCAGCGAGCGCCACGGCTAACTAACTACCCAGCGAGAGCAGCACCAACAAGGGCAAGTATATCATCCGGACCGGAGGCTTGTCACGACCGGCAATAGCACCTACCATATAAACGTTCCGCAGCATGAGTGAAACAAACGCAGCAGCGTACCAAACAACCAAAGCCACACGGCAACTACACCCACTAGAAACAAAGGACTTGCCACGGGACCAAGCCTGTGATGGAGGCTGCTAGCCACCCAGCAACAAAAAGATCACCAGAGCTATTACCGCACGACCGCGGGCTTGTTGCACCCGGCCACACAACCCACCAGGATGAACGGCTTGTCCGCGACGATGCGCTTGACGACGAAGCGGGAGAGCGCGCGCGAGGTCGTCAGCAGGCGTCCCTGGTGAGGCATCCGCAGCAGCGAGCGCAGGCGGCACAGTACACCCACCGACTCCATGCTGAAGTTGGTCGTGTCCGTCAGCGAGATGCCAAACTGCTGTGAGCGTGAGTTCTTGATCAGCTTGAACATGGCCCTGCGGGTTATTCATAGAGATATTTATGGAATATCAAGGAGACAACCAGCGCAGGCAAGAAATCGCGAGAATCCGGACCATGGTAGCTCGAGCCTGCCGTTATCTTCGCGTTTTCGAGTCGTTCAGGATTATGAATATGGATGGAGATGGAAACGTGTAGCCTTGTGCATTGAAATTATGGATGGCTTACATGTAGAGCGACTAGATGACCTACACGGTGGGGCCGGAAACAGATTGCTTAATCAGGGCGTGTGTTTCGAGCCTAACTGGCCGGGAGTGTCTAGTGGTGAGCACCAGTTGCTGCGATCGCTCTCCCACCATTTATGAGGAAATACCCGCAAATGGAAAACCACTGAAAAGGTCTAGATAGTCAGTCATCACGTTAGCCATGCCATGATTCCAAACGTCCAAGAACTCACACGGGGCAAAGGCAAAAAATCTGGAGGACATCACTTTCAAATGTGCGGCGGGAACCAAAAGCCCGCGTATGCCAGAGAACATCGTGTTGCTGCAGCGACGCGGCAAAATATGTTTATAGTCGGCCCAGCATGCCAAAAGCAAGCCAGCACAAGCGGCCTTGATTAGACAGGACATGGCCCTGCAGGTGGTTTACAGACATCGGAAAAATGTTTATTGTAGGCACAGCAATGTTATAGCACATCATAGCAAGCGGCTTTTATCAGTTTTAAGATGGCGCTGCGAATTTCATTATACGAGTGGAGACAGCATAGGAGGGAATTAGAATCACTAGAACCAACATTGTGTGAGGATGCACAGAGGCATTTGGGCGTCAGCATTCACTCAGCCCTCCGAAATGGACAACAGCGAGGCATTTAAACCCTTTCCAGTTCACTATGAGAGTGTCAAGGCCCAATGTCTTTATAGAGGGGATAACACGTATAATTGTTATACAGGGCCCCAAACACAAGTAAGCAAGGGGTTGCTACATGTCCATCCTATCCCCCCCCCCCTCCCCCAAGCCCTGGCCACACGCACACGCATTTTGAGCATGCACACATGCACACACACAAAGCAACAATCATAGTATCGCATAAGGAATGATTATGTTACTTCACTGTCACCCTACAGGAATAATAACAAAACATTTACTATGACCCCTGCAGCGCAACATGTAGTATAAATCACGAATACCGAATACGCCATTTCCACTACAACGGATCGCAAACAGACGTTAGAAGGCCAATCTATGCATCCATGTATGAATCTATGTGCGGCATGACTCATCAATGCGCCATTGGATCGCCTCACGAATGAAAGAACAAGTGGCTACTATCCCTGCTATGGGACTCGACAGTAACGCGACTCGTACAGCTGCAGATGCATGGCACTAGCTGATAACCATCGGAAAGCCTATCTGCAATATGAATCTTACCGGTAGCGCGACTCGTACAGCTGTAGATGGATGGATTCGGTGGGAAACTTGACGGATGCTAGCGGCATGATGGGGATGATCTGGCGACCCCTCCCTGCATACGGGAGCGGGAGAGAAGGGGGGGGGGGGAGGAAATGGAGGGAGAGGGGGAGGGAGAGACAGAAATGAGGGGGGAGGGGGGAGGGGGGGGAGAGGGAGGGAGGGAGGGAGGGAGGAGGGAGGGAGGGAGGGGGAGGGAGGGAGGGAGGGAGGAGGGAGGAGGGAGGGAGGGAGGGAGGGAGGGAGGGAGGGAGGGAGGGAGGGAGGGAGGAGGGAGGGAGGGAGGGAGGGAGGGAGGGAGGGGAGGGAGGGAGGGAGGGAGGGAGGGGAGGGAGGGAGGGGGAGGGAGGGAGGGAGGGAGGGAGGGAGGAGGGAGGGAGGAGGGAGGGAGGGAGAGAGAGAGAGGGGGGGGGGGGAGGGAGGGAGGGAGAGAGAGAGGGAGAGAGAGGGAGAGAGAGAGAGAGAGAGAGAGAGAGAGAGAGAGAGAGAGAGAGAGAGAGAGAGAGAGAGAGAGAGAGAGAGAGAGAGAGAGAGAGAGAGAGAGAGAGAGAGAGAGAGAGAGAGAGAGAGAGAGAGAGAGAGAGAGAGGTGGGTGGGTGGTTTGAGGACGGGTGGGCACAGGGTAGGTGGGTGGGCGTGTGGGTGGGTGGGGCGAGCAAGCGTGAGAGATCCTCGTAACCAACGATGGCACCTTGCAAGTGGGTGGCCGCACTAGCTAGCAAATAGTAATGATGTGAGCAAAATAGTCATGATTTCAAAGGCTGTTTCGGGTTCATGGCCTCGTGTAACGCACACACGCAAAAGGGGACAGTAATGGGCAGACCCTAAGTCCAAAGATGACATCCTACAATACTACGATATTGTGAGGGGGTCCCCTCGTGAAATGTACCAGTGGGCGAACCCTAAGATGATATACTAGAATACTATAATATAGTGAGGGGGTCACCCTCGTGGAACATAATGGAGGAATAATGTAACAAACAAAATGATGATACTCAATTGGTAGAAGGGCGGTAAAAAATTACCACGCAGTGCGAAACCATCCGATTCAAGAAAAAGATCAGGCTCATGTCGTTGGGCGTTAGACGGGCATGTCGCCGAGACTTACCTTCGGCTGGAGCTGTTTCTGGGTCGGGTCGACTCGGTGAGCCGTTGAGCTTCGCCATGATGTCATCCACCGTCAGCTGCGCCAAATTCCCGCAGTCTAAACTGCCACCGATACCATTTGACCCAGGCAGGTTGCGTAGCGGTTCTTCATGAGCATCGTCTAGTTGACTTGACGGGTTTTCTAAGCTATTAGACACCGACAATTGGCCAGGCCTATGTCTGCCTTCCCGCAGTTGAGCCTGATTCCTGGTAGAAGTGCGCTTTATATACGATGGTCTTGTGCACCCCAATTTCTGCCCGGCAAATGAGTGGTTGCAAGAAGGATGGATGGGTCGACGTGGCGGATGCTGTGCACGAGTCGGGGTGAAAGCCACGACGGAGATGGTGCACAGTTCCGGTTTATGATGTAAGGATTCGCCATGAACCGCGGAGCCCTTAGCAGCAAATTGTCTACATAGTGTCTCCATGTCTAAAGCCAGGTTCACGCAACAAATCCTTTTATTTCAAGGTTATGGGTTGATAGTTTCGTCAGTCTGACCAAAGGATCTACGCGTGACTGGCTCCCCAGCAAACGATGCGCAGGTTTCCTCTTTTCCGTAGCAAATATTAAATTGAATTACTCGTCTCCAATTGCAAGTCTCAGGCCTACCTTTTATGGCGTGACATGCTTTACTCGCAACAGCATTGCTGGGTCATAAATTGATCGACAAGAAATTGCCTTCAATTGACCCACCATGAAAACTTCAATCTGCGTTGGCACAGCTGGCAGTTGCCATGTGCGCACGCGGAGGCATCAGCGTGCTGTGCCTGTGCAGTGCATGTGCGGCCGTCATAGAGCCGTATGTTTCCGTCTTGTGATTCAAGTATATTTGGGGGAGACATGAGACGTGTGCGGCGTGGGCAACAAAAACAACAACAACAAGACATGAGCAAACGCCATTCCCGGCTGTTCCTGGCAGAAATCCCACGTTTCCTGCACTTGGCCGGTCATCAGACTGACCGCCAATAGTCCGCGGCCAGCAATCCTACTCACCTACTAGACTGACTGCCCTACTATCCCGTCACTATAGATTCTCTGCTGCCCCTGGGCGGCGTGAGACACAACAACAACAACAACAACAACAACAACAACTATACCGTCATTCAGTCAGTCAGTCAGTCTGAGTGGTCTTTTGATAGTCTTTTGATAGTCAGTCAGTCAGTCCGTCAGTCCTGACTCATGAGTCGGTCAGTCAAATCTGTCAATCTATTATCCCACGCCAGTCATGGGTCATGGGCCAACCTACGGTATCCCCCCGTGGAGATGCCCTGGTCCCTGGACATGCTTGACAGTGCTACAGTACCGTACAGTATAATAACTCGATGCGTGGCCAATTCCGCCCGCCGCGCCGCCGGCCTGGACGACCATGCGACGACAGCTGTGTCGCTGGTGCCTGCATGGTGTCGACCTTCGTGCACCAGTGCCATATTGCCGAGAGAGACAGCACATACGATAGACGCTGGCGTGCGCACGAGCACAGGGCACAGCAGAGGCGGGAAAAGGGCCTGCCGAGACGGGCACCATAAAGTGGCTTTGCAAGGATAATCGTGGAAAGAACGGGATAGAGGGAAGCAGTTTTGCGTGAGCGATCGATGACGAATGCTTGGGCCGATGCGTCTCCTGAACCGGGGGACGTCAACCATCCAGGAAATTTTGCTCCGAAGCGGAGTTCGTATGTGCCACCCCATTTGAGGAACGCGGGTGGTAGCTCGGGGGGTGGTCCGCCGGGTCCAAGCGGGCCCGGCCCAGCTGGTGGGCGTGGCGGTGCATGGGGTGGTGGTGGGGGTGGGGGCGGTCGGGGAGGTTATGGCGGTGACCGTGGTGGGGGTGGGTGGGGAGGAGGGGGGGGAGGGGGTTATGGCGGTGGCGGCCACGGATATGGCGGTGGCGGTGGTGGTTATGGAGGCGGAGGTGGGGGCGGTTGGGGTGGCGGGGGTGGGGGGGGTGGACGCGGCGGTTATGGTGGCGGGGGCAACAGAGGAGGGGATTTTGGCTGGGCTAACAAGAACCCTGATGCGGACCCGTTTGTAGCCCAGGCCAAGGAGGATGAGCAGACTACGCTCTTTTCCGGCGAGAACACGGGTATCAATTTCGATGCGTACGAGGATATCCCTGTTGAGGCCACTGGCCAGGACGTGCCGTCTCCCATTGAATCCTTCGACGAGCTGGATTTTGGTCAGGCCCTAAACGCCAACATAGTGCGGTGCAAATATAAGAAACCGACGCCCGTCCAGCGACATGCCATTCCCATCGTTTATAGGGGGCGTGATTTGATGGCTTGTGCACAGACAGGGTCTGGTAAGACCGCTGCTTTCTGCTTCCCCATTATTGCGGGAATTCTGAAATCCGGTGCTCCTCCTCCCAGGAACCAGAGGAAGTGCTGTCCGCAGGCACTGGTCCTGTCGCCCACGCGTGAGCTGGCTGTTCAGGTAAGTGAAGAAAAGTATACTGTAGGGAAGTACACTACCTGCACCGTTTGGTACGTAGTTTCTTGTTGGCAGTTTATGTGTGTGTGCGGGGGGGTGGGGGTGGGGGTGGGGGGGAAAGGGGGGCGCGCGCGCACGTGCGTGCATGTGCGTTGTTTTGCCCTTAATGAGGAATCGCAATCTGGGGCGGCGCCCAATTAATTACATTCATTTGTTGTTGTGCCGTGGTGATGAGCAGCATTAGTGTCATGGCAATTTTAAAGCTGCTAAGTATAATCTTGTTTGCATATTGTTAGCGATGGGAGTTTGGGACAGCATGTCTTCACGGGAAGCCGTCTTAGTAGCGTTACCATTTAGTAGTTACCGTTTAGTAGTGACATGTTACCAGATACCCTTGTCTATTAATCGGGATTCGTTGTGCGAGTCATCACTAGCAAATTTGCAATTTCTAAAATTGCCTTTTTGTTGTACCACGGCGGCCGCTTAGCAGCCACACTGGGGGATGGTTGCTGGGTCCTACTCCGTGATTGCTGGAATTATTGTGCATGCTCACGCAGTGTTACCCAATTCAGAGGTTTCAGGCACGTCTTTGCTTCACCCCACGTTTCCCTTTTCCACCCATCACGATTATGCCTTCAACAGAACTGCTCGTCTTTCCAGCCCGCATTCTTTCACCTAACGGCGAACCCATCTTTCTAGCTCGCGGTGTATTGGCGTGTCTCATGGTGGGGATTGGTGTGTGGGCGTGGTGTTAGCTGGGGAGTTACCAAGAATTCATTTTTGTGCTAGTAAAAGTCATTTTCCACTGGGCTTGCGTGGGTTGGGTGGGGATGTCGTGGGGTGGGGTGGCGGGTTGAGGGATGGGGTCAGGGTTTGGGCAATAATGGCGGGGGCTGTGCCTTGGGTTAGGGTAATATTTAGGAGGGAACGGGGACTTGTCCTCAGATATACACCCTCCGCATTGGTAGATTTACTAAATAATTATGAGGCTGGGCGCCGGCCACCTGCAAACGATAAATAAAACAAAAGTTTTTCATCTAACTAATTCCTGAGTGTACTCGACTGTAGTTTTTCAAGCTACCAAACTAACAAAGAAAGTGTAAATAAATATTCTTTGACTCCCAAGAGCGCTTCTTTTGCGGTAAAAAAAACAAAGAAATATTAAATCTCTGGCTGAAAAATGTGCTTTTACTAGCCGTGAGAGCAGTGCATCCCGCTGGGTTATACAAAACAAACAAAGAATTATTAAATTTCGCAGCCAGTTCAAGGGTCGTTCGGTAACCAAACAAACAAACTAATAATTAATTAAGTGGGCGGGCACAGTAGCACTTTCAACCAATAAAACGCTATTGTCTAATTCCGAAGGGCCTTTCGGCTGAACCGAATTAAATCTACCAATGCGGACGGTGTATCAGATCTGCTCACCTGCCGACCAGTCTGCTGGGCATTTTCCTCACGGATAGGGGGCGGGAGCGGGCTGGATGTTGCCGATGGGGTGGGCTGGTGTGTTATGAACGGGTTGGGTGTGATATATTTGGTGCTGTTTTGAGACAGCCACGAATAGGTATTTTTCGGCCTTTTCTGCCTTTTCTCATGTACCAGATGGAATATTACATCGTCATAATGCCTGCTACCTACAACCGGTGGATGCCTTACTTGCCCGGTTGGGATTTTTTCCCCCCCATGGATGGGTGGTTATGATCTCGTGTGTGCGAAGTGAGATAACTGAGCTTTTTTTTTGTTGGTTTTTTTATTACTCGCTCAGTGCTGTCATTACTGGACTCCATTACTCATTTTTTGCTGCCATATGCCCTGTTCCTCCTCCGGTGTGCGTGAGTCAGATTTACGAGGAGGCGCGCAAGTTTGCGTTCCAGACCGGCCTGCGCTGCTGCGTCGTGTATGGAGGCGCGCCCGTGGCCAACCAGGTAAGCACTGCCCGGGCCTGGCGCCCGTTACATGTCGTTGTTGCCATCCTTGGAGGCTCAAGCATTATCTAGTTTACGTCGCTGGACAGGACTTAACTCACGCAGCATCGCGCATATTTCCAAGCTCCTTCCATGAGGATGGAGTTACGCATGCACTTTATTTCATGCACTTTCTTTGCCCGGCAAAAAATAATCCTTAGTCATGTCAAGGCTGGAAGAACCTATACAGGCTATGTGGCCCCATTTACTATAACTAGATGGTGTGTAGCAACTGCCGCGGCTTGGACGGCCCTGGTTATGGGTCCTCATCATGAGGTTGTTGTAAGCAACATCGTACCTATATTTTCCGTACGGGCCAGCGTGTGGCGGGTCCCCATGACTGGCGCATGCCCGCCTCAAGCTCTTGCTCTCGTCTCCGCGGCCCTTTCTCTCCTCCTGCGCCGGTTGCCTGTAGTCATGCTCGCTTATTTGATCCTAGACGTGGCCCTTGCCCTGGCCCCCCTGTCTATCATAAACACCGCCCAGCGTAGATAGTGTGGGTGGTTAGTGTGGGTACGCAAGCAGTGTTAGCCGCACTATTCTCGGATATCAACCCCAAAATCTGGTACTTCAATTATGGTACTTGCCGTACGATGTGTCGTACAGGTAGGTCCTGCTTTTGTGTTTTATTTTGGATTAGGTAATTGTATTCTTGGTCCCAAGCTCTTTCCAAATCTGCTGTCAGACAAAAACTAGTTGGTAGGGGGGGCCAGCCGCTATTAGCCGGGCACACTAATCAGCGATATAGTGCTTATATTTTGGGTTCTCAATTTGATTGGGCCACACTTAAAGTAGTTAATTCCCCAAAATATGGGCTTGCAAGTAGCGTCGTCCCCACTAGTTACGCTGGGCAGTGTAGGTATCCACGAGCCTTCTGTCCCTGAGCTGCCTCTCTGTTCACCAGCTCTCTTGCTTTCTAATCACCAGCCCCATTCCTTTCTTTTCACAAGCTCTCTTCCTTTCTAATCAGGAGCTCTCTTATGGCGGAAGCCCAAGGAGACCTCCCTGCGATGTTCTTTCCTCGGTTCTTTATCACACCTCTTACACAGTTTTTTAGTTTTCTAACGGATGTCCCCCCTTTCCCCCCTTCTCCTGCCCCCCCTCCCCCCCCAGCTCCGTGACCTGGAGCGTGGCTGCGACATCCTCGTCGCAACACCCGGCCGTCTCTCTGACCTGATGGAGCGCGCGCGCGTGTCGCTCTCCCTTGTGCGCTACCTGGCGCTCGACGAGGCGGACCGCATGCTCGACATGGGGTTTGAGCCCCAGATCCGCCGCATTGTGGAGGGGGAAGACCTGCCCCCGGTGGGTGTGCGCCAGACGATGCTCTTCTCCGCCACCTTCCCGAAAGAGATCCAGCGGCTCGCGTCGGACTTCATGGCAAACTACATCTTCCTCGCGGTCGGCCGCGTGGGCTCCTCGACCGACCTCATCGTCCAGCACATCGAGTACGTGGAGGCCCAGGACAAGCGGTCGATGCTCATGGACCTGCTGCACTCGGTCGACGGCCTTACGCTCGTGTTCGTCGAGACCAAGCGGGGGGCGGACGCGCTCCAGGACTGGCTGTGCCGTGCAAACTTCCCCACGGCCACGATCCACGGCGACAGGACGCAGCAGGAGCGCGAGTCGGCGCTGCGGGCGTTCCGGACGGGCAAGTGCCGCATCCTGGTCGCGACGGATGTGGCTGCTCGAGGGCTTGATATTCCACACGTCACGCACGTCGTCAACTTTGACCTCCCGAGCGACATCGATGACTACGTACACCGCATCGGACGTACGGTGCGTGGGCCTACTTGTTATAGCCCTCCCCTCGCTCCACTTTTTTTTCTTCCTCCCTAGTGGGTGTCTTCAAAAGCGATAGTCTAAACTTGAGCTTGGGGCATACCGTGGCGCATATGAGGTGTTTAGGGTGGGTGGAGTTGTATGTGCAGGCTTGATACAGGCGCTGGGGGGGCACATCGTGGTGGCAGAGGACACGGCAGCTACGTGTTTTTGTTTTTTGTGGCGTTTTGAGCTGTTCTGCTACGACAGGGTTGTGGGCTGTAGTAATGTGGACTGTGCGTAGGTGATGGGCCGAGTTCAAGCCCCACTCCTGGGCGGTTTGTTGTATACCAACCGCCTGTTTTCCGTGTGCAGGTGACTGCTAACTCTTTCTGCTACCTGTTCTAGCTGTAGCAATGGCTTTCACAAAACTAAAGCCTCCACGGGTAGCAGCTTTTTGGAGGCCGGCCAGTGGTAGACATTGCCCTGGTGATGACCGTGGCCCTTTTCGTGTCATGTACCTAGCTGGGACGTGCTGCCTCCCTCCTGCCTCCCTCCCCCTGTTTTATGCAAGAACTACATGGCAGTTGTGTGTGGTTGTGTGTATCTGTTGCATTGATAAATACATGTTGTTGAATTGATAAATACATGTTTCGCATAGGCTGCACCCGACAAGCATGATACGTCAACTCATAGACCATTCTTGATTCTTGTTCCTCAACTTGACTACAAACGGCCTCCCCCCTGCAGGGTCGTGCGGGCAAGAGCGGGCTCGCCACCGCCTTCTTCAACCAAAAGGACGAGGCGCTCGTGCAGCCGCTGTGTGACCTGATGAACGAGGCCAAGCAGGAGGTGCCCGGTAGGTTGACACACCCTAACACTAACACACATGCCCCGTGGTGCCGCGCCACTCCTAGTTCAACGCGTTGTCTCCTGTGTCACCTTTGTTGGATGGATGGATGGATGGGGCCAAACACACGGTGCGGCAGGTGGGGCCATTCCGTCCTTCGTCAGCTGCGCCATTAATCGCGTCCTTTTCTTTTTTGCATGCCTTTTGTTTCTTGATCTCCTTCCCCTCCACAGAATGGCTGGCCCAGATGGCGTCCAATCAGCAGCGCTCGTTCGGCGGAGGGCGGCGCCGCGGCGGTGGCAACCGGTTTGGTGGCCGTGACTACCGGTCTGGCGGTGGCGGATGGGGTGGCGGGGGTGGTGGCGGGGGTGGCTACGGCGGCCATGGGGGCGGGTATGGTGGCGGGGGTGGCGGCGGCTACCACCGCGACGCCTGGGATTAGAGCGGCCAAGACTCTAACGGGTGTGGGAGTGGCACCCTTATTCTGCCATACGAGGGAGACCTGTATGCTGGGCTCGCATGGATATAGATGGGCCGCCATTTACCCGCTCAGCCCTACAGCGCTGGATTCCTGGGGTTCGAGGGTGTTGATGTTCAGATGGCTGCGATGAGGACTTGGCGTCAACGTAGGCACGGTCATGTGAGGCCATGGCGGCCCTCTCTTGCACTTGCACACCTGTTAGCGGCACCTGTTGTGTGAGAGCATCCCTGGCAGTGATCTCCGGAGATTGCCCCGGCCTCCCCTCGTTCTCTCCCTCATGTGCCCCGTCATGCTCTTGAGTCGGGGCGTATGGCGGTGTAGTTGTATGATGCTAACTGGTGGGCCCCCCTTGGTGGCTGTCCCAGGGTTTTGGGCGTGGTGCATGGGTCATCTCACCCCGTCTGTGTAGCATCAGATGCGGCAATGGTCAGGCATGCATGCACACGTCTGCCAGGGGTGACTGGATGCGCATACCCTTTATGCATGAGATGGGAGGCAAGCAGTGTGGGCTTGGAGCGTTGGAACAGGTGCTCTCACACCCTTACTCTTGCACCCCTCACCGCACAAGGCGGGCCAGGCCATGCGGGAGGACGATGGCAGGAGCTGGGGAGCCGGAAGAGAGGGGGAGGAGGACGGGCCGTGTAGCGACGATGTCACAAGCGGCAGCATTTGGCAACAATGGGCAACCCTTGGCCCTTAGATGCCTGCGGTGGAAGACGTAATCCACTTCTGGGGGAGGCAGGGTATTCGCTGGCTTTCGAACAGGGATATAGGCGGCGGGGGGCCTCAACATGGAGGCCACGAGGATGCCCTTGGTGGGTTGTCCTGCCTTGTGGGCAGCACCCTGGGCTGTTGGATGCAGTTTAGCTGCTCCGTCCACATGGCTTGGCGGCACGAGCGGGTCCCTCTGCCCAGGCAGTTACTGGTGTGAAGCCTGTGGCAAGAAAAATGGTCCAGGAGTTGGAAATTTCTTCGGAGGGGGGTGGTCACTGCTATGTAGTGGCAGCGTGAGGGGCTTTTGGCAGCATTGTTTGACGACATTACTGCCGCCGCTCGTCAAGGATGAGCTTTGCGGGGCAGATGGCAGGTTCAATGCTGTCGCATGGCCATGCGTAGCCACGGTGCCCAGGCATATGTCGCTTTCGAGGAGCAAGGGCCGCTCGTAGTGCTCGTAGAAGCGTGGGCGCTACTATGGTACACGGCAGCTCCATTGCAGTGGGCAAGGGGTTTATAGGGGTCGGTGATGGTGCCACACCTTGTGGTTGCCCTAGCCTTGGGCAGGCCCGTTCTAGGGGTTGACGCAGTCTCGGCGTTGGCTAATTATCAGCTGTTGAAAGAGTGGCATGCGCCACGGAGCGGGTGTGCTACGGGGCGCGGCCTCAGGCCTGCCCGAGATAGTTTTAGAGAGTGCCCACTGCCCATGCTCTTTTGCCGCCATGAATCATGGCGGCATGGCTGCAGGCAACCCTGCCGAGGCATATCATTAACTAGGTTGTGTGGCTGCCAGGTGCAACAGGTGTTATGACCAGGTGGCCACGGTTCTGGCCCCAGACGGGGTAATATACATGTGCCGAGAAGGAGACGGATTTAATGGGCTTAGGAAGTATTTCAAGGAGCCGTTTGCTTCTGCGGGTATCTTGGTTGGCCTCGGTAAGGTGTTCTTAGAAGTAGAGCGAGCCGAAGGGCCCGAAAGAGGAGTCAAGAGGGCCCTGCACTCCCCTGCGGGCATCCCCTCCCCTTGCCATACCCATTGCCGCGGGTTCTGAGGTAAGTAGGAAGTGGCTGGGGGTTGCAGGAGTTACCGTCCTGCACATAGGTTTTCAATAATATAACTCCAGCATGGTACACGGCTGGGCGCAGCTGCTGCTTCGATTTCGCCCTGTGCACCCTGCGTCATGCTAGCTTTAGAGGGCTCCACTGTCTGGTCCCCAAGGATCCGCTTACCCACACCCTCATTAAGTAGGCACAAGGAAAGGCCTGCGATCGGGTGGCAAATTGAATTAAATGCTGGCAATAAAGTAAATCGTATATGTAAACTTGCATGAGACCACTGTTCCGGGGCGCATGGCATTCCATGCAATGTTGTGCCAGGGAGCTAGATCCATTAGTCGTCCGAGAGGAAAGGCGTGAAAGCCGTGCGCATGGCTGTCTGTATGAAGACCATCATGGAGGGCGAAAACAATTCAAGGCCGGGGGCTGATCATGTGCTGTGGGTTAATACTCCTTGACTCCCCAATGGGAGCACGTGTGCAGTGGATTAAGGGGACGTGGCGCGCCGAATATTTTCCGCGCCAAAAAATTCGCGGTACCGTCCGTACGGTGTATAATGTGTGCCCGGACCGCTCAACCCTCGCGGAGGTGGCCATGGCGGCATGCCTTTATGCAATATTAATCGATATGGCACGTAAACAGCTAGAAAAAATGCTTGAATTTCGCAGAAGATTAGTTGATTACCTCATGTCATGGCGGAAAGTTTACGGTTTGCAATATCGCTAATTTCTCGAACGGCTACGGGCGCGGGGGTCCAGGATATAATTTCTCTTGCGGATCATGAAATTTAATGCAGGTTTACGGCAGCTATTGTGAGGCAACGTAGGCTCTAAAGAGCGATTATGAAGCTAACTTAATGGTGTTGTCGAGTTTGTGCCGAAGCTTCCCGGTTTCTTTTACATTTCCGGCATTCAAGGTAAGAACCTACGCAGGCCTGCGCATGTCGCCTTCGACGTATTCACGGAAGGCGCACCTTCCTTGTTCGCCTGATCAATGGATGATGTCTTTTATTGTTCGAGCTTGCGTGCCAGTTTATGCATGAAACATTTCCACGCAGGCAGGTGCAACAACGTCGGCCTTTCGCCTTTTTTTCGGGCAGTTTCCCTGCAGGAAGCGCTCCATTCCTTTCGGTTGCATCGTCAGATTCCTAGCAATTTCGTACAATTTCGTGTAGTTTGTGGCTGGCATGCTTAAGGCGCCGAGGTCAAGTTGTTGGTAATGTGTTGACATTTGTTTTCCATAATCCTTTGGACATGAGCTTGCTCAGACGCTTTGTTATGTGCCGGATCTGACGCGCCTGTTTTAGTAAAGACATCCGGCATGTGCCTAGAGGCTAACAAGCTGGCATCAGCTTCTTAGCAAATTGCCATATTGGAAAGGAAGGTGAGAGTGGTTCTTTTGCTGGCCATACTGCATGAGTGGCATTGCATTAGATAGGTGTTTTTATTGCTTTCCTTGAGCTATAACCATTAAGACTTCCCTGCTATGTGTGCAGCAAGGCAAGCTGGATAGGATGTGAATGCATGGCAGACAGCATGTATGATTTGCTGCCAAGTTTGCAGGCTGCAGTTGCCTCTACTGCTTGGGCAGTCTTTCTAAGGTTTTTACACGTATACTTGCTGAGTTCTTGGCATAAATTTACATGGTAACCTTGGGCTGAGCATAGTGTATGCTCTCTTGGTGCGTGTATGCCTAGCGAAGGTGTTGCTATGCGCACGCTGGCAAGGCTGGCCATGCTGAGGGCAGGGGAGGGCAGATGAGGTGCCTAGCCTTTTCTTATGTTGTGTGATCGAGTTGGGCATGTTTTTTGGCTTCTTGGATGGAAAACATGCTGTCTAGGTGGCCTTATACACAGAAAAACCTCATTTAGCGTATGTTCAGGTTTTAGCACGCAAAACCTTATAACTTGAGCTAGACTTGTCGGAATGCCTAGAATGTTGCCTAGCTGTGCCAACACACCTAGTCACGTGCCGCCAACGCACGGTACACAACCAGCCATAGCCTTAGCCTAGTCCTAGTACAGCCATGCTACGCCCTGGCTATGTTCAGATTACTTGCCCACGCTCCTTGCTATGATATGCTCACATGGGTCTTATTGCACCCACAGTTTGCCGGATCGTTAGCCTGTCCTTTTAGCTAGCCGCGCCCGATTGCAGCTGTGGCATGCCTTTGGCATGAAGGAGACTGGGGGTCTCTGCCCTTTCTCCTGTAGTGCACACACAGGGATTAAAAGCACTTCGGTGCTCCGTGACTCCCCAACGGGAGCACGAGTTTAATTAATTAATTAATTGTCGGAATGACCTGGGACTTGGACCACTGCTGTCCCCCTGTTAGCCGGATTTTCGCTTGATTTTGTGGCCTTATCTGAAGTGTTTATGATATGTTGATTCCCAATGTCCGGTAAAAAAAGACCTGTTTTGCGGGAAAATTAATAACTGTTCAAGGTTTTGCCATTTCCATGATGTAAATAGCTCAGCAAGCTACACACTCAGGGAACTACAAATGGTTGATTTTTGGTTGCCAACAAATGTGTGCATTGGCTGGGGCATACCCAGCCCTAATTAGCGTCTTTTTCTATTTATAGCGCAATATTGGCGTATACTTGGGGGTAGTACCCCCAACAAGTGCATGGACAAGTCACAAGAGATGTTATTTAGTGCCCGCAATCATATTTCAGCATTGTGCAAATGAATTTCAAGTGTTATTACCATAGTTCAATTTTTAAGGGTTTTGGGGTGCCACCTCCCCTTAATCAGCAGTGAAAAGTGAGATAATTCTGAACTGTGGATGGATCGAAATGGATAGCAGGGTGAAGAATACATAACGATCTAAACCGTCGCAGGCGTGTTGCATGCATGCCATGCACCTTACTATTCTCATCAGGCACTCCGCAAAGGTGAAAACCATTTGCGTTCAGTGCCGGGCCGCGGAAAACGCGGAAAAACGCGATCTGCAAATGAATCCGACCGGAATCGAACTGGGGACCTCTCGCACCAACTTTCGCTGACTATAGGACGGACATCTCCGGTTACCATGGCATCGCCAACTTACACCTACAGTAGTTGCAATAATGTGTTTTGGATACCAACGCTCTTCGTCGAGAGGCAAGTGCTTTGGTGCTACGCAGAGGAACACGCCGGCGGCTACCTCGTCCGCCGTCACGTTGCATTTATTTCTCATTAACTTATCATCGTGCATTGGACTTGCTTAACATAGTCCGAGATTCCTCGGCGCGACGCTAGATGCCGTTCACAAGATTCCGTCGCAGCAAAGATGCTGACGGCGCGGCGTCCACACTAGGATTTATGGTACTGAGTAGAACTACACAGTACAACTCCGACTTCTTTTTCTTTGTGAGTCGGTACGGACAGGGATGTACTCAAGATGATCGGTACGGCCGCATCCCAGTCACCGACTTCACAATCCTAGTAGTGGCAAAGTCTTGTTGGGAAACAACACCAACAAGCATAGCGGTCGCATGAACTTGGATGCATGTGCAAGACACACATCATTATGGCAAGTCATTTATTCATCGTACCACACTGGGGAAACCCGGAAACATAGTATGCCGGCCACCGCCAAGCATCAACGGGTGAAAACCCAGACAAGAGCCCATTACATAGTATGCAACTCTCCCGCAGAGAGAAGCATCAAGGCCATGGTCAATGCCAATTTTAAATAGGAAATTCAGAAAAGAGTGAAAACACACATCAGCCAGGGCAAGATGTAACCCTGAAATCAGACAGGGACAATTTAAAGTGTCGCCTGAACTAGACGAAGCTTGTCATACTGAGGCCTAGCCTTGGCATACAGCTTGGTCAAAGCATCTGAAATGTTATCATTGTCGCGAACATGGTACAGCGAAACAGCGTCACTATATTCTTTGGCACGAAGGAAGTCGAGCTTGCGCGTGCGCGCATAAGGATCAGCCAAAAAGTCAATCAGCGACTGCGAATCCGTGAAGATGGTGGTATCAACCTGTGGAATGACACGGCAAAACTTCAAACACCACCGAAGAACCGCACGGAAATACATCAACTCCTCAGCAGTCTCGCAGAAGGCACGAGCCTCTGCAGTGTCACTACCCACATACACCCGCCGATGTAAGCGAGAAAACCACGCAAAGGGTGAAGGGGAAGATTCAGGGACATGGACAGTGGCAGAATTACTCAAAAGCACCACAGCGGCACAGCGCCCACGGAGCTTAGAGATATTAGCACTATCCAAACTGCTATCACAATACGCGGACAAGTGAATAGGCCGCTCATAGTCCACCCCATGTAAGACCAACCCAGGGGAGGCAGAAATGTACTTACACATGACATTGCGGGAAAGAGAGCACATCAAGTCATCTGGCAACCGAGCAAGCACCGCCAAGTCAGGGGAGACGGTAGAGACCAGCCAGTTCAGCTTACCCCGCAGAGAACCACACTCAGCAGGCTGAATATACTGACTAGTAAGGGATGAAAGCTGAGTGATGAGCTCCTGAACATAGTCCCCCGCTGCACGCAGCTTCATCACATATCTGCCAGAGGCATCCTTGGTGAGCATAGTGTCGACGCCACAGAACTTGACATACTTGTCCAAGACGCGGCGAATGACCTTGCCGACCGGGAAGTGCTGAGCAACAGTGGCACAAAACCAGTCTAGCCACGGTGTGGGGCCCATGCAGTCCACATCATCGACATGAATGAACACAAAAACTGGCTGCCCCTCCCATGAGCCAACAAACAGAGAGGGGTCCAGGTCATGATAGTACATGTGCATCACATCAAGCAAAAGACGCTCGAGGCAAAGGCGCCAAATCCGAGGACCTGTCACAGTACCGTCAACACCCTTCAAGAGACGGAGAAACTTCTTGCCCATGATAGGCTGCCACAAGGGAGGACAGCGCACATACAAGCGGGTCGTGCCAGCCCACACATTCTCAGCGAGCTTGGGATCACCATTCAAAAAAGCTTTGCTGAAATCCATGAGGGCTGACTCATACGGAAGTCCCTTGTTGAGCTGGCCTAGGTAGAAGGACAGGACCATGCGCCAATTATCCTTGATCAACCCAGGTGCTGAGATGGCATTGTCCGGAAGATCACTAGTACCTGAAAATTCTAGGACCACCGGGCGAACAAAAGGCACCCTAGTTGTTGTGTCAGGCACCAACTTACGCTCCAAAGTCCACTTGTGGCGCAAAAGGCGAGCACCACTGGGCACTTCATCAACCGGTTCAACAGCACGGTATGCAAGCCACCTTTCACCTGACGCAATAATGGCCTTAGTCCACCCATCTAGCCCCTCCTCCGTTTGACACTCCACGTCAGCATCATGGTAAGAGATAGGGCTTTGGGTAGCAACATCATGACGTCCAATGCCGAGACTAGCCAAGCTAGGACGTTTAGGAAGCAACAACTGAGTTACCAACGGCACATCACTCTCACGGGCATAGTTCACGTGCCGAATGTTGCCTATGACAGCAACAAGTTGGCAGTCAGACATGACAGCATAGTCCTCAAGAGGCAGATCAGCATGCCCCTCCCGCCGCAAGCAGGTGGAGTTGACCCAGACATCCTCCCGTACAAGGAAGTTCTGACCAAGGATTGGTGGACCACTATACCCTTCCACCACGCAAAACTCAACTAGCACCCCCATCACATTGACATCAATGACACCAAGGACAGGGAACTTCGTTGAGCCAGCAAAATCAGTCACACACTCCCAGTGCACTGAGGGTCTCACAGGATTGTAGTGCAGGGATGAGACAATGGAGGTTCTCGCCTGCGTATCTACCAACATCCTCATACCATGCTGATCACCCAGGGTACCAAATGCGGATACCATCGCTGCCTTGACGGGATTTTGCAAAGCGTCTGTAGGAGGTTTACGCATCAACCTTTCTACAGCAAGGGTGAGAAAGCCCTTACGGCTTGGGCGCTCAAGACAGGAACTGCCCTGAGTACTATCCCTACCAACGCAGGGATCCTCCCGACCAACGCCAGAAGGGGGGAGGTTAGGCAAGCTGTCGCGCAAGCTCTCTGCCTGTTCTACCCCTAGGGTGTGTAAGTGGTGTGCTACCACAGCAACATCATCATCATAGTCCCCACTCTGCAACTCCAACTCAGCTTCCCCACTAGGCGCGCTAGTACCACTGTCCCCTGCATTGTCACATACAGGAGCCGAAGAGGAAGGAGGAGTCACAGTGCTAGAGAGCCTGCTAGGGTCGGAGTACAACTCCAACACTCTAGACCAAGCCTCCACATCACGCATGTAGGGCTTCACCCTATTCCAAGCCATAGTGACCTCAGTGCCCTCATAGTCCACCACGCATTTACGCATAGCAGCATCACAAGAAATTACCTTGGCTGGACCAAGCCACCTGCCACGCTTACCCAGGGCACCTTCCTTGTGCAGCCAAACATCATGCCCCACACTGGGCTCATAAGCCCCACGTCGCCTATCCAACTGGACAAGGCGCTGAAAACGGGATGCTAGGTGGTCTTTGTACACATCCACCACCACATCGTGATATTGGCCAAACTGCAAACCCTCGGCAGTCACCAACACCCCATCCTGTGTCGACATCAGCACACGGTTGTTCAAACTTCGACACACGGCAAGTGCCCACAAGAGCCGACTAGAGAATTCACTGTGTGGCATGTGGTCCCCACGTCGGGTAGCAAGCAGCTTAAACTCCTGTACCGCTCTCTCCGCTATCCCTTGTGACTCGTGGTCCTCACGCCCCACTGTTCCCACAAACTCATATCCAGGTTCCTTGGCAGCCCACTTGAATTGCTGATCAAACTGCATCCCTGTAACCATGCTAAACATGGAGTCCAACAGGTCTATCCCCTCAAGGAGGTCCCCAACATGCTGTGACTTGAGTGGGACAACTGAAACAAAATGGGAAAATCTGTCTATTCCCAGCAAGTAGACAGCCTGGTCCTGGAACAAAATGTCACACACCAAGTGACCACGCTCAAGGGGTGGGTGTTTGACATGCCTACGTGCACGCTTAGGCGCAGTGGACTGACACTGGTGACAACCACTGTACATGGACTGCACCGTGCTAGCCAACTTAGTCCCCGGTGCCAGTGCCCGTGCAAAACGGATAGCGTGGGTCCCATGGCCTAACACATGATGCAAGCGTGCAGCAACAGCAGTCAAGGAAAGGACTTCACCTGGTGTGGCCAGTGACCCCCCATCGTCACGGTCGACGTGCATGAGTCCAGCTTGCATAGTACCAGCATTACTGGTCGTGGGGGTTCATGGTCCCGCGTTGCCGCAGGCGTAACAATGTCTGTGCACAAGCCGCTACGCAACACAGCAGCAATGCACGCAGCAGAATTGTTGTCTACACAACTACCCAGCTCATTACATGCAGCTAGATTAGTGGTAAACACATCATCGTCCCAACATGGGCTATCTAGTTTGCTGCAGAGGGAGCAGGGACAGGCACATGAGTGTTAGCAGGTGTGGCCTGGGTGTTCCCCTGCCTCTGCCATTTGTTCCACTTGGCCTTCTTGGGCCGCATGTTGCCAGCCGGCTTGGGCGGGCGCTTCTTGCCCTGCGGACCGCGTGTGTGCTTGCAGTCCTTGGCGAAGTGCCCTGGCTGGTGGCAGGCGCCACACAGCCGCACATTCGGACCAGCCTTCGTGTTGGCTGGGCAATCCGACCACACATGCCCGGTGCCCTGGCATCGGCCACACTTCTCTTCACCTGCACCATGAATTCTTGCAATGGGCGCTGCAGCAGAGGAAAGAGGGTCAGAAATGCCCGCTGCCACCAATGCCTTGGCGGCAGCCGGCACAGCAACAGAATTGCGAATAATCTGGAAAGCCTCTGCCCTATTTGCTAGCTTGTCGACAGTCAGTGTTCCCGACATGCCCTGGAGGGCGGACTCAGACAGGCTACCAGACATGATGCCCTTTGCCAGAAACATTACCACCGAGAAGGCGTCACCTGGCGAGCAGGACGACAACGCCAGTTTCTGCTCGTAGTCGAGCGTTGCCTGGCTGATGTCTACCTTCCGATTCAGATCAAACTTTAGAATACTCACTGCATCTGCGACGAGGCGCATTAGCCCCGTCTTCAGGAGATTCTTCTCAAGGCTAGCCATGAATTCTTCCCAGCTCCGGTCCTCCTTGTAGGCTATCTCGATCAGGTCGGATACGACCTTGTAACCCTCGGTGGCCAGCCGATTGCGCCTCAGCAATTCGATAGGCTTGGCTACCATGTCTTGGACATCACTGTGCCACTTGCGCAGGTTCAAAATAAACTGTTCTTTCACCTTCTCTGATGGCTCAGGAGCCGCTGGAATCGGCGCAGGAATTCGCTCCTCGATCACCTTTTGCTCCTTCATCCAGAGGATGCGGGCAGCACGGTCTAGGCTTGCAGTGCGCAGCCCAGCCGCCGCCTGTGATCCACTTGGCAGCTCCGCTGCACGGGCAGCTGCAGGTGCAGTTTCCTCCGCCGCAGTGTCCACCACTGCGGGGCTATCCTGCTTGGCAAATTCTTCGTTCAGATTCCTCTGAATCTCGCTCGCGGTGGGCTTGCGAAGTGTGCCCACGCCCTTCGAGCCCAGGGCTCCGAGATTCGGCAGCTTGATTTTGTGTTTGATTTTCGACGACGGCGTTGTCAGGCCCGTCCGGAACATTTTTTGAAAATGTTCTTTCTTGAGTACAAGTTGCAATAATGTGTTTTGGATACCAACGCTCTTCGTCGAGAGGCAAGTGCTTTGGTGCTACGCAGAGGAACACGCCGGCGGCTACCTCGTCCGCCGTCACGTTGCATTTATTTCTCATTAACTTATCATCGTGCATTGGACTTGCTTAACATAGTCCGAGATTCCTCGGCGCGACGCTAGATGCCGTTCACAAGATTCCGTCGCAGCAAAGATGCTGACGGCGCGGCGTCCACACTAGGATTTATGGTACTGAGTAGAACTACACAGTACAACTACAGTCATCCGCAAAAGTTCTCCTGTCCGTTGAGTGATGCAAGCCTTTCGGATTTGGTACTAGATAAATCACTCGAGATCTGTGTGTAGGAGTTCCACACACGTGTCTGCACGCGAGACTTGTTCAGTCTCGCAACGTGAGACGGGCTGAACACGGCTGAATGCACCTTACTATAGCTACACTTCGTTCCGGCCGGTCACATTGAGATTTCTGTTCTGAACTAGGACTACCAGACTAATGACAGTTTGTTTTTGCTGGGTTTCCTAGGCTGAGATTAATGAGCACAGTTTGTAACAGAATGCATACTTTTTCGTTCTTAGGACAAAGAATGTCACGGAGCCAATGCCCAGCTCAAAACTTAACTACAAATACAAAAAGCAGCTGTCCTTACAGAAGAAACAGCCCCTTCACCCTCATCAGCCCCATCAGATCTTCGTATGTACAGGCCTATAGGGTACCCTTCTTCCAGAAAATGGGAGAAGCGGGAAACAAGCTGCCCATTTTGAGCTAGGTCACCACGCTCGCATTGCATTCACAGGGTTCCTCCCAGCGTCTTTCCACAGCATGGCTGCCACGTCACATATCAATGAGACAACCAGCGCAGCTGTTCCCATCATCAGCGCAGGCCAGAGATCTGGCCTGCACCAGCCCAACTGTTCCCTTGCAAGGCGGGCACCATCACGGCTTCTCCACGGGATGCTGCGAGCTGGCCAGCACAGGAGCAGAAGCACTGAAGGCGACCTTTCCAGTTTTGCTGGCTGAAACGGTCCGCAGGGAGAATCAAGCCATGGCCCCGATTGCCCCAGCCAGGACAGTAGATCGCCGAGGCAGGCAGCATATATTAAACCGAATGGCCAGGACAGTAGATGCCCCTTGAGCCAGTTGTGCCCAGAATACTAGTTGTGCCTGGAATGCCAGGATTACCTAACGCCAGGATTGCCAGGGCAGCCAGTTGCGCCCAGGAAAGCCACATTTGCCAGGAATGCCACTGGTGTCCATGAAGCCAGAAACTGTTGCCACAAATGTTCCACCCTGCCACCACCGCCGTTCCGCGCGGGTCGACCCCTAACGACCCTTTCCTGGGGTCAGCTTGCTAGGGCATAAGCGCAAGCTTAGGCGCAACCAGCGGGGTAGGCCAAGTGTGGGCTCGGATGTGGGCTACAAGGTGCACGGCCTCACGCCAGCACAGCCGCGGCGGGCAGTGCCTTGCCCAGCGTCCCCAAAAATTTTGCGACCGCGGTCCCTGCGCCCATGGCCGCCAGCTGCCACTCTGGCTGGTTGGACAAGGGGCATCCTGGGGCCAGGTGCAGGCGTGCGCCGAGTGCTTGTCCCAGGATCGCGGCCGATATGGTGAAAGCGATGGCCCACTTGGGCATGATGACGGCCTTTCGCAGGAGCACGATGAAGGGGATGGACGCGTGAACGGCAACAAACCATTCGGGGGAGAACTTGCGGTAGCCTTTGCGCAGGTTCCCCAGCGGGACGTTGGCCAGAAAGCTCACACCGCCGATCGCGAGTATTTTTAGGTGTGTGGACTTGGGGCGGAGGTAGCGGACAGGGGGGAGCTTGGCGACGGCCGCGCGCACGGCCATGATCGCGGGCGGGCACTTCATGTGGCGCAGCCCAGGGAAGAGGTCGGTCAGGGAGGGAAGCGTGGGGACCATGCGCTGAAGCTGGCGGCCCATGATGGCCACGGGGCAGCGGCTCTCCATGAAGGGGACATCTTGGACGATTAAGGGAACAGAGGTTGCTGTGGAAGGAAAATGCGCTGAGGTGGCAAGTCTCAGGCCGTCCGTTTTGGCCCCGTGGGACGGCTCGGTCTCCACGGGGTCCGATGACTTGCCTTGCAGAGGAGAGGCCGTTATGCTACTGCTGTTTGTGCCCGGACGTAATGCCTCTGCCGCGAGTGCGGACATCGGAAGGGATGTCGCGTGCGCGCTGGCCCCGTAAGCCCCCGAGGCATGCAGAGGGAGGTCCCCGCAAGGCCCGCCCGCCGCGGAAGTTACGGAGGCATCGACCGCGCTCCCGCCACCCGTGGCGCGGCTGAGGCACTTCGAAGCCGGGCATCCCTGGTTAGTATGTGGCCGCGCCCGGTGAACATCGCCGCCGCTCGTGCGCTTTTTCAGGGAATCCAGGACCTCGCCTCCCCAGCCAATCGGATCCGGCTGTTCATACAACCACGGCACAAGAAAAAACCCTTGTCAGCTATCAATGCATGTTGAGGAGGCATGGCAGGAAGGATTAGTATATCGCGGAGAGTTTCTTCGGAAAAAGAAGTTTAAAAACTTACCATGCCAGAGAAAGCTGACATCGACATGGATGCAAACGCTGCGGGGCACACCGGCCGCTCAGGTCGGGAAAGAGGGACCACCCCATCCTTGCCATGGAAAGTCCTATAAGCGCGTCTGAACTCATCTAGGCTCGAAAACTTCGCCGCGCTAGAGCCATGGAGGCAAGCATCACGGCCACTGCTGCTAACCTGGCCCGCGTCTGCAGACTCAAAGAACGCGGTGGGCAATTCGATGGACGACAGAAACGGGCAGCGGCGGACCCCCTCCGCAATGGAGGGCTGGAAAGCAACCTCCGCGACCATTATTGTTTTCTAAGTGCCAACCCTATTATAAGCTAAATGCAATACTCGTAAAAGTAAAGCTCGAAGTACGTAGGGTAGGTGAGTTGCACGCGAATGGCGGACTTACGTCACCGGTGCCTTTTCCGGTGGCTGGTATACGTGCGGGTGCTCGGATGGCATGGAGTGCCCGGCCAGCACGTTGCTTATTTCCGAAGCTGCGAAGCAGTTGACGTCCTTTTAATCGATTGCCCGGCCCCGTGATTAAGTGCTGGTTGCTTCAACGTGCACCACGTGGATTCTAGTTCTTCTACTGAAACGAATCACCAATGGTTAGTTCACACGTGTACCACGAGATGTTACTGTAGGTGGTGCGATCCCCGTTGAGCTTGTCTGACCGTGCTCAGCACTCAGCTCTGTCAGCAGTCGTTGAATTTCTGCTTGGCTCTGCTTGGATTCCCGGTCGTATCAGGGGAGGATCAGGGTCGTACAGTCGTACATTTTTTTTGAGCAGAAAGCATCGGGTACGATACGCGTGTAAGCTTCGGCATCAGAATTCATTCCTACTCCGTAGTTAAGATCGGGCTGAATTTATCCAGATTCGATGACTAGCCTGCAGGGAACCGCAGGGGAAAATTCTAGTGGCCACGTGTGAGTTCGTACAGGTGTAGGTAGTCAGCGCGGTTGACCACTCGCTGACCGCGCAACATCTGACCACGCAAGGCCTGTTAAAAGGCCTGTTGACAGGGCAATGAATTGCGGTAATAATAGGATGATTCCATGTGATACGCCGGGATCATCAGAGAATCCGTGGCGTGCCCGGGTGGCCACTGGCCAGTGGCCAGTGCCCGCCGGGCTTCGGTATGGTAAATGTGAAGTTCATCTGTTCACGAGGCGGGGTCGCGACTCGCGCCCATCGCTTCAGGTGCTGCATGCTGGTTACCGACGGACGACGTCGGTATTTCAGTATTCCATTCTGCTGAGTCTCGAGTCGGTGAGCGTCAGCACAGACAGTCGTCAGCACGGAACTCGGCACTGCATGAATTCAGTCGATTAAAGACAATTAGGACAGAAGCAAACCGTTGAGCTTTTAACCCGTTGGGTCGTTTTTTTTAGGTGTTGGTCTCGGTGGATTTGGGAGGTAGGAGGACCTCTATCCTCGCCACTTCCCATACGAATAATGGAGGGTCCTAAGTCCTAACTTAATGCCCATCTGGCAAATTTTGTACTATGGCATCTTTAAAAGTACCATGATAATCTTCAAGTACAAGGCTACAGATTTTGAAACCCATACGTCTCCATCATCCTGAACGACTCGACAAATGCGGATAAATAGCGGCAGGCTCGGGCTAATGTGGTCCGGATTCTCCACATCTCAGGCCTGCGCTGGTTGTCTCATGGATATTTGAACCGCGCAACTGACATCTCTTAGTCTTAGTCTCGCGGTCCCGTGTTCAAACTGGATGCTAGGGCACAGTCAGTGTGGATTCTGCTGGCTTACATGCAATCTAAATGGGCGAAGAATAGCGACTTGCCCGTCTATAGCTGAGCAGACAGAATATGTAGTAGCATTATCAATGTAAGCCAGCCCGATATCTGCCAGTTGGCTTAAGTGTCATGGGGACCTACTCAAACCATTTGCAGCCCAAGACTCTCCTGCAGGGAGGCACGCGGATGAATGGATGACTCATGGAGGCAAGCTGTGTGCACAGGCGTGCTGGAGGCAGCGAAGGAGTGCTCACCTGTAAGCCCATGCTGCACGGCCTCAATTCCAAACTACTCAGGCGTACTCTTGTCTCATTGAGACACACATCTAATAATTAGTTGGTATACTGCCTGTCAGCGGCATGAGACAAGCCTATGCTGGTTGTCTAATTTGTTGTATGTACATGCACGACATGCATGCCGCAGGGTCTCCCGCTGTGCATCGATGCAAATAAATTGCGTCCATTCGTTGGTTAATTGGCATATACTGAATATATTTGTTTTACTTAATCACTCGGTTTCTCATGGAGAGATAGCGGTATGCATGCAGACAGCAGGTATGGCAGTTCACATGGTCATGAGCTGGAATGACCACCGTACGTACCAAAGTTACAAAACAATACGCAGTGTGGATCAAGGTTTTTGTGCCATGGAAAGGCCGGCATGCACACAACGCATGGCAGTCATTGTCATACATACATGTTTTAATTGATTAATTAACTAATTGATTAATTAACTGCACGCACTGACTGCGTCACGTGGGTGCCAACAGGAGGAAACAGTACTTGGGACCTAGCCGACTTCTGTTTTTCTGCAAAACTTAGCCCTAACCGGGAGAGGACAAGTGTACAACAAGGAAAACCGTATGTGGCGGGACGGAGAAGACAATTGGAGAACTCAACTCGGTATTAAGTGAGACAACTATGTACGTAAAACCGTCCGGTAAGTTAGCCTTGACCGGGTAACATTACCTTACAAGACATGACACCATGCAGGCTGTTAGCCGTCATGACTGGAATTGGTCAGGCCGCGCTCAATCCTGGAATCTCAGCCGCAGGATCGGTACGAAAATCCCAGTAAAAGATGGGAGGCCTGTAGGAGTTGAAATTAGAAATGTGTCCTCGCGCGGGCTGCGAGAGTTTGGGATCTCACGAAAGAAGTGGCGCAGCGCCAGCGGGCCCATATTAATTAATTAATTAATTAGGAACATAACTCCAGACTGAACAGGTCTCGAGTGCAGACACGTGTGTAGTACTCCTACACACACAGATCTCGAATGATTTATCTAGTATACCAAATCCGACAGGCTTGCATCACTCCCTGGAAAGGAGAACTTTTGCGGATGACTGTAGGTGTAAGTTGGCGATGCTTAGGATGGATCCGGAGACGTCCGTCCTATAGTCAGCAAAAGTTGGTGCGAGAGGTCCCCAGTTCGATTCCGGTCGGATTCATTTGCAGATCGCGTTTTCCGCGTTTTCCGCGGACCGGCACTATAAACGCAAATGGTTTTCACCTTTGCGGCGTGCCAAATCAGAATAACTCCGGTGGGAGTATCTGTAGCACATATCCCTGAGAAGGGGCATATGGCTTTTAATACATTCTAGGCTACTTCATGCAAGGGTGGGAATGTAAGCTACCCTTGCTCTAGGTGCACCAGGGCACCTGCACCCTCATGATCTATCACGCTATGCCCAGCTAAGGGGGAGCATGTCATGTGGGGGAAGATCATCATGGCTATACAAGAGCTAGGGCATGGCTTCTCAGCAGAGAGTGACTGATCCCTGCATGGGCACTGCATGATAAAA
Organism: Mesostigma viride; assembly: GCA_009746045.1. Lineage (NCBI taxonomy): Eukaryota > Viridiplantae > Streptophyta > Mesostigmatophyceae > Mesostigmatales > Mesostigmataceae > Mesostigma > Mesostigma viride. The sequence goes on along the minus strand of RPFO01000436.1, from coordinate 2,465,264 downwards.
TAAAGCTAGGCATCATCTGGAGGGTGGCTCATCATAGGCACACATGTTCATGACTAAAAAGGCTAGGCCTCAGCTGGTATAGTGCCTGTAGTAGGCGGGCATGTACAAGGCCACTGTCTAACTATTCTACACTACTGCTGCTGTATTCCCCTAGGCTGGGGCTTCTGGAGTCGCTGGGGCCGCGGTGGTCGAGGGGGTCGCGTGCCAGGGCTTGTGGCCGACGTAGATGTCCGCCCCCTTCCAGTACACCGGCTGGCCCGCCTTGGTCTGCCGGAGCTGGAGGTAGGTCGGCCATAGCTCCCGTCGCCGTTGTTGCTGCGCCAGGGTCAAGTCGTCGTCCACGGTGAAGTGAGTCTTCTCGAGCCGCTTGCGGCGTCTGAGAAACGAAATCTTGTCCGCTGGGCTCTCAAAGATGAGAAGAAGCGGAGGCGCCCCTGCCTTACCCAGCGCGCAGGGGAGGCGGTGGGCGGCCAGCCATCCCACCAAGGAGGCCCAATGTGTGCAAGGATTTTGCTCTCAAACGCACGTGCAAGCTTCTCGGAATTCTCACCTTCCTCCATGTCGAAGTTCTTGAGGATGGCGTTGAGGCTGCGCTTGGCAAGCTCGGCCTAGCTCGCGGAGACCTCAAGCGTCTGCCGCTGGAGCTGGGCTGCGACGGCGGAGGTGGTGGAGGTGGTATGTTGCTTAAGCATGTCCGCCCAGGTCGTGATGGGAGGAGCATCGCCGGCCAGGCCAGCAGGGGCTGGCTTGGCGGCAATGTCCTTCACCGCCTGGGCGGTGAGGCCTGCGGTGTTCTGCAGGACCTCGATAGCGATGGCATTGTCCTTAAGACGCTGGTCGATGTCGCGGAGCTGGGCGGTGATGGCGTCGGAGGTGGGGGTGGTGGCGGTGGAGGAGGCGAGGAGGGTGGAGGTGGCGGTGGAGATGGTGGAGAGGAGGGGGAGCTCGGCAGGAGCGGGCCCATATAGTCCCAGACAATCCTTTAGGCACTTTCACTGTGCACTGGGAATTGTGGAGCGCTTTTTGCCTTCTAAGGGCGTACGCTTGGGACTTCGAATTTTGCATGCATGAGGTAGGTTAGTTTGCAAAATTAAGTATGTACTGAGTCCGAAAAAAATGCTAATAATAGGAGGAAAATGTGGGCAGAAGTTAAAAAATACAAAGTACAGTACAGAGTACGAAAGGAACCTTCAAGGCCTTATACACAACGAGAAGGAGGGAGGGCAGCCTGGCGGAGGGCGCCCTATAGCTTAGTCTCAGGCACTACCACAAATGGGCAGGCCACAGAGTACGTGCTCTCTTCGCAGCAAAATCATGCTGGGGCACAACACTGGGGGTGCAATACAACCATGCACTAATTGCAATACCATAGGTAGCCGCTGACGCATAGCTTATAATGTGAGGTGAGCTACAGGCGTCGGCTCAAGGGCAAGCTGATATATTAAGGAGACAACCAGCGCAGGCCAGAGATCAGGAGAATCCGGACGTACATGGTAGCTCGAGCCTGCCGTTATCTTGTCCGCGTGGTCGATCGGTCGTTCAGGATGATGAATATGAATGGAGATGGAAATGTGTAGCCTTGTGGCATTGAAATTATGGCTGACTTACGTGTAGAGCGACTAGATGACCTAGTGGTAGATGACCCAGGGGGGACTAGCACTGGGACCACCCACTATACCCCCAGGTGGGCCCTAATATGGTTATGCTTGGTTCCTAGTATGGTCTAGAAAAAATAATTAGGCTGAATGGGGGCACCTGTGGCATACTGTGCAACTCGTGACTCATTTTAGTCACGAGTCAAAGACGGTTGAGGGGTTAATTTATTTAAATCCATCCATCCATCCATCCATCCATCCATCCATCCATCCATCCATCCATCCATCCATCCATCCATCCATCCATCCATCCATCCATCCATCCATCCATCCCACATCAATCCGACGCCGCGCCAAAGTGTCCGCGGCAAATCCGGGGTGAAATTGACGAAATTCGGTGCGCGCGGGAGATGTTGAGTGCAAATTCCATTGCGAAGGCTATGGTAGCGTGAAAATTTACTGTGCACGGATTACGAAGCCATTTTGTACCGGATTTCGCTTGTTCGATCGGCATTAACGTAAGGAAATTTATTCTGCAAAAAAAACGTCGGGAAACAGTTACTTTGTGTGTGTGTGCGAGGGCAAACACGCAGCAGTGGCCAGTTTCGCCCGCCGAGCTCAGCCACCCGTGCGTGTGCAAGGTAATGTCTAGCACAGATTAAGACGCACCTGGTGGGAGGGCACACTTTCGAACGATTCCTTATATCATTTCGAAGAAATCCAGCACAACGATTCCCTTAATTTTGCGTTTCCATGTTGCACGCAATTTTTCCGTAAAAGTCAGATTTATAGGAGCGCTGACAGGGGCAAAAATGCATGTCGTAGATTTAATCGCTTTTACCCCATTTCTTGCAGCTTTATGGCTTCCCTTGGGGTTATCAACATTGTTCACTGCATAAATTGCGGGCGGCGCTTGCTGCCGACGTCGCTGGTGTGCCCGGGGTGCGGGAGAACCAACATCTACTGGTTTCTATCGTCGTAACCCGCTTTTTTATCGTCATTATTCGGCGTCTTCTAGTGGTTTAAGCGTCCGGCGACGGGCGAAAAGAACTCTTACCCTGACGCCAAGGCCTGAGGAGGCAATCCGAGAAGGACTGGGGCGGGCGGGCGAAATAAAACGCGACAGTGCCCGCACCCTGCCGGCGCACCCAGGCGAACAAGACAAAGTGCACCGTTCCCCCCTGTGCCCATCGCTGCCGTCGCCGGGCGGCACGTTGGGCAGGCGGCTCCTTCCCCCTTCTTTCGTGCCTGTTGCATCATTTTGAACCCCTCACCAACGGAGGCATGTTAATGAATGAGTGGATACATGCATGAATGAACGGATCCGGATGCATGAATGATGGGGGAGGGAGGGAGGGAGGGAGGGAGGGAGGGAGGGAGGGAGGGAGGGAGGGAGGGAGGGAGGGAGGGAGGGAGGGAGGGAGGGAGGGAGGAGGGAGGGAGGGAGGGAGGGAGGGAGGGAGGGAGGGAGGGAGGGAGGGAGGGAGGGAGGGAGGGAGGGAGGGAGGGAGGGAGGGAGGGAGGGAGGGAGGGAGGGAGGGAGGGAGGGAGGGAGGGAGGGAGGGAGGGAGGGAGGGAGGGAGGGAGGGAGGGAGGGAGGGAGGGAGGGAGGGAGGGAGGGAGGGAGGGAGGGAGGGAGGGAGGGAGGGAGGAGGGAGGGAGGTGGGATGGATGGAGGGAGGGAGGGAGGGAGGGAGGGAGGGAGGAGGGAGGGAGGAGGGAGGGAGGGAGGGAGGGAGGGAGGGAGGGAGGGAGGGAGGGAGGGAGGGAGGGAGGGAGGGAGGGAGGGAGGGAGGGAGGGAGGGAGGGAGGGAGGGAGGGAGGGAGGGAGGGAGGAGGGAGGGAGGGAGGGAGGGAGGGAGGAGGGAGGGAGGGAGGGAGGGAGGGAGGGAGGGAGGGAGGGAGGGAGGGAGGGAGGGAGGGAGGGAGGAGGGGGAGGGAGGGAGGGAGGGAGGGAGGGAGGGAGGGAGGGAGGGAGGGAGGAGGGAGGGAGGGAGGGAGGGAGGGAGGGAGGGAGGGAGGGAGGGAGGGAGGAGGGAGGGAGGGAGGGAGGGAGGGAGGGAGGGAGGGAGGGAGGGAGGGAGGGAGGGAGCGAGGGAGCGAGGGAGCGAGGGAGCGAGGGAGGGAGGGCATGACTGACGGAGGGCATGAATGGGGAGGGTGTGTGTGCGTGCGTGCGTGTGTGCATGCGTGCGTGCGTGCGTGCGTGCGTGCGTGCGTGTGTGCGTGCGTGCGTGCGTGCGTGCAAGCGTGCGTGCGTGCGTGCGTGCGTGCGTGCGTGCGTGCGTGCGTGCGTGCGTGCGTGCGTGCGTGCGTGCGTGCGTGCGTGCGTGCGTGCGTGCGTGCGTGCGTGCGTGCGTGTGTGTGTCCGTGCGTGCGTGGTTATATGGGTGGGTGGTCGGGTGGGTGGGTGGGTGGGTGGGTGGGTGGGTGGGTGGGTGGGTGGGTGGGTGGGTGGGTGGGTGGGTGGGTGGTGGGTGGGTGGGTGGGTGGGTGGTGGGTGGGTGGGTGGGTGGGTGGGTGGGTGGGTGGGTGGGTGGTGGGTGGTGGGTGGGTGGGTGGGTGGGTGGTGGGTGGGTGGGTGGGTGGGTGGGTGGGTGGGTGGGTGGGTGGGTGGGTGGTGGTGGGTGGGTGGGTGGGTGGGTGGGTGGGTGGGTGGGTGGGTTGGGAAGGTGTGCTTTTTATTATGATGATTAGCTAAGTTACATGTGTGTGATTGATGCACATGTTGACGTTGTATCATGGGCGTGTGCCCCTAAGTCTGCCTTCCTGCATTGTCACATAATATATAATCTAGATGTGTTGTTGGGAACCTGATTATACATTCCAAACTGGAATGAAATCTTGACAACTATGTGATGAAACCCTTGAAAAACAATCACTAGGAACTGCATTTTTTGTGTTATGTTCGCTAGCATCTGTCACCTATTTGTCGTGCAAACAGTCTGAATTTCTTGTGGGCAGTTAACATAGATGTTTTTATGAGCTGTGCAAAGTTCTAGGCTTAACTGAGTTCATTGATATGTGCACCCATGTGTCGGAACCCTTGGAAAACCATGAAAAACTGCATATTGGGGGGTATTTATGCTAGCATATGTCACCATTTTGCCATCTAACCAGCCTGAAACTTTGTGGGCATGCTGCATGGGATGTGTTTAGAACATGTGCAAAGTTCCAGGCCCAACTGAGTTCATTTGGTGTCATTATATATGCATATGTGTGATGAAAACCTTGGAAAACCATGGAAAAAATGCATTTGGGGGTATTTATGCTAGCATCTGTCACCATTTCGTCAACCAACCAGCCTGAAACTTTGTGGGCATGCTTCATGGGATGTGATTAGAACATGTGCAAAGTTCCAGGCCCAACTGAGTTCATTTGGTGTCATTATATATGCATATGTGTGATGAAACCCTTGGAAAACCATGAAAAACTGCATTTTGGGGGTATTTATGCTAGCATTTGTCACCAATTTGTCATCCAACCAGCCTGAAACTTTGTGGGCATGCTGCATGGGATGTGTTTAGAACATGTGCAAAGTTCCAGGCCCAACTGAGTTCATTTGGTGTCATTATGTATGCATATGTGTGATAAAACCCTTAAAAAACCATGAAAAACTGCATTTTTTGGGTATTTATGCTAGCATTTGTCACCAATTTGCCCTCCATCCAGCCTGAAACTTTGTGGGCATGTTGCATGGGATGTGTTTAGAACATGTGCAAAGTTCCAGGCCCAACTGAGTTCATTTGATGTCATTATATATGCATACATGCCAGAAAGTGCTGAAAATACGGTATTTTTTGCTAGCAAATGTCACCATGTTACCATGCTGCCAACTCCCAAAAATTTTTTTGACCACATGGCATCATAAGATATCTGATAAGGAACCTTGGTGCCAAATTTGAGGTCAAACTGACCATTATTCCATCTCCAAATATTTTCCAGGGGAAGAAAATGGGTTTTCGGATTGATGTGCCATCCATCCATCCATCCATCCATCCATCCATCCATCCATCCATCCATCCATCCATCCATCCATCCATCCATCCATCCATCCATCCATCCATCCATCCATCCATCCATCCATCCATCCATCCATCCATCCATCCATCCATCCATCCATCCATCCATCCATCCATCCATCCATCCATCCATCCATCCATCCATCCATCCATCCATCCATCCATCCATCCATCCATCCATCCATCCATCCATCCATCCATCCATCCATCCATCCATCCATCCATCCATCCATCCATCCATCCATCCATCCATCCATCCATCCATCCATCCATCCATCCATCCATCCATCCATCCATCCATCCATCCATCCATCCATCCATCCATCCATCCATCCATCCATCCATCCATCCATCCATCCATCCATCCATCCATCCATCCATCCATCCATCCATCCATCCATCCATCTGGACATCCATCCATCCATCCATCCATCCATCCATCCATCCATCCATCCATCCATCCATCCATCCATCCATCCATCCATCCATCCATCCATCCATCCATCCATCCATCCATCCATCCATCCATCCATCCATCCATCCATCCATCCATCCATCCATCCATCCATCCATATCCATCCATCCATCCATCCATCCATCCATCCATCCATCCATCCATCCATCCATCCATCCATCCATCCATCCATCCATCCATCCATCCATCCATCCATCCATCCATCCATCCATCCATCCATCCATCCATCCATCCATCCATCCATCCATCCATCCATCCATCCATCCATCCATCCATCCATCCATCCATCCATCCATCCATCCATCCATCCATCCATCCATCCATCCATCCATCCATCCATCCATCCATCCATCCATCCATCCATCCATCCATCCATCCATCCATCCATCCATCCATCCATCCATCCATCCATCCATCCATCCATCCATCCATCCATCCATCCATCCATCCATCCATCCATCCATCCATCCATCCATCCATCCATCCATCCATCCATCCATCCATCCATCCATCCATCCATCCATCCATCCATCCATCCATCCATCCATCCATCCATCCATCCATCCATCCATCCATCCATCCATCCATCCATCCATCCATCCATCCATCCATCCATCCATCCATCCATCCATCCATCCATCCATCCATCCATCCATCCATCCATCCATCCATCCATCCATCCATCCATCCATCCATCCATCCATCCATCCATCCATCCATCCATCCATCCATCCATCCATCCATCCATCCATCCATCCATCCATCCATCCATCCATCCATCCATCCATCCATCCATCCATCCATCCATCCATCCATCCATCCATCCATCCATCCATCCATCCATCCATCCATCCATCCATCCATCCATCCATCCATCCATCCATCCATCCATCCATCCATCCATCCATCCATCCATCCATCCATCCATCCATCCATCCATCCATCCATCCATCCATCCATCCATCCATCCATCCATCCATCCATCCATCCATCCATCCATCCATCCATCCATCCATCCATCCATCCATCCATCCATCCATCCATCCATCCATCCATCCATCCATCCATCCATCCATCCATCCATCCATCCATCCATCCATCCATCCATCCATCCATCCATCCATCCATCCATCCATCCATCCATCCATCCATCCATCCATCCATCCATCCATCCATCCATCCATCCATCCATCCATCCATCCATCCATCCATCCATCCATCCATCCATCCATCCATCCATCCATCCATCCATCCATCCATCCATCCATCCATCCATCCATCCATCCATCCATCCATCCATCCATCCATCCATCCATCCATCCATCCATCCATCCATCCATCCATCCATCCATCCATCCATCCATCGCTCTCCATCGCACTCATCTGCATCATCCCCCAGTTTACGGTGTGGCGAGCTATGGCTGCCGAGAATGCTCATAACTTTTACATCCGGGCATGAAATTTGGTCGGGTAAATTGCAGTAGAAGCGTCTTTTGATGACGAACACGATGATATAATTTTCAGCCGCCATCGCCCAAGATTTAGCGCAATATCAAAAAACGCAGCGCAGGCAGGGATCGTATTTTCCGGAAAGTAGCCATGGCGGAATCACCTTCAGCCGCCTCCCACTCCCCCGCCAATGGGGAGGCTTCAGCGCCTCACACCATCACGCAACTAGCCGACGCTGTGGACGCCATTGCGACCCAGCCATCGTCTGCTGAGGCCGCCATTAACGCTTCGTCTAAGCGGCACTGTCCCGGCCCAGTCGACGAGATGGACAGCCAGATCCCTCCGCCTTCGGCTCCTTTTTCCAGCGAGGATATCCGTGAGAACGAGCCCCATGACGACGACGACGACGACGCCATCGACGACGTTGAGTTTGACCCAGCGGACTTCCTGCCTGGCCAGGTTGTCGCCGAGCACCGGTTCTTTTCGCTTACCGCCGAGGAGGCGCGGGCTATCCTGCGCCTCATGAACGACAACAAAACTCCGATCTATTTTCCTAGCACGCTTGGCGAGACCATTTCAGCGGACGAGCTTGCCGACATGGAAGAGCCAGAGCTTCGACTTTCTGTTTTCCTGAGCCACGCGCAGGCCCCCTGCCTCCGGGCACTCTTTGTCGCTTTCGAGGATGCCGAGCACGGCACCGCCAACACCCCTGATGCTCCCCCGGAAGCAGACCTGCACAAGCTCAATAAGAAAGTCGCAGACATGGCTGCCCAACTCGGCACCTTGTCCACCGCTATCCGTCAAGACACTGCTGCGCTCCAAGCCAGCATTGCCGAGGTCAAGGCCGCCCTGGCCACACCTCCCCAGCACGCCGCCCCCGCACCCACCAGCTATCTATGCTAACGTGGTAAAACAGACGGACATTGCCAACCTGATGGAAGATGCAGCACGCAGGGGGGCTGCAGCCCACAAGACTGCTGTCGAGGAGGACCTGCGCTCACGCAGTATAATAGTGGTCCGGTATTTTCAGGTCGCGCAGCAGCCTGAAACGGACCTGATGCTAGCGCAACGCCTGTACCACAGCCTCATCGTGGGCCGGCTGCAACTGGGCAACGAACGCATCCGCATTGAGTCGGCAGCCTGGATGGCGGGCCAGCCTGGCCCCATCTGGGTGACCTTTGCGAATGTAGCCAGCAAGGTGAAGGTCCTCCAGGCCCGCAAGCTCCTAGGCCGGCGGGAGAAACGCGCCGAGCCTCGACGACCTCCTCTCACCGGCCCAGCTAGTCATCAAGAATGGTCTGCTGGGCAGCGACGTGGCGATCAAGGCCAGGCACGAACGCCACAAGGTCTACGTCCGCCTCGTCCACGACACCCCTGTGCTATTCATCAACGGCCAGCGCACGGAGGCGCAGGCTCCTAACAAGCGGCACAAGTCGGGCCGTACCAGGCCCGCCCCAGCTGCGTCATCATCGTCTACGCACGTCCCGGGTAGGGATGGCGCCCGGTAAGGGCACACCCTCGCGGCCTCGCGGTACAATAGGCTTTGGGCACAGCCTTTATAAACAAGCCCCTTTCCATCCTCATGTCGCACCGTGCGAGCATGATCAGGATGTGCACAAGGTCGCCAGGCACGCCACGGTCAACCTTCCCGCCAATTTACCAGCCTTACACGCCTCCTATAGCCCGCCTTGAGCGGGATGAGGCCCAGTCGACACGCCGGCGACCCCAGCCAGGACGGAGACGACGCATATCCGTCCTGAAAGAAAGCCTCCATGCGTTGACAAGCATTAACCCCAATCGCCACCCTCCCCCTCCCCCCCCACCCCCACCCCCACCCCCACCTCCAGCACTACCCTTCTCCACCCCCACCCCCACCCCCACCCCCCCGCTAATAGGGCAACGGCCCATTCTCAGTGGTATTGCAAGTTTTAACGTGCGCACCCTCCCTGCAGATCCTTCTACGAGCGGCGGCACCCCAGCACGCCAACGCGTCGACGAGCTGATCGCCCTGTGCGCCGACAACAAGATCGCTGTTCTTGGAGTCCAGGAGCACCGACGCACCGTTGACCCTCAGCACGCGGTCAACGGTCTGCTGGTCGACGACCTGCGTGCAGGCTGGCGGTTCCACTATGGTGGCGGCGACGCGCCGGGCCAAGGTGGTGTGGGCCTCTTGTGCTCGCCGGCAGCATCAGAGCAGCTCCAGTCCATCGTGCTGCGGTCCCCGCCAGTGATGATTCATACGCGATACGCGTCGTACGCGGCCCCAGGTGTATAATGTATAATACGCGGTGTATAATGTATTATACGCTGATCGTACGCTAACCGTTGAAAACCCCTTTTTTGGCATGATTTTGAGGGGTTTTCAACATTCTGAGCAACCAAGCATAGTCTGCTGGTGTTTTTCCATACCTTTTGCCTATACATGACATATATAGCATGACCTTTGGCATTGCCACCGCTACCTAAATACAAGCTTAGTTTCTAACGGTCTAACTTGATAGTTTCTCTTCAAAATCGAGACAACATGCAACTAAGTATCAATACCAGTATCAATGCACAACTCACTGGAAAGGATAATAAATTTGTAGAACTCAAGGTATGCATGCACTATACATTGCCCCGAGGTGTCGATGACATTGAAGGGCGTCGATGGCATTGAAAGGCGCAAATGAATGCCTCGCACAGCTCCTCGTCCAGCTGCTCTTTGCTGAGCCCATAAGGTGCGGGCAAATTACCGTCGGTGGATTGGCCCTTTGATGATCCGCTTGGCCCAGCCGCCCCAGCAGCGCGCCCCGAGGTGTTGCTGGCATGAGGGGACACCCAGTTAGAGGCGTCGGTTTCTACAACGTCTGCAAGCCTGTCTTTAAGTGCCGCCCGCACATCAGCCTGCTTCTTGGCGTCACTAGTCGCCTTCCTCTTCCTGGTATTGCTTTCCTTCTCCGCCTGCTCGACCAGCAGCCTGTAACGGAGTACTCCATCATCCATGTAGTAGTTATTTGTCTGCTGCCGATTCTTGAGGATGCGCTCTTTGCTAATGTATGTCCAGACAGTTTCGGATGTGGCCTCTTCTTCATCGGGCCGCACATCATCATCGTGTTCCATTGACTCACGTGTCAGCCATGCCTGGATGTCGATATGCTACGATCTAGGTGCCAGACGACCACGACGTTGCTGGCACACCTTATCACCTTCTTGATCCAGATAAATAGGTGTACGTTTATTTCCAAATATACTGTTGCTTATCGCCCTCTTGATGATGAATCTTCAGCCTTCCCGCCTTCACCTTCCCGCCTTCACAAGTCACAATGAACGCGCTTTTAGCTTTAGTGCACTATACACTAGCTAGCTCATCACGCAATTATTTGTTCCTACTACAGGTCGGCGCGCCGCAGTCTAGGCAAGCAAATGCACCCACCTCGTAAGCCAACAATATGCCAAAAAATACGCGAAAATACGCAAAAATACGCAAAAATACGCGTTTGCGTATGAAAGTACCCCATTTTCATACGCGCCGCGTGCGTATCGCGTTTAATACGCTTCATACGGCGTATAATACGGCGTATGAATCATCACTGGTCCCCGCGTGTGCTAGTGGCCACTTAATTTTCAGCCACTGAGGGCCATTCACACCACACGCTATTAAACCGTTATCGTGGGATATGCACCACATGCGGGTCGAGCTCAGGCGGAACGTCAGGCCTTCTTCGACGCTCTCAAGGAGGAGGAGGCCAACATCCCAGCTCGGCACTTCCTGGTTATGCTGCTCGACGCCAACGCCACGCTGCCAGTTGGCACAGGGGGCGCTCAGTACTCCCCAACCAACACGACAGCCAACGGTAACACGCCTTCTTTATTTGCGAATCTGCTGGCAGAATCTGCGCTGGTTGCATGCAATGCTTCTTTCGCACGCCCCGCTGAGCAGCTGGCCACCTTTTTTGGGCCGTCGGATCGGGTGGTGTGCCTTGATTATGTCTGCGTACGTCGGGCTCAGCGCCCCTCAGTTGTCGATGCTCGCGTCCTGCAAGATTCTGTCAGCACAGTGGAATCTGATCATCGTCTCGTGCTCGCTCGCATCAGATTGCGGTTTCCTGGGTTGAAACCGTCGCGACAGCTGGCACCTCAGCCAGATCTGAAAGTGCTCCGGATTGTGGTGAAGGATGCCGACAAGATGTCAGCAGCAGAGCAGGCCGCTATGTCGCACAGGGATGATTTCCTGGCCGTCTTCGACGCCGGGGGCAGCCGACAGCAGTTACACGCAATTCCGCCGCCCGGGGATATCTCAGTGATCCTCCGTGGTGTCGCCGCCAAGTATCGCCTGGCTGCCCGCACCCTCCCCACCTTGCCTCCGCGTCGGCAGCTTGCTGTCCACCGTCACGCCCCGACAGTGGTCGCCGCCGCCCGCCAGGCAGATGCTCCGCCGCAACAGAGATCCGATCGCCAAACCTGGGCTGCAAGCTGCTCTGAGGGCCGCCTACGAGCAGGCTGAGAAGGCAGATGCTCAGCAGATGGTCAAGGACCTGCGCAGCTGCCAGCAGAAGCATGACGGCTTAAGGGGACGGGACATGCCCGAATTTTTTGGCGCCAAAAAATTCGCGCCGGAACCGAAGGTCATAAATTTCACGTGCACGGTGCGCGCACCCCTTGCGGAAGTGGCCATGGCGACTGCGTCCAGGCGAAACTACCACACCAGGGCAGGCGAAATGCAAAATTTTTACTCGAATCTAAAAGACGATGCGTTTATGATGTTAGTTTGTGGCGGAAATCAGCTGGTTGACAATATCGCTGTTGTTTTTTTATGCCATCGGCATGGGGGGTAATCTGAATTTTTTGGTCGCGCGGAATGAAATAGAATTCATGATAGCGGCTGTAAAATCGCGATTTTAAGGGTTGTTCTGACCGTGAAGCAGGCGTTAATATCGGTTGCATCGAATTCTAAACCGATCTGGTGCTTTTTGCCAGATTGTCGGCCATTATCGGTAAGTAATTGTTCAGACCTGCGCTGTGCGTGTCTGACCTGTCCATGGAAGAACGGCTGTTGTTGCGCGCCTGGGTGAGGGATTTACGAGGGCGAGGTACAGATTTGTCGCGAATGTTATCTGCTATCAGTGCTTTCTTCTATGAGCTCATCGTTCGAGGTTTTTTGCGTTCTTTTTGGGCAGTTTCCGCCAGCTAGCTCGCCGTCGCTTGCCGTTGTGTTGTCGAATACCTGGCAGCTTTAGATTGTTTTCGTTGATGCCGTGATCAGGGCCGCTTCAGTCGCAGCCTATAGCTCTTTGGGAAGGTATAAGGCATTTCATAAAACGCGTTCCGGCAAGGATGTTGTGCGTATGGACGCTTCTTGTTGTTTGAGAGTGACGCACCCTCTCTTCGCAGGCCACAGTGGCATCACAGCGCTCATGCGCTGAAGGGCCGCCAGTGGTTTCTTTGCATTTTATCGTGCAGGGATGGAAGTGTTTTAGTGATGATGATGTTGGAGATATTGCATTTGTGTGACTGCATGTAGATAGCTGGCACCAATGGTTGTTTGAGCTTTCCTTTGTTATGATGATGTGACAAGACTACAATGTGCTGAGCCAACCATGGTTGACATGCATGACTGCATGCAAGCTATATATACCATGTTCTTACTTGGTTCCTCGCCCTCCATAGTCCCAGTTTGTCATCCATGCCGGGGAGGACAGTTTAGGAGGTGTTGTTGAGTTGATTAGCTTGGTTGGCATCAACCTTACACTCTAACCTGGGAGTAACATAGGAAATGCTGCTTAGGCATGTTAGGGCTACCATCGTCAAGGCTATGAACATATTTACAAGGCTGGCCATGCTGGAGGGATGATGAAGACATATGAGGTGCGTGGCCACCCCTTTGTACATTGTAAAGATACTCAGCATGGTTTTGGTGCATGTTGGATGGCATAAGAAGTGGCACTGTGGGGTTACTAACTTACTGAGTGGTCCTTAGCGCCTTGTCAGGTGGTCATATCGGAAACCCATCAACTTAAGTAGTTCTTGTCACAATGACCCCCACGTTGAGCATGCGTTGCCGTCAGCGTGCAAGAGTTAATTATCAAAGAGACAACCAGCGCAGGCCAGAAATCGGGAGAATCCGGACCATGGTAGCTCGAGCCTGCCGTTATCTTTTCCGCGTTTTCGAGTCGTTCAGGATGATGAAGATGAATGGTGATGGAAATGTGTATCCTTGTGCATTGAAATTATGGCTGGCTTACGTGTGGAGCGTGCATTGAAATTATGTGTGCTTTGGTCAGTTTGCAGATGTCTTTGATGAAGAAGGAGGTGCTAGTGTGGCTGAATGGTTACTATAATTTCCTTGTAGTGTCTACATGGGTGGCCGTCTTGGAATGGTTGTAACTTGGGCAGTTCTTGTCGGAACGTCGTCAAACCTGGAACATAGGAGGTACCATATGTGCAGAGGATGGTAGTGTGTGGTTTGGCCAGTTTTCACGTGGCTTAGATGTATAAAGGGGTGTTAGTGTGGTTAAATACTAGCTAAAACCTCCGTCAGCGTCATCACAGGTGGCAATCTGGGAATATCCATCAAATAGGGCTGCGCTTGTCAGAATGACCTGAAAATTTGGGGCTGCATGTCCCCCCCTCTCTAGTATTTGAAAATATAAGATATGGCATGATTCTATGTGTTTATGATTTGTTTTTTTTTTTTTGGTGAAAAAAAGTACCCTTTTTGCGAGAAAATCCATCAATGTGTCTAAACATCATTATTTTGTGCTCAAAATTAGGCAGACTTTCTCAAAAGTGGGGGAACTATATGGAAATATATGATTTGGTCCAAATATGTTTGCCCATTGTCCTAGGGAAAATATGCCAAAAGTAGCGTCTTTTTCTATTTTTAGCGCGTAACCGGCATCTGGTGGGGGCTAGTACCCCCCCCAAGTGGTTGGAAATTTTTTTTAAAATCATATTTATGGTTCCCAATCATAATTGGATTTTTAGCACATGCATAGGTATGGTTTCCAGAAAAGTGCTCTTTAGGCATATCCCCTCCCCTTAAGGGGGCCTGGTTCTGGTACAAGCGCCTCGGGCACCCGGACGGCCTCGGCCGGCCCCACCGCCACGACGTCCCCGGCGCCCCAGCCAAGCGGCTTCGTACCTGGGCCACGGCCACGGCCGAGGTCGTGGGGACAGCTGCGCCGCCCCCACCCCTGCTCCCAGCCGCCGCCGCCCGCCCGGCCGCCCTGGCCGGCCCCGCTGGGCCCCTGCCCCGCCTAGGTCAGCGGCGGACTACCTAGTCCCCCGCTGGTCGGCCCACTTGGCGACCCGTCTGACATGCCTCCTTTCACCTCTCGCGAGGTCACGGAGGCGGTCCAGCGCCTGCGTTATGACGCAGCCACCGGCTCTGACGAGATTCCGGCCGCAGTTGTAAAACTTGCAGCCGAATTCGAGGACACAGGGGTTATGCTGCTCTTCCGGGACATCTGCAACCGCCTTCTGCTGTCGTCGCAACCACCTCCAGCGGCCTGGCAACACAGTTTTCGCACGATGCTGTACAAGAACAAGGGGTCGCCTGCCGACCCCGGCAACTACAGAGGGGTGTGCATTCAAAGTGCCCCCCTCAAGCTTCTTATGCGGCTCATCCTGAACCGCTTGCGCACGGCCCTGGACGGTCACCTCAGCGAGACTCAGCACGGCTTCCGTTCAGGTCGCAACACAGTACAGGCGCTCTTCGCTACTTGCCGCCTGGTGGAGGAACTGCAACGCCTTCAGCCTGGTGAGTCCCCTTTGCACCTTGTGCTGGTGGACTTCATCAAAGCCTTCGATTCGGTTTTCTGGCCTGCGCTTTGGGACATCCTCGAGTTGTTCCGGATCCCCCGCCCCCTGATTGCTGTCATCCGCAACCTGTATGAAGGGTCCACCACTTCGGTGCGCACTTCTTACGGGACCACGCCCCCATGCCCTTTACAGAAGGGTGTGTGGCAGGGCTGCGTGCTGTCGCCCTACCTGTTCATTATTGTTGTCGAATACGTAATGATTCAGGCGCGCAAGCGATTTGCCCGCATCGTGGGCAGGGAACCAGGAGTGCAGGTTGCTAACAAATTCTGGCATGGCGGTGCGGACACGGAGATTCGGCTAGCAGACATCATTTACGCAGACGACACCACCCTCTTCGAGGACACTGAGCACGTGCAGACATGGCTTGACTGCCTGGCTCTCGAGGCCCGTGCAGTGGGGCTTGAGGTCAGCAAGAAGACAGAGGCCCTGGCGGTTGGGCTCACCAACTCAGCGCCGCCCCTCTATCTCCTAGACGGCTCTCAAGTCCTGTATCGGGACCGCGTTAAGCTGCTGGGCAGCCTGCTCCCCAGCTGCGAGGTTGATGTGGACCATCGCATCTCCCTCGCCTGGCACGCTTTACGTCAGTACCGGGCCCTGCGGCGCAAGCCCCTGGGCAAGATCGAGAAACAGGACCTGTTCAAGGTCCTCGTCCTTCCTGTTCTCACGTATGGCGCCGAGACGTGGACCCTCACCGCCGACCTGGCCCGCAAGCTGGACGGCGCGGTCACCAGCATGCTGCGTTCCATTTTCAGAGTAGGATATGCTGCTCATGTCCGCAATGAGGACCTGTACCAGGGCATGCCCTATATCACCAGCACCATTAAGCAACGCCGCCTGCAGCTTGTAGGGCACCTCGCTCGCACCAACCAGGTAGACACCTCACGTGGCCCCCCCGCAGGACTGCGACCAGCCCAGCCTGGCCGGCACCTCCTGACGTGGGCTGGGCCTAGTGATGTTAGACGCCGCAAGGCCCGCACCTTCAAGGAACAGCTAGTAGAGGACATGGGGGGCCTCGGCCTCTCCGTGATTTGGAAGAAGATGATGGACAAGGCCAAGTGGGCCCAGGTCATAGAGGACAATGAGCCCCCCCAGTGGGGAAGCGCCCGCGTGTGCAATCCCGCGGGAGGCACGCCAGATAGCTCCCCCTCGGGCAGCGTGCGGCTGCCTAGATAGATGTTGTAGTTAGAATGCTGTTAGATAGATGTAGTATGTAGCCAATGTAGATAGATTAGACCGGTAGGAATGTTTGCACCCATCCATCCATCCATCGGGGTTAATGCTCCGTGACTCCCCAACGGGAGCACGAGTCTAATTAATTAATTAATTAATCCATCCATCCATCCATCCATCCATCCATCCATCCATCCATCCATCCATCCATCCATCCATCCATCCATCCATCCATCCATCCATCCATCCATCCATCCATCCATCCATCCATCCATCCATCCATCCATCCATCCATCCATCCATCCATCCATCCATCCATCCATCCATCCATCCATCCATCCATCCATCCATCCATCCATCCATCCATCCATCCATCCATCCATCCATCCATCCATCCATCCATCCATCCATCCATCCATCCATCCATCCATCCATCCATCCATCCATCCATCCATCCATCCATCCATCCATCCATCCATCCATCCATCCATCCATCCATCCATCCATCCATCCATCCATCCATCCATCCATCCATCCATCCATCCATCCATCCATCCATCCATCCATCCATCCATCCATCCATCCATCCATCCATCCATCCATCCATCCATCCATCCATCCATCCATCCATCCATCCATCCATCCATCCATCCATCCATCCATCCATCCATCCATCCATCCATCCATCCATCCATCCATCCATCCATCCATCCATCCATCCATCCATCCATCCATCCATCCATCCATCCATCCATCCATCCATCCATCCCACATCATTCCAAAAAGCCATTTTTCCACCCTGAAAATTATTCTAGGATAGGCTAATGATTAGTTTGGCCTCAAATTTGGCACCAAGGTGCCTAATCAGATATCTTATGGTGGCATGTGGTCAAATAATTTTTTGGGAGTCGGCAGCATGGTAACATGGTGACATTTGCTAGCATAAAAATACCGAATTTTCAGCACTTTCTGGCATGTATGCGTATATAATGACATCAAATGAACTCAGTTGGGCCTGGAACTTTGCACATGTTATAAACACATCCCATGCAGCATGCCCACAAAGTTTCAGGCTGGTTGGATCACAAAATGGTGACAGATGCTAGCATAAATACCCCCAAAATGCAGTTTTTCAGGGTTTTCCAAGGGTTTCATCACACATATGCATATATAATGACACCAAATGAACTCAGTTGGGCGTGGAACTTTGCATATGTTCTAAACACATCCCATGCAGCATGCCCACAAAGTTTCAGGCTGGTTGGATGACAAATTGGTGACAGATGCTAGCATAAACACCACAAAAATGCAGTTTTTCAGGGTTTTCCAAGGGTTTCATCACACATTTGCATATATAATGACATCAAATGAACTCAGTTGGACCTGGGACTTGGCACATGTTCGAAACACATCCCATGCAGCCTGCCCACAAAGCTTCAGGCTGGTTGGATGACAAACTGGTGACAAATGCTAGCATAAATACCACAAAAATGCAGTTTTTCATGGTTTTCAAGGGTTTCATCACACATGTGCATATATAATGACATCAAATGAACTCAGTTGGACCTGGAACTTGGCACATGTTCGAAACACATCCCATGCAGCCTGCCCACAAAGCTTCAGGCTGGTTGGATAACAAATTGGTGACAGATGCTAGCATAAATACCACAGAAAAAGCAGCTTTCTATGTTCTTCCAAGGGTTTCATGGCAATCATTCCACCTTGGTGTACAGAAGGTTCCAAACAACACATCATTACATTATGCATCATATTTACAATGCAGGAAGGCATACTTGGGGGCACATGCCTATAGTACAATGCATTAATAACAAAGCTCTAGCCAGCTAGCTAGCTATATAGTGGCTAATGCCACACCCGGGGGCACGTTCTCACGGCCCTGCATCCTTTTCCTTTTCTTCTTCTCTGCATCTGACAGGGGCCTGCCCCCCACCTTCTCATCCACCAGCCTGGTGAGCACCCTGACGTTGGTGACTTGCGTCAGCTACCCTACCCCCATGGCACGCTTGGCCTTACGCTTGGTGAAGGTGGAGGGGACCGTGGGTGCGACAGTTGGTCTGGGTTTTCATCACCCCCTTCCTACAGTACATGCGTGTGCTCCAACGCCTAAGCAGAGAAGCACACACACACACATACACACACACACACACGTCGATCCCTTACCCACCCACCCACACACACACACACACGTACACATGTATCCACCCACCCATGCATACACGTAAGCACGCACGCACGCACGCACGCACGCACGCACGCACGCACGCACGCACGCACGCACGCACGCACGCACGCACGCACGCACGCACGCACGCACGCACGCACGCACGCACGCACGCACGCACGCACGCACGCACGCACGCACGCACGCACGCACGCACGCACGCACGCACGCACGCACGCACGCAGTCATACCCTCCCTCCCTCCCTCCCTCCCTCCCTCCCTCCCTCCTCCCTCCCTCCCTCCCTCCCTCCCTCCCTCCCTCCCTCCCTCCCTCCCTCCCTCCCTCCCTCCTCCCTCCCTCCCTCCCTCCCTCCCTCCCTCCCTCCCTCCCTCCTCCCTCCCTCCCTCCCTCCCTCCCTCCCTCCCTCCCTCCCTCCCTCCTCCCTCCCTCCCTCCCTCCCTCCCTCCCTCCTCCCTCCCTCCCTCCCTCCCTCCCTCCCTCCCTCCCTCCCTCCTCCTCCCTCCCTCCCTCCCTCCCTCCCTCCCTCCCTCCCTCCCTCCCTCCCTCCCTCCCTCCCTCCCTCCCTCCCTCCCTCCTCCCTCCCTCCCTCCCTCCCTCCTCCCTCCCTCCCTCCCTCCCTCCCTCCCTCCCTCCCTCCCTCCCTCCCTCCCTCCCTCCCTCCTCCCTCCCTCCCTCCCCCTCCTCCCTCCCTCCCTCCCTCCCTCCTCCCTCCCTCCCTCCCTCCCTCCCTCCCTCCCTCCCTCCCTCCCTCCCTCCCTCCCTCCCTCCCTCCCTCCCTCCCTCCCCCCTCCCTCATTCATACACCCGTTCATTCATGCATGCAGCCGCTCATCATTAACACGCCTCCGTTGGGAAACTCACGGGGTATGAACTATGAAACGGGCGGTAAGAAAGGAAGAAGGAGCCGCCTCCCCAACATGCCGCCCGGCAAAGGCAGCGATGGGCCGTCCAGGAGGGAAACACTGCGCTTTCCCTTGTACGCCGGGGTGCGCAGGCGACGTGCGGGCACTGTCGCGTGTAAATTTGCCTGCCCGCCCCAGTCCTTCTCGGAACGCCTCCCCAGAGCATGCCGTCATGGTAAGAGCTCTTTTCGCCCGTCGCCGGAAGCTTAAACAACAAGAATACGCCGGTTAATGACCAGAAAATGGGGGTTGTCGACGTTATAAACCAGTAGCTGTGGTTTTTCCCGCACCCCGAGCACACTCCGGACGGGGCCAGCAAGCCCCGCCCGCAGGATAAACACCGGGCGATGTTGCTGCGCCCAAGCGAAGTCATATAGCTGCAAGAAAAGACGAAAAAGCGATTAAAAGCACGACATGCAGTGTTGCCCCTGTCAGCGCTCCTATAATTCTCACTTTTTCGCGGAAGGGGCGTAAAAATCGGAAACGCAAAATTAAGGGAAATCCATCGCTGGGTTTCTTTGAAATGATGTTAGGAACTGGTAGAATGTGTCCATAACCAACGAGAGCATGTTTTTCCTGTCTGTGTTTTACCTTGCACACACACGGGTCGGGCCGGTTGGTGTGCAAAACGCCCGCCTGCTGCCCACGTGCCCTCGCTGCAGAAAAAAAAGAAACTGTTTTTCAGGTTTTTTAATGTACGATAATTTTCCTTATGTAATTGCCGTCCGAACAAGCGAAATAACGTCCAAAATGGTTGCGTAATCAGCTCGCAATAAATTTTCGCGTCACCATAGCCGTGCACACCGAATTTCAGTCAACATTGCACGGCACACCGAATTTCGTCAAATTTCGCGCGGGAATTACCGGGGTGCGCAAGGCGCGGCGTCGGACTGATGTGCCATCCATCCATCCATCCATCCATCCATCCATCCATCCATCCATCCATCCATCCATCCATCCATCCATCCATCCATCCATCCATCCATCCATCCATCCATCCATCCATCCATCCATCCATCCATCCATCCATCCATCCATCCACCACCTCCACCATCGCGGCACAACTCAAGCAACAAGCCCTCGACCTTCGCGAGGCGGCCGAGCTCGACAAGCGCAGCCACAATGTCATCGTCAAGCACTTCGACCAGCCGGCAGGTGAGACCTCCACGAGTCTCCTTGAGGCAGTTAAGCGCGCCATTCTTGCCCCCATGTTACTCACTGGTGAGCTGGACATGTCGGTTGTCCGCCTCCCCCGCGCGCGGGGGAAGGCTGGCCCGGCACCCGTGCTCCTCACCTTTAAGTACATGACGGACAAGCTGGCGTTCCTTAACCCGTGTTTTTTTAATTAGAACGCGATATATCGCGTTGTAAGCTTTTTTTAGAACGCGTATAGCACCTAAGGAAAATTTTTTTTCATGGTCATGTATATACT
This sequence comes from Mesostigma viride, assembly GCA_009746045.1. Classification (NCBI taxonomy): domain Eukaryota; kingdom Viridiplantae; phylum Streptophyta; class Mesostigmatophyceae; order Mesostigmatales; family Mesostigmataceae; genus Mesostigma; species Mesostigma viride. The sequence goes on along the minus strand of RPFO01000436.1, from coordinate 2,444,212 downwards.
TTCCTGAAAGCCCATAAATCAAAGGATTTTTTGAGCTACTCAGACCTACAAACTGCTTATTCATTAGAGAGATACACTGGTTTGAATACAGGGGGGTCTGACCATGACCGCGATTTCTTGACCCTAGGTCACAAGTCATGCGCTTATTCACAAATGGTTCATGAAAAAAATCTGGCTTCTTGCACGAGCTATGGGCAACATATGCAGGCTCTGTGAAACAAAACTCAGGCCCATTGGGCCACTGGAGCTATTTTTCATTAGCATCACAATTACAACGCAGTACAACGCAGTGGGAAACATGAGAGCCCTTGACAACATTACGCAACGACCCGAGCCCCATAAACGGGGCCATAGTGAGCTTGGAGGGTCAAAACGTTGAACATAGGCGTTGTATAAGTTATACAGCATCAAACATGCATCAAACATCATGACTGGATGACCTAATATGACTGAATCAGGCAGCCATAGCCAAAGCATCATCCACTCTCACAACGTGTTGAGCACATGCCTCGTGGGAATGGAGGTGCTGGGTTTTCATTCCATAACGCGTGCAATACTGAAAGAAAGAGGCACGTGTAATGCAAGGCTTGGATAGGTTGAGTGATCCATGAGCTTACATGCAGGCAAAGATGACGCTGGAATGCATGCTAGCAAATGGTGGCAAGATGCTAACAACACATGATTATACACCATGATTATGGGCACCCAGCTGATCTTCTTGCACAATCAACGCAGTATAAACCATCAACATCCAATCCTCACGATATATGCACGGCTTGACGACGTATACAGCACCTAAATACTGCACAACTGCAACCTGCTATGGCTGACATGCAAGCAACGTCGAGTAGGATGGCGGTCTTAGAGAGGCTGGGCAGAGGTCGGTAGAAATAAGTGGAAAACTGGCAGAAACTAGGTAGAAACACGATATACTTACGCCTGCAAGCACTATTGAGCCGGTGGCAGAGGCCATTTCCAGGAAAATACAGCATACCGTAGCAATAGCCACGGTCACGCCTTACGCTATTTGCAGGCACCATCATGCCCGGAGCTACCCAATAAAAGTCTGCACAAATCTCGGTTTAGCCGAGAGTCCGGGCGTTCGGAATGAATAAACATGTGTTAAGAAGTCGAAACACCATGGAAATACCAAGCATGGTGCCGCAGCAGACCCGAGTCTTGACGTAATAATATGTATGCCGGTTTCCAGGGTTTCCGCATGAAAGTTGGGTGAGAAACTGGAAAAAACTACGTTTTCTTTGCCCCAGTACCTCAACAAACTCGTAGAAACCTAATTATCAACCTTTTAACGCATCATCATGGTCGTGCTACCCAACAGCCACTGAAATTCGCGCGAAAACTGGCGAGACACTCTGGGCTCCAACTTGGGTGAAAAAGGGGTGAAAAGGGGGTGAAATATTAGCCCCTTTTCACCCCCGCTAAAAAGGGGGTAAAGTTGTATTCACCCCTTTTTCACCCCTTTTTAGCGGCTAATTTTGAGGCTAATCACCGGCTAATTTTGGGGGGTGAATTTTTCACCCCTTTTTCACCCCCTATTCTCCCCTATAAAAAGGGGCTAATTTGGGGGTGAATATTTTTCACCCCTTTTTCACCCCCTATTCACCCCTATAAAAAGGGGGTGAATCTATATTCACCCCCTGTTCACAGATTTTATATATGAATTGGTATATATCAATTAATTACAATCATGTTGATGATCATCATGATCATCATGAACTTGTTCATGCAATGCCAATTTCATTAAAAGTGACCATAAAGATCAACGAATACGATGCAAGAATCACACACTTGCTAGCTAGACTTAAAAATGCATTGCAGATAGTGAAGGAAATCAAGCTCATCATGGTATTACCGATGCGCGGTGGGCGTCATCATGATGTAGAATAAGTAACTAACTCTATCTAGGTAGAATGGTCTCCAAGCTTTTTCTATGTGTCCTGCCCGATGCTTGATGGCTCATAAGCTTCTTGCAAAAGATCACTTCTTCAGTGCATCTGCAACCGCCATTCAACGGATGACACGTCCACATCGCAACAAGCAAGCTTCAAATTAGTACACCATTTAAGTGACACAACAGGTAAGGGAACCCATGGATTAATTAAGCGAGCAAGTCAATCACGGCTGATTAAATTCACGAAGCAAGCATGCAAGGAAGCAAGGCCGGACTAACCGAGGAAGCAAGGGACAAATGGAATGCAGCAAGCAACCACGCGAGGCAGCAAGGACTAATCAACAAGTTAGTTGTCTCACTTAACAGGGGTCTGTTTCAATTCATGAAGTTCTCTAGCATGCAGGGAAGCAACGGCCTAACCAAGTAGGCAAGGTCGTATCAAAGGAAGCAAGGGACTAATTAATAAAATTCAGCAAGCAAGCGTACATGCGCGGAAAGGAAGAGAGTGGCTAACAAAGGAAGCAAGGGCCTAGCAAAGGAAGCAAGGGACTAACAAAGGAAGCAAGGGCCTACTAGTTAAATTCAGCAACCAAGCATGCATGGGAGAGAGGGTCTGAATAACTTACCCTTTTGGAACTAAGCAACTACGTTTTCCTCAAGAGATTTGTCGCCCACGTCAAGCATGCAAGGAAGAGTGGCTAACAAAGGAAGCAAGGGACTGAATTAAATTCAGCAAGCAAGTAATTGCAAGCATTCAAGAGAGTGGCTAACAAAGGAAGCAAGGGACTAACAAAGGAAGCAAGGCACGAATTAAATTCAGCAAGCACGCGTACATGCGCGCAAGGAAGAGAGTGGCTAACAAAGGAAGCAAGGGCCTAGCAAAGGAAGCAAGGGCCTAGCAAAGGAAGCAAGGGCCTAACCAAGCAACCACGCGAGGCAGCAAGGACTAATCAACAAGTTAGTTGTCTCACTTAACAGGGGCCTGTTTCAATTCATGAAGTTCTCTAGCATGCAGGGAAGCAACGGCCTAACCAAGTAGGCAAGGTCGTATCAAAGGAAGGAAGGGACTAATTATATTCAGCAAGCAAGCAACTGGAAGCATGCAAGGAAGAGTGGCTAACAAAGGAAGCAAGGGACTAACAAAGGTCAAGCAAGGGTCTAACAAAGGAAGCAAGGCACTAGTGAAATTCAGCAAGCAAGCAATTGCAAGCATTGAAGGAAGAGTGGGTAACAAAGGAAGCAAGGGACTGACAAAGGAAGCAAGGGACTAACAAAGGTCAAGCAAGGGTCTAACAAAGGAAGCAAGGCACTAATTAAATTCAGCAAGCAAGCAATTGCAAGCATGCAAGGAAGAGTGGCTAACAAAGGAAGCAAGGGACTAACAAAGGTCAAGCAAGGGTCTAACAAAGGAAGCAAGGCACTAATTAAATTCAGCAAGCAAGCAATTGCAAGCATGCAAGGAAGAGTGGCTAATAAAGGAAGCAAGGGACTAACAAAGGTCAAGCAAGGGTCTAACAAAGGAAGCAAGGCACTAATTAAATTCAGCAAGCAAGCAATTGCAAGCATGCCAGGAAGAGTGGCTAACAAAGGTAGCAACGGCCTAACAAAGGAAGCGGGACGAATTAAATTCAGCAAGCAAGCGTATATGCGCGCAAGGAAGAGAGTGGCTAACAAAGGAAGCAAGGGCCCAACAAAGGAAGCAAGGCACTAATTACATTCAGCAAGCATGCAAGGAAGAGTGGCTTACAAAGGAAGCATTGGACTAACCAAGGAAGCAAGGGACAAATTACACTCAGGAAGCACGCATGCAATGAAGCAAGGGAATAAAGCAAGGAACTAATCAAATTCAGCAAGCGACTATACAACGAAGCAAGGGCCTAATCAAGGAAGAAAGCAACCACGCAAAGAAGCAAGCAAGCAGGCAAAGACGGAAACAAGCATGCAAGGAAGCAAGGGGTTCATCAAACTCAGCAAGCAAGCAAGCAAGCATGCAAGGAAGCAAGGAGCAAGTGAGGGACCAAGGGACTAATCAACTTTATGACACTTACCACGCAGAAGGGACAACCTCATGGCCGCGGAGAAGATAACACTCCGTCCCTCCTGTTGCGATTGAAAAGGGGAGAAAGAATAGTGGTGATGTGAGGAATGAAGTACAGTGCAAAATTAAGGAAATAACTTCAATAACAAAGCTAGAAAGTAGGTAAGGTAATTAAAAAGTAGGTAGCAAACTGATGACAACACGCACATACTCACGCATGGACCAACCAAGTTAGTATCTAATCAACTATGTGGCTTATGAGCAAGCACCATGAAACATTTGACCTTACTGGCTTCATCAGAAAACGTCTAGATGCTTTTCCTTTGCAAAGATAGCCGCAATTGACGCTTGGGGCCTGCATGGGATTCAGGTCTGCATGGACGTGCTTTGACAACAAACGGGCACGTACGCACGAAAATGCCCAGGACGGTACTTCATGATGGTCATCTTCATGACATTGACCACGCATGTAAGAGGAAAAGAAATCAAGAATTCAGAGTTCATGCTATACTAAGAAACCAGCTTTTGCTCAGAATGCCGCTTTTGCGGTCTATGGGCCTTCCAATGCAACCTGCCAAGCCATTCTCATAAGTATCCTTGCTCAGCTACGCCGTTGCTCATTTTCCCAGCTCCATTCCTCTTCGATCACAGCCTGTCCATGACGGCCTTGTAGGTTTTGGATAGCTCCAGAATCTCGCTCTGCTTATTCTCCGTTACCAATGTCACTCACATGTCGTCGCTACTAGAACCGCTTCTAGTGCGGTTCTCGCTGCCACCCCTGCTGCCATGCGGTCTGCACTGCAGCTCATCGCTCCATTTACCGCTCGCGTTCTCTTGAATTGCTACCCCTGCATACTGCCGGATTCAGGAGAAGCCTCCAGGATTGGCTCCTCGTCGGTGCTGTCGTGGAAACACAACCGCGGCTGACGTCCTAGCTACCTAACAAGAGGCACTGTGTACGTTGTGGGAATCACCATCATTAGCTCATTTGAGCAATTCTTGACAAACTGCCAGGCCGCATTGAAAAAACAACCCGAATAACATCGAATTTCTCCAGGCACACTCGGTTACGGATCTTCATCTAAACTCTATGTGGAAACTCTCTGAACTTCGCTGAGAGTTTTCCGCTGGCACCGGCAATCCTTCTTTTCCCGACCTTAACAGTCCACCATTCCTGCCAGACGAATTCTGCCATGTCAACCCTATCTTGTCCCGAGCCAGCACTGTCACAAGCGCTGGCGTACTGGCCAGCGGCGATAATGTTTCCGCCCGTCGCCATTCATGGCTTTCGTCAGTTCCGTGTCCGCCGACCGCCATTCCTGCCCCTGGTCTTTTAACGTCTTTCTTTGGAGGTAACAACCCCTTCCCAAATTTTGAAATCGGCGCGGTACACATCTGTGCTTCGAACCGTACTTTTTGTGCCTCGTAGTAAACGGTGCAACGTACGGAAAGAAAAACGGACTCGAACGACACTAGTATCCCGAAGGCAACGAACGCAAGATGTTAATGCTTCCAGCTGGATGACCTGGGGGTAAATTGTGGGAAAAAAATTTATCCCCACGGTGGAATAAGGGGTGAAAATTTCACCCCCCCAAGGAGAAATTTTCACCTCTTTTTATCCGGGGGGCTAAAAATTTTACCCCATGGTGGAAAAAGGGGTGAAAAATTCACCTCCCAAGGAGAAATTTTCACCCCTTTTTATCCAAGGGGCTAAAAATTCACCCCTTTTTCACGTTTTTCCCCCCTTTTTCCCCCCTTTTTAGCTGTGTTGGAGCCCAGAGTGAGATCTACCTGCCGCCATCGCCGTCCGTCGTCTTCACCTTCGTCCCGCGAAAATGCCTGATTTCAGTGGTACATATTTGTTTGCAGCTGTCACAAAAAAAATACCAAAAATACCAGGATTTTTTCTTGAATTCTATGAGATGTTTCTGACCTGTCTTGAAAGTTTCAGACCAAAAATCGCATGTTTAATAGGTTTGCCACGTGTCAGATTACAACGCGATACATCGCGTTCTAACCCTACAACGCGATGTATCGCGTTGTAAAAAAACACGGGTTAAATGCCGCAAGAAGCTCTCGGAGACTCGCTTCACGCTGGACGACGACTTGACCTTGGCCCAGCAACAGCGGCGACGCGAGCTATGGCCGACCGACCTTCAGCTCCGGCAGCGTGCAGGGGGGAAGCCGGTATACTGGAGGGGGGCGGTCATCCACGTTGACCACAAGCCCTGGCAGGCCCCTCCTGCCACTCCAGGCTAGGGAATATACCAGTAGTGTAGATTAGATAGGCTTAGCCTTGCAAGTGGCCCACGCGCATGTGCGCCCATAATGGCCCCCATGGATGATGCTTTCAGTATCTAGCCGCGCCCAGCCTACAATTGGACCTCCCATGGATGATGCATTAAGAATTTAGCCATGCGATGCCTATGCAGGGAGTTACTCTCTGCTGAGATGCCATGTGTACACCAGCTATAGCCTAGCCACATACACTCCACCCCATATGTCATGCAGGCCTTCTAGGCCCTCTCCTCAAGCCCCCCTGGGTGCCTGTGCTTGTTAAGGAGGCATGAACCATCATGGCGGTGCAGGTGCACCTTGTGCACCCAGAGCAGGTGACAGTTGTACATCCTCCACCTGCAGGTTGTAGCCCTGATTGTATTACAAACCCATAGATGCCCCTTTCTCAGGGCTATGTGTTACATATGCTCCCAACGGAGCTATGATTTTAATTAATTAATTAATTAATCCATCCATCCATCCATCCATCCATCCATCCATCCATCCATCCATCCATCCATCCATCCATCCATCCATCCATCCATCCATCCATCCATCCATCCATCCATCCATCCATCCATCCATCCATCCATCCATCCATCCATCCATCCATCCATCCATCCATCCATCCATCCATCCATCCATCCATCCATCCATCCATCCATCCATCCATCCATCCATCCATCCATCCATCCATCCATCCATCCATCCATCCATCCATCCATCCGAGTTTACTTAAATAATTAATAGCAAAGCCAGTCAGCTGCATGAGCTAAGAACCAGCTGAGCTAATTAATATCTGCTATTGTCGCATTATCAAGGAGACAACCAGCGCATGGGCTAGAAATTCGGGAGAATCCGGACCATTGTCTTGTTATATGCTAATCATTCTGAGTGCTGTAATGCAAACTAAGCTTTCCAGTTATTATCGATGGCCCCCATCTACAACTAGCTTCAATTCACCTAAAATTAATGCTGTTTGTTGTTGACGTAAAGGTCCCCGCCCTGCCAAGCAGTACACTATGGGCTTCTCGGGGATGGTCTAGTTTATTGAGGCGGATGTACGTACGTAGTCGGGCCACTGGTCGCGGCGCTGCTGCTGCTGGGCCGGCGTCAGGTCGTCGTCAAGCGACCAGGGGGTAGTCACCAGCTTCTTGCGGCGAGAGAGGAACCGAGTTACTCGGGCTGCGATGTCGCTGAAGGTGAGGACCACTGCATGGTGGGGGGGGGGCGCATCCTTAATTGTCCTGTCGGATCCGTCGATGGGGCGAAGTCGATGGGGCAGGCGGTAGGCTCGCCCCAGCTGCATTGCCTTAATTTCCATGCGAGCCAAGAGCTCGTTCATCTCAGAGGTCGCCGAGAAGAGAATCTGGGGTCTCCCCTGGCTGCATGTCGAAGCGCCTGAGGATGAACCAGCGGCGGTGGCGGTACGTCGCGGTCAGCGCGGCCTCGCTGCGCTTGTCTTCCAGCTCCTGGAGCTTGGTGGTGATGGCGCGGTGGTGGTAGAGCTTGCCTGGCCGCTCTTGAACAGGTCCGGCCACCCAGGAGGCTCGTTCGAGAGGTCATTGCTGGCCCTACCGGCAGGTTGGGCAGCCATCATTGGTGGCTGTTCGCTGGGCAATCTCTAATATACATGTACGGGCCACAACTAGAATATATACGCCAGTGCGGAGGGCACCCAGAAGCCCACATACACCATCACAAAAGTTGACAAAGTTGGCGATGAAACTAGGCATTTGATGAGATTTTGATTACTATCAAGGAGACAACCAGCGCAGGCGCCAGAAATCGGGAGAATCCGGACCATGGTAGCTCGAGCCTGCCGTTATCTTTTCTTGTCTCGCATATGCCAATGTTTGATTAACATCGTTGGGCTGTCTAGCCAAACATAGTAGCACACAATGAATGAGCACTCCACATTCCCGCTCACTGGCCAAGGGAGATCACATATTGCCAAAAAAAGCGCTCTTCCCATGCAGAAGCCCCCGCGGCGGGAACTCCATCAATTAACAACTCACAACATGACCATCTCGCTCTTCAAAACCATTCTTGATCAAACAAACAACCGGCTAGCTGCGGCAGGCATGGCAGGCCCATACACTGTGCTGATTGACGAAGCCTGCACTGGTCGCCACCTGGTTTCCCATAAATGACAGGTTACTATTTCACAATACCTAGGTGTGTCTCGAATCAATCCTGTACTGGCTTGCCAACTAATTCCTATACGTAGGCACATGGTTTCTGGTTCGATCCAGCCCATACAGGCTCTTAATTCGTCCAGCCCATAAAGTAATTAATTAATTAATTAAACTCGTGCTCCCGTTGGGGAGTCACGGATCATACTGGTGAGCCAGCCCACCTGGCCCGCCAGCTGTACCACCCACCCATCCCAAACTGGCTCTTGATCAATCCAGCCCGTACTGGTCCGCCACCTGTCCCGCCAACTCCTCCAACGGCGGCTGCCCCGCCGCAAAGCTTGGCGCGCGCGACATGCCGCCCTCCTGCCAGGGGGGCACCCACCCCGCGCTGCCGCTCCCCGCACGCTCCATGTGGCCCCCACTTGTGATCCTCTGGAAACTGCTGCTGCCGTCACCATACACCTCCTTCCACCGGCTACTGCCAGTCGCGGCTGCGGTCGGCGTCTGATACGGCGACCCGAGCGCCGTCGCAGAGACGATGCCCGCGGACCCCGTGCGGTAGATCCCGAAACCAGCGTTCACGCTGAAGTCAAACTGCCGGTTCGGGTCCTCGAGCGTCGTGTTTGACGCCACCGTGGTCGACGGGCTGCCCATCCCAAACAACGGCGCGACCGCGAGGGGGCTGGTCAGGCCACCCCCGCTCCTCCCGCGGCCACCCCCGGCACTACTTGCGTTCATGCTGCTGCTGTGCACGATCAGTGGCGGCAACCGCACCAGTGGGAGCGTGCGGCTGGCAGCACCCAGCGACGCCCCCGACGGGGCACTCGTCGTCGCCAGGGACCGGCTCGTGGAGACCGACGGCCGAGACTCCCTGGCGTCCAACTCCCTGGCGGCCTCGCCGGAGCTCGGGTCCAGGGTCTCCTCCCCAGAGGACCGGGGGCGGCCTGCTGCTGGCCGCACGATGCCACTTCCACCTGCCACACTTTGTCCCTCTCGAAAGGAGCCTGCTCTACCCATGGCCCTGGCCTTTTCCCCTCCTCCTCCCCCACCATAGAGGAGGACCCCCGCTGCTGCCTCCGCGGCAGCCTCTGCCGACGCATCCCCACCAGACCGGTACCCATCGGGGCCCTGGCCACCATAGAGGCAGCCTTTCGAGGGCGCATCTCTGGCGTGCGCGCTGGCACGGGGAAGACCGATGCTCACCTCCTCCTCACCCTCCCAGGCATCGTCATCGGCGACCCGCGGGTTATCCACGGGGCTGACTGCGGGGCCGGGCCCGGCCCTGCCCTGGCCCCCTCCACCGCTTGACCGGTCCACCCCCGCGATGTAGTTCCCAGTGACGCTGCCCGCGTGGCGGCTGTCGCTGTCGTTGCTGTAGAAGTTGAACGACCCGGGGGTCGAATACGAGCTGCGTGGGCTGAGCCCCGCGTTCCCGGCCCGGCTCGCGTTCCAGTGGCCGTCCATCCATATGCCACCTGGATCCCCCAGGGGCTTGCTGGCCACTGCCACGATGGGCACCTGCGTCAGCGACCTGGGCTCTAGAGAAACCTTGTCGTGCGGCTGCCGGGAGACAGAGGGGTCACTTGGCCCGCGAGCGACCCCTCCAGGTCCCATCTCCAATTCCCCCGTGCCGCCCGCTCCAGGATTCCTATCAACCCCCCCATCGTCGGCACCACCCAGGATCGCGGCCCCATGACCGTTCCCGTTCGCGACGCGGGCGCCCGCGCTCCCCTCCTCTTGACGACCCGCATCATCACCATCCCCCGCCGGCACCGCCGACGCCGTCATGGTCCCTGAGACCCCTGCCGACCCGCCCTCCATGTCCACCTGACTGTACAACGACAGCGCCATGCCCGGCCCGACCGCCGCCTGCAACGGCATCCCCTTCTTGTTCGACCCGGACCCACTCCGCGGTCCCCTTGGTCTGAACAGACTGTCGGCGAGCCCCCTGGGCCAAGACTTCGCCCGGCCCCCGTTGGCGTTGCTGGCAACTGTAACCGACGACCCGCTGCGCCCGAGCCCGTACGCCAGGTTAAAAAACGAGCGCGCCAGCCGGAGCCTCCCCGCCTCTCTCCTGGCCTCCGAGGAACCGTGGGCGCGCGAACGCGCCACGGCCGCGTACCCCAGCGCCACAAGGATTGAGACCACCCCACCCAGCACCCCCAGGAACACGCCCAGTGTGCGGCCCAGGGGTGCGCCGCGCCGCCTGTTGTCGGTGTCAGGCACGGGCGGCGCGCCGGGGGGTGGCGCGAGGGCCCAATCAGGGGTCCTTGGAAACATCGGGACGCCTGACCCGAGAATCATGCCTCCTCCTGGGTTGGTCCAGCAACCGGGGCAGCTGCCATCCACCCCGCCAATGTCCCCCCCCTCCCCGACCACATCACCCCCAGTGCCAGGCCACGGACCCGGGCTGATGGGCAAAGGGATGCTTGGCGCAGGCATGCACGGGGGGATGCGGGCCATCATGGTGGCGGCAGGGGGGCGCGGGGAGGATCCGCTGCCGATGCTGCCGCCCGCCTCGCTGCGCGGCGAGCTGCCACCTGGTGTGCCGCCGCGTGGGGAGAGGGGGTATGCAGGCATGAACCCCTTTGCACAGACATCGCAGCGGGGCCCCGTGTGGCCTACAAAGCAGTCGCATTGGCCGCTAGAGGATAGGCACCGGCCGCGGCCGCCGCAGGGCAGGAGACTCCCTGAGGGCGACGGGCAGGGTCTCGTGACGAGTGGGCAGTCGGTGGGGCAGCACGATGGCGTGAAGGGGTGTACTGTTTGTGACCTGCCGCCTGGCGAGCTTGATGGTGGGGGTGGCGGGGGTGGTGATGAAGATGACGATGATGTAAAGGGCGGCAGCTCCACGCACTGCTCCCCTATCTCACAGATACCGTTGCCGCAGGTGCCGGCTTTGATGACGGAGAAGAGATCTAGTAGGCGAAACGGGGGTGTCCCCCCCTGCGTGGACCCCTGCGCTACATTGCTGCCACTACTGCCGGTACCGATCGCAGCAATCAAACCTGGTGGTGGCGACGGTGGCGGTGGTGGTGGTAGCGATGGTGGTGGCGGCGATGGTGGCGGGGGTGGCGGCGGCACCATTCCGCCAGAATTGCCTGCCACCACCAACCCCTCCAAGAAACCCACCAACCCGCCCGTAAACATGGAGGGAGCTTGCACGAACAGGGATGCGAACGACAGCCGTACAGTGACCAGCATGGTCACTGTAGCGTTGCTGCTGCTGTTGCTGCCACCCGCCACGGACGAGACTTCCTGCAGTCGCCGTGACTGCCCCACCCGCCCAAGGGGAGATACTTCTACTCGGCGCCCCCCCATTCTCTCCTGTCTTTCCAGCGGGTCCGAGTCCCCGCGTTCACCATCCCCCTTTTCCCCCCCTGCCCCCTCGTGGACACCTTCCCAGTGTCCTCTCTTCTCGGTGTCCGCTTCGCAATGCTCCGCGACCCCTTCCAAGTTGTTTGCAAACACCTCCTGTCCTCCCCTCTTGCCCCTATCATAAATACTTCCAACCCCCACGCCACGCCCCCCTGCTGCCCCACCCCCCTGCTGGACCCAGGCAGGGTCGTCCTCCACAAGCGACAGCAGCCGCCGGCGGGCCACGCCCAGCCCGCCCGCCAGGTAGGGCGGCCGGTGCACGCCCTCCAGGGACACCCTGGACGGCTCCAGGGACAGGGAAGGGGACAGCACGCGCCGCAGCCAGGCCTCAAGGGCCGCCCGGGCAGCGGACGCCTCCTCTGTGCCAGAATCAGCGCCCCCGGTCCCGTTGCTGCTCGTCTCATTCGTGGAGGTCAGCAGCGCGGCCGCGGCGCCTGTCCCCGCCGCCACGACGAGTGTCACCCTGGCATCACAGGAGGAGTCCCCCCCGCAGACGTTGCAGTCGTCGAGGAGCGGTACGTGGGGGGCGAGCAGCCACTCACTGCCATCACTACTACTGCTGCCACCATCAACGCTATTGCTGCTATTACTGCCGCTATTGCTGCTATTGCTGTCAGAGACGCTGCTGACCACTGGTGGGCAGCATAGCCCGCTTTCCCCCACCGCGGTCGGACAGCAGACACCGTCGGCGTCCACCGCGACCGCTGGCCCATCGCACTCCCCACACGCATCCAAGACGCCGCTGGGACAACACCGGCCGCTTCTGTCCAACGTTACCGTGACCGTCCAGCCGCTGCCGTCCGCCATGCCATCGGTCCCGCCACCATCCTGCCCGGGGGCATCTCCAGTGCCACCAGTGGCATTGCGGCCCATGTGATTCCTGACCGCCGCCACGCAGCACCGCCGCTCCACATCCAATAGCCCGCTCGGGCAGCACCGGCCATCCGCATCGACGACCACGGCACTGGCATCTGTCACGTTGTCGCCGCCCCGCCCTTCACCGTCGCCACCTGTGATTGCGTCGCTGCCACCGCCCATCCCGAGAACGCCACCCCCACTATCGCCCTCGAGGATGGTCCCGTTGGCGTGCCCGACGAGGACCACCCCGTGGGTATCTGGCAATGCGACCCCGTTTATTTCTGGGATGACTTCCCCCTTTGTCTCTGGGGTGACAGTCCCATTCCCGTCTCCCGTTACTGCCCCGTTTATATCTCCGATGAGACTCCCATTCCCGCCCCCAGCTGTCCCATCGCTACCTACAAGACTAGTCTCATTCGTGTCCCCGATCACGGTCGCATTGAAGTCGCCCTCCCCATCCATACCCCCAGGCTCACCATCAACCCCCCCGTCCCCTTCCACCCCCTCCCCCTCCCCCTCCCCCTCCCCGCCTTCCACCCCACCATCCTCCCCACCCGCACCCGCCTCGACGCCCTCCGCTCCGCACACCAGCGTCGCGGGCACCGTGCACAGGGGCCCCTGGAACCCGCCGCCGCAAAAGCAACGACCGCCAACGCACGCAGCGTTCTCCGCGCACAGCGGAGCCTCCTCCAACAGCGGCGCGCCACCTGGCCCCACCACGTTGTACCAGCCAGGTAGGCACACCTGGCATCGCCCCGCGTTGCACCCCCCAGTGACGGCGGGAAGTACCCGGTCCCAGCCCTCGACGCTTCTCTCCCGCACGAGAACTGCGCCGGAACCATCGCCACCCCCACCCCCACCCCCACCCCCACCCCAACCCCCGTCCTCATTGCCATCACCCAACCCATCCCCATCCTCCCCACCACCAACATCTACCCCATTTCCACCCGCTGTCCCTCCTACTCCTCCCCCACCGGGCACCACCCTGCACGCCCCCAATGGGAGCTCCCTCCCAGGGTCACCCGCGGGCGAGCACCAGACCCGGCGAGCCGCCTCGCCGCCACCACACGGCACGCTGCACGCACCCCATGGCCCCACACGCAGCACAGGGGGCCCCAGGCCGGCGGGGCCCAGGCAGGGGCCAAGGTTGCACCGCTTGGTCTGTACTATGACGCCCGTGGCCACCCCATCGGTACCAACCAAAAAGGGGCATGACGTCGATGATGCCCCGTTGGTGCGGTTGCGGCACGTGACCGCGCGTGTCATCATGCCCCCGACAACCCCACTACTGCTGTCGCCGTCACTACCATCGCTGCCGCCGCCAGCCGTAGGGTCATCACCACCAAGAGCAGCCCCGGAATAAGGAGGGCGCGGGGTGCAGCGGGCGGAACACACGCTCCAGGGACCCAGCGCAGCATAGGCATCCCCGCAGGGCGGCCCCTGGCAGGGGCGCGAGAGGGGCTGGAGGCTAGGCCAGCCGGCCATGGGGGGCAGTGAGGCGCTGACCCTAGGACCCAACGATGAGAGGAGCAGCGAGGGGAGGGATACCTCATCCTGGGCATACCCTGCACTATCGCCGCCACCTGTGCTATCATCCGGGCTGGACGCACCAGCGTTAGAATTACTAGTATTAGTGCTGTTAGTGGAAGCGCTACCGTT
>RPFO01000436.1:2417452-2424952 GCA_009746045.1 Mesostigma viride | reverse complement strand
CATATCACCCCTGTATCTCCTACAATTTTATGCGCCCTGCCTCCGACGCTTCGAGAGGATGCCGCGGAGGGCCATGCCACCCCGCTGCGGTGGTTTGCCGCGGCAGAAAGGTATCCGCAATGACAGAATCCGACTCATTACATCCACTTGCACACTCGGCCATATGCTTTTGAGAAAAGCCACACTAATGGACTTGGGACATGTTAATTCGGGGGAGATGTTCTCGTCAGGCGAAAGCCCCCCATTTTCTTGGGTGGACCTTAATCCACTAGCTAGCTACCTGCATTTATTTTACACGTGCTCAGCGAGGACATGATCATGTCTGATTACCACGTGCTACAGGTCTGTCGTTGTTTGTATTTCCGAAGAAGTCTTAGCGAGAGACGTCACTACGGAGGGGGTGCACTCCGTGAAGCAGATTCCGGAGCAACTGATAGGTGAACTAACCCCCGTGATTCATGCGGACGATGCCTTAGTTCAGCTGGAATCTCTGCTGCTCACATGCGGCGACGGGAATAAACTCAACTGGATTCGCTGGTACTCATTTCCCCTTTCACCTCTCTGGTCATTGGATAATAAAATATACCCATTTCCATGAGGAGGGGTGGCATCAGCGCTTCGTTTTTTTCGGGGAAATGGGTATATTTTATTAGCCAATTATGGACCAAAGAGGTAAGAGGGGAAATGAGTATCAGCGAATCCTAATGAAGGTGGGCACGCACACGTGTGGCGGTGACAGGTGAAAGGCTAATAGGGCGCGTTATTAGACCAGGGAAGCCATTGGACCTGAGTGATGTCGCCATGAGGCATACTGGTGAATACCTGATTACGGCCCAGTAGATCATGAAAAAGCTGGAGCGGGCTGGGCTTGTCGTTATTGGGCCCTGGGTCCCACACCCTGTGTTGTTCCTGAGCTAACAGCCAGTAGCGGCGCATAGCCGCATTCAGTTCCATAGGTATATAAAGCGCCGGACGGCTACGCCGCCGCGGGTATACTCCTCGCGGACCTTAAAGACTGTCTCGTTGCGTATGGTCCAGATCGCGTATAGCATAGTAGTGCGTAGCCATATCCATTCTGCTTGGGAAACTGAAAGCTCGGACCCTGGTGTGCCAGCCATACCGAAAATGATGGTACGCACGCTGATTGGGAGAGTGGGTGGCGATGCCGTCCATGCGGCCCAGATGTTAATGAGCCACGTCCAAACCCCAGGGAGATTACAGTAAAGAAACCTGTGCTCAATGGTTTCACTAGGGTGCGTGCACAGGCATGATGCATCATGACCAAAACGCTCGTGGAGCATGGCGCAGACCCCTATCGCCCTATGCATCAAAAGGTGTTGTACATCAGTGGCCCTGCGGTCCACGAGAGGGTGGTCTACCGCCAGGGTAATCATCTTAACCCAAGTGTAGCCCGGCCAATGTATTCCCCAGCGGGCTCGGCCCGGGTGGGGCTGATGGTACATATGCAACAAGATATCATAACCCCAATCTGCGGTGTACTCAAAGATACATTTGCTGGTTCTGATGTCCCCCTTGGTTAAGACCCATCCAAATTCAACCGGGTCCAGATGTAGTAGATCGAGCCGTGTGTTGCCCACGTGTAGCCATGTAATGCTCTCAACCGGGGATAATGGGTCCGGCTGGATCATGCAGATCTTGGCACAGACCATGGGACTACGCGTATGCGGTGACACTGGGAAGCTGGCGTGTACGCATATAAGGTGGATAGTTGATACAGACACCCATTGTGGCCAGAAATAGCGTCCAGCAGTTGTAGTTGGAGCCCCTCAGGTGGCAGAACCGTCACGACTAAACCCTTGCACGCAGGCGTGACTCCGTCGGCGTAGAAGCTAACCCAGTCGCCGGTTATAATTGGCTTGCGTGGGGCAGTCATCAATGCATGCCACGCCGCTGGTATCGCACTTATAAGAGTTTGCCACGCTTGCAGGGAGGGCATGTGGGAGACCCAAGTGCTGACCTCGTCGTAGCTGAGCCGTCGGTACGCAGCGCCGTGCCCCAGGTAGAGGTCCAGCACCCTGACAATCGGCGGTGACGCGCGCAGAAAGCCATCATACGGGTTGTGTCCGTGGAGAGTGCCCAGGGGCTTGTTAGTAGCGTCTGTGATTAAGTCATTAAAAAAGAGTGGCTGCCGTGCCACCTCCTCTCTAGTAGTAGGAAAGACTAGGCGACCCGGCTTGAGCTTATTGTAACCTGTCCATATGCGCTGCCAATACCATGGGAGTCCTTTGTACGAAATAAGGGTGCTGCCCAGTATGCCCGCCCCCAGTTGCCACGAGGTGCCACTAGCATGGGTGGAAAGAGAGGCTAGCGTTTCACGTGCAAGCATGCAGCCAGGGTGTGTGTTAACGCCCATAAAAACGGATATCACTTGTTTAGCATACAGCGACCACAGACGCCATTGTATGTTGTGGAGCCCGAGGCCCCCGTGCACCCATGACATGAAGGACATCTCTCTGTTGATCCATCCGTGGACCGTGTGGGAGATTAAGCCTTTCTGTTTCCAGACAAAATTGCTGCCAAGGCGTTGGATGAGCTGTGTGGTGGCATCATTGGGTGGGTGTGCTTGGCAATAATACAAGACCTTAGAGAACAACAGTTGGTTGACGATCAGGGTTCGCCCTCGTAGGCTCATGCGGTGGACGGCCCCCCAGCGCCCTGCGGTAAGGAGAACGCCTGCAAGCTTGCCCACGTGGTTGGTTTCATCATACATGAAAGAACGTTGTTCAGCCAAGCGTCCCTCGGGTGTGCAGCCGATGGGACAATTGTGCAAAAGGTGGTGATCCCCCGGCTTGACCCAGGTCACAGCCAGGTTGGGGAGGGCGTAGCGTAGGGTGTTGGTTTTGCCGATATGCAGTCCCGTGGACTTGAGCACATTGCATCGTTGTTGTGTGGCAACAGAATAGGTAGTGATATTATCCATGACAGCATGCACTTCAGGCAGAGAGATACAAACATTTGTTGTGTCATCCACATAAGCCGTTTGGAATATACCTTTACCGTTACCTGTCGGGAAGCCCCGAATGCGAGGATCGTTCTGGTGTAGCCAGTAGAGTCCTGCGTGGGCCAAGAGAAATAGAATAGGGGACATGCAATCTCCTTGTGGTAGCGATCGTGAGCTAGCGCCGGTCGCTGACTTGTGTCCGTCTATTAGTAAATACCAAGCCAGGGATTTGATCATACCCATAATGACGGTCATGAGTTGTGGGCCAAATCCTAGTGCGGTTAGAATGTGTTCTAGGTATTCCCAGCACATACGGTCAAAGGCTTTTTCAAAATCCCAAAACAATATGAAACCCTCTATATCGTCGCGCCAGGCTTTTTCCACAATGTCCATGATGAGGGTAATGCTGTCGTTGATGTGGAGATTGGCCCTAAAGCCCACTTGCTCCGGACCAATGAGGAAGTCTAGGACGGTGTATAAGCGTCGTTGGATTATTTTACTGATGATTTTGTACGCTACCGTAAGGAGACGGATTGGGCGGTAGTTTTTCCATAGAGTCTTGTCTCCTTTTTTGTACAGTAAGATAAGCGCAGATTCAGCCCATCTGCCGCTCACCTTACCGTGCCGCCAAATTTCAAGAATACATTCGTAGAAATCTATGTGTAGAAGGGACCAGAACGTTTTCCAGAATTCAATAGGCAGACCGTCGACCCCGGGGGCGCTACCGGTTTTGATGTGTTCCATAGCTGTTGTGGCCTCTTCCATGGAGGGGATTTGATCGAGTTCCTGCTGTTGAGCTGGTGTAAGGCGACGGGGAATGGCATGTAGGATTTTTTGCATGGCTGCAGATGAGTCAGGATGGGGTTCGTTTAGAAAGAGAGCTGAGTAGTAACGGTGACCACTCTGTAGTATGGAGGTGATGTCTCGGTGGCTGCCGTGTTCGTCTTGGATTTCCGTGATAGAGGAGTGAGCTTTAGGGGTAGGAATCAGAGCAAAGAACTCTTTGGTCATTCTTTCTCCTACCTGGTGCCACCACAGATTTTCTGAGTCTAGTGCTAATGTGTGACGCTCGAAACGTAGTTTGTCAAGTTCGGTCTGAGCTCTTTGAAGTTTTGTTAGTTCCGATTGATACAGGGTAGGCTTCGCTTGGAGTTTATTCACTATGCGTTGGTAGTACCGATAGTCCTGTCCTTTCTGGCGGCGGATATTTTGTGAATACAGTTGGGAAAATTCTAGAATGTTAGCTAGGCCCTCCTGCATCCAGCTGCAGCAGTCTGTGTAGCTACCCTTGCTGGCTCTCCACGACTGCCAGCGTGTCATGATCTCAAGGTAGTACTTATCGTCCGCGAGTAGGTGTTTGTTTAAGCGGGGAATGCCGGGGCCCCGGGCGGAGTTGGTGTGATGGGCAAGGGTAACGATGAGTGGGTAGTGATCAGAAAAATTAACAGAACGGTCGACCGATGCGTAGCAAACTAGGTCCGCCCATGCGGGTGTGATGTAGATTTTATCAAGACGACGAGTAGTGCGTACATTTAAACGTGTGGCCAGCCAAGTGGGCCCGTGGTCTCGTGAGCGGATGACATCCTGTAAGTTCAGGTCCATGATCTGTTTACTGAAGGCCGCTGTGCGTATAGGGGGGTGTTCATCCAGGTCTATATTGAAATCGCCCATCAACGCAATTTCGAACCCCTGTGAGATAAGGTCAGCGGCCATTTTGAAGAGGGAAGGGTAGAATGAGGCTTGATCCGTTGGCTCGGTTGGGGCATATACACTAATAATGTATCCCTTATTTCCTGCCCATGTAATGGACTGCCGCGTCCAACGGCCCTGCCATCTAGCCTCCGCTGTGTCGGTAGCTATAGCCCAGTCCTGGCATGTCAGCGTAGGGTTGGGAGGTTTACGGTATTGAATGAGG
Source organism: Mesostigma viride (assembly GCA_009746045.1). Lineage (NCBI taxonomy): Eukaryota > Viridiplantae > Streptophyta > Mesostigmatophyceae > Mesostigmatales > Mesostigmataceae > Mesostigma > Mesostigma viride. The sequence continues at coordinate 2,420,075 of RPFO01000436.1, read as the reverse complement.
GCAGTGCCCCCTTGTGTACCGCGTGCCCATGCCCAACGGTGAACTGTCCTAGGTGCAAGTGCTCTAGCAGCTCTAAGGGCGGTGCGTGTGGCAGCTTCTTGGATTTTATGTTCCTGCAGTCCTATCCAAATTTCATGCGAGGGGCCCACGTAGCGCTCGAGCAAGTTGTGTAATGCATTTGCTAATTCTCGTGTGCGAGGTATTCGCTGTCCCTGCCCTGGTGTGTGTGACCCGTATGTGTTCAGCCCCCTGACATTCCACGATACCAGTGTTAGTTGACTCATGTCATTGCAGGGCTCCAGCGGACCAGGCCGGGTAGGTTCCGTGTAGGTCCCCATGGCGTGGTGAGATTGGACCTGCGAAAGGTGAAAGACACGGCACAACATGCACAGGGCGTGGGCGTGAGATAGTCATTAAAAGAGAGACCTACTGTGCAGTGTGCTGTGAGCAGAACCAAAGCGATTGGAAAGGCTGCATTACACCCACGTTTGGGTAATGGCAGCAGGTATTGAGAAAAGTCGTTATGGAGGTGTCTTGGTGATAGCGGATCACCTGGTGTGGCGATAACTATTCCATAGTCATTGCGCCTGTGAAAGGGTAACCGAGGGTACAGGAGGTCACGCTCCAAGGAGACTACTCGCCCACCCAGGTGGAGGGGCCCAGGCCTAGTCCATCCTGCCGATGGGTTTTCGAATCCGAGCCGTGGCTCACTGACCGAATGCCATAATGGGGTAGCCGTCACGAGAAACAGTGAGGCGAGGGGCGGACTTACGAATTTCGTAAGGCCTGCTCCTTCTACCCACACGTTTCAAGTGACGGCTAGCTGTTCCGCCCCTCAGAAGAGATGGCTAGACGTACCTTTTCGTGCTGAATCCGAATCTGCCCTTTGTTTCGCGTTTAGATTACTACGTAAGGTGCTATCTCGTCCGCCGTCAGGGCCACCATAGCCAGTGTCTGATGAAGCCAGTGTCTGATGAAGCGCAGCGCTTCGTTTAGACTTTCAGCGCTTCGTTTAGACTTTTTTCCACAGCCGGCGCCGCGCCGGCAACAATTCCCCTTGGCCGGTAGCCGGCGAATGCCGGCCAATAGCCGGCGTAGGCCGGCCACGAGCTGGCCAAGTACCTGGCTCTGTGGACTGAGGAGTGTGGCCATGGAGGCATTGACGGAACGCGGGAATGCTGGTTGATAAATATAAACTTGATAGATGTTTGAAAACTACACCCCTCACATTGTTAGTTTTTACTAAATAATTATGAGGCGCCGCGTCGACCACCTGCAACAATAAATAAAACAAAAGATTTTTTAAATAATTATTCTTGAGCGTACTCTCCTGTCGTTTTTCATAGCTACCAAACAAACAAAGAAAGTGTAAATAAATATTCTTTGACTGCCCAACTGAAGCGCTTCTTTTGCGGTAAAAAACAAAATCTCTGGCTGAAAAATGAATGTGCTCAGTTTTACTAGCCGTCAAAAGAGCAGTGCCTGCAGCCTAGTGCAGCCGGCTGGGTAGCCTGGGTTATAAAACAAACAAAAAATTATTAAATTTCGCAGCTAGTTCAACGGTTGTTTGGTAACCAAACAAACAAACTAATCCTAATTAATTGGACGGGCACATTAGCACTTGAAACCAATAAAACGCTATCATTGTCTAATTCCAAAATGCTAGGGGTGCCGGCGCTCACTGCGGTGTTGTTGTAGTTGTTGTTGTTGTTGTTGTGTCCTACGCCGCACATGGGCAGCAGAGAATCTACAGTGGCCGAGGGCCGGATATATTAGGCTGCGGTGTAAGGTGTGTACCTTACAGCATGAGGTGGGCCCCGCCGCGCCGGCACCTGGGAGAGCCAGCCGTCTGGCCGGATCCGCGCCGGGTACTTTTCTCCACAGCCGGATCCGTCCGGATCCGGCAGCCGGATCCGACGGATCCGGCTGTAAACGAAGCGCTGGGTGGCATCCAGCCAAGGGTCCCGCGGTCACAAAAACCACCACCGCCGGACAAAAAAGGCCGGGCCCGCGGTCCAACCATGACGCGTGGACCGCAACCGGCACCCAACGCTGCTGGTACCACGGTAGCGTCCAGGACCATGGTACCCGCCGGCCGCCGCCGGCAAGCCCGAGAGCCGGTACCATGGTTACCCCCTCGGACTCCTATTTGCGGTAACTATCCCTACACCCACTAAACTGAACATTCTACTACTATTCTTCTCTCTCCGTACTCCATTATTCTGCCATGTGGCAACAGCCCTCAAAACAAACCCACATGATGCACACACCTGACGCACACATGATGCACATGATGACGTGGCATGCGCCTGATGGTTCAAGTGACTTCGCACGTGGCGGCCAGTAAAAGCCACGTGGCAGGCACAGGTACAGTACCTACAACATTATCCACGTGGCATACTTCTACTGGTCCATAGGCTACCACGGTCCTGAGCCAACCCGGCGTGACGTACAGCCCTAGTCTAACATATTACACGTGGCAGATTTCTACTGGCACGTAGTAAACCACGGTTCTGATCACCCAGGGCCCACGAACCGCCACCGGCAAGTTTTTGACCCTCAAACCCCGCGGCTAACCATGGGCCCCGCGAAAATCCACCACCGTCAGCCCCTGGGACAACCC
>RPFO01000436.1:2227452-2409952 GCA_009746045.1 Mesostigma viride | reverse complement strand
TTTTCACGCCAGATAAAATCTGACAAGAGGAAAAACATGGCAATATGCCTTCCGAGTTGCAGTGACGCGTGACCTTGGCTGCTGACATGAAAGACAGGGGGGGAGTTTATTAGTCAAACCCACACCTCAGTAGACGCCATGCAAACTCAGTAGACGTCACCAGTGTGAAAATTGTCGCCTCGCGACGTGTTGTGTAGCTGCCAGTTTTGCGACAACCCACTGTTGGCGCTTATGTTACATAGCCGGCCTCGGTGAATCGACCCTGCAGCAACCCATTGCCTCTTGCAGCCTCAATATATGTGTGCTCTATACAGGATTCTCCGACGTCAATCGATCGTCGTCTGCATTTTTTCGGCCATCCTCCTCACGCGCCGCGAGAAATGAGCTTTCGGACTTGTACCCTGGGACCCGACGCGATGATGACCCAGGCAACGATGAAGTATCTAGCGATGACTTCGAGAGGAGCGGCGGAGAGTCCATGCCGGCAGAGGGTACGTTGACAGCGCAGTTTTGCTCAGTGCGTGGGGCGTTTTTCGCTTTCATTCTGATCCCTGGAAAACCTTCGATTATTATGGGACATATATACAATATATATTCATTTGCTAGCCAGAAGCTAGAGTACGAATACGATGCCCTTCCTATCCGTTTGCTAGGCTCCCGCTTCCCTTCCCGAAATTTGCCCGTTCTTTTCACTCATCCACTGCCATTATTCGTGACGAACTGCATATATCATACGTGATAATCGGAACAGGCCGTCGACGACTCCGCAGTCAGCTCCGACAGCCACATTGATGCGTCGTCCGTGGTGATCGGCACAGTACACTCGGAACCAGCGCGAGCCATCGACATCAAGGCGCCACGTCGTCCACCGGCGCGCACCGCACGCCCGTCCGTCCCGCGGCTGCAACTCGTTGACATCCCCGCACTCACGGAGACCGTACGAGGAATGGGCCTTCCCGAGGGCATCTTGTCCCGTGTGCTGGCGGCCGTACTGGACAATGTGGTCCCGTTTGACGTGGCCGACAACACATCATGCACTAGTACGAGGTGCCCCGAGATCCTGGACGGGAGCGAGAGCGACCTGGACGACGTGCCCATATGGGGCTCAGCCAGCCGGTCTTCCATGGACCTGGTCCGGTCGGCAAAGAAGGAAGACCCAGAGGTTGCACGCTGGCTGAGCGGCATGTTTGGCATCAACTGATCGATGCTCGTCCGCTTTGTTGAACATGATTAATGGCATGCTGCACTTGAGAAAGCTGCCATCGCAAAGAGCGTTTTGTCCGCTGGAGGTTGGCGTAATGCTGATTTAGATCAGCGGTCAGAATACCAGGGACTCAGTGGCGGCCATGCCACGCCAGTGCAACCTGTACATACACGACAGCATGTGTCAGAGTGTGGATAGAGTTCATGGGTCCAGTTTCACTGTCATGGATTGGGTTGGCTCATTCTTTCCTCGTCTGGTGAGGGGCCCACAATTTTGCTGCGGGCACGGGAAGCCATCTCGTGCCGATTGTTTCATTCCTTGGCGGCCAGCGTCTGGGGGGCCCGTGTGGGCCGAGACGCCACTCGCGTTGCATCGTTGGGTGTACTCTCTACTGTGCAGCGGTTTTACGTCACATTAATGGCTGAGGGAGGCTACCGCATTGCTGGTCGCTGACTGATGCCGCCAGATTTTTTAAGCGTTCTTTAGTGTAGAGTTTCTTTGGGTTCAATAATTGTCGTTGAACCCACACTGGATGTCCTGTGGGGCTCGTATCGAGAAACCAGTTTCTGGGAGGAACAAGTATGGATGGGTTCATTTGAACGGCGCTGCTCCGTTCTTCTCCTAGTATATACTACTATGATGCCAGGTGGAGCCGCCGGGTATATGTTGCTCCATTGCATGGTACAGTCCTAGTATCTTTTTCATTCCGTTGTGTATTAGCCGGCCGCCAATGACGTGGCGGGAACCTTGGTTCTTTGGCTTCGGAACCAGTTTTGCAGACATCATGAAGCCTCTTCCAGCCCGGCCCAGTGGCAGGCAAGACCAAGGCCCAAGTATTAACCGGTGTACATTATCGTGTGTGCATTACTGAAGCAACTCGCAAGACCCTGAGGTAATGCAGAAGCTGGCCAGCTGCCATTTAGTGTCATGCTGTTGAATACATGGCGCTGAGCTAGTGTTTCTGATATGCGTGCAGCCAACATTGCAGTTTGGCGCACCTCAGCAAGTCTACTGGCTCATTATTGGATGAGGTTCCCTTGCTGTGTAACATAGAGTCATTTCCACCTGCATTGAGGTGGCCTGGGATAGTGGGGTAGTGGGTGGAAGACCCGAGTCTGGCAGCTGGGGGGCATGAAGGGTACGTTTTCAGTGTTGCTCATCCGCCATTTGAGTCTGCAGCTGTTGACCATGTGTTCAGTGTTTTATCACCATCCGTGCTTACTCATTACGATGTTGAAGTAGAGTGAGCATTGTACATTAACCCGTGTTTTTTTAATTAGAACGCGATATATCGCGTTGTAAGCTTTTTTTAGAACGCGTATAGCACCTAAGGAAACTTTTTTTTCATGGTCATGTATATACTTTCCTGAAAGCCCATAAATCAAAGGATTTTTTGAGCTACTCAGACCTACAAAATGCTTATTCATTAGAGAGATACACTGGTTTGAATACAGGGGGGTCTGACCATGACCGCGATTTCTTGACCCTAGGTCACAAGTCATGTGCTTATTCACAAATGGTTCATGAAAAAAATCTGGCTTCTTGCACGAGCTATGGGCAACATATGCAGGCTCTGTGAAACAAAACTCAGGCCCATTGGGCCACTGGAGCTATTTTTCATTAGCATCACAATTACAACGCAGTACAACGCAGTGGGAAAAATGAGAGCCCTTCACAACATGACGCAACGACATGAGCCCCATAAACGGGGCCATAGTGAGCTTGGAGGGTCAAAACGTTGAAAATAGGTGTTGTATAAGTTATACAGCATCAAACATGCATCAAACATCATGACTGGATGACCTAATATGACTGAATCAGGCAGCCATAGCCAAAGCATCATCCACTCTCACAACGTGTTGAGCACATGCCTCGTGGGAACGGAGGTGCTGGGTTTTCATTCCATAACGCGTGCAATACTGAAAGAAAGAGGCACGTGTAATGCAAGGCTTGGATAGGTTGAGTGATCCATGAGCTTACATGCAGGCAAAGATGACGCTGGAATGCATGCTAGCAAATGGTGGCAAGATGCTAACAACACATGATTATACACCATGATTATGGGCACCTAGCTGGTCTTCTTGCACAATCAACGCAGTATAAACCATCAACATCCAATCCTCACGATATTAATTAATTAATTAAAATCATAGCTCCGTTGGGAGCATATGTAACACATAGCCCTGAGAAAGGGGCATCTATGGGTTTGTAATACAATCAGGGCTACAACCTGCAGGTGGAGGATGTACAACTGTCACCTGCTCTGGGTGCACAAGGTGCACCTGCACCGCCATGATGGTTCATGCCTCCTTAACAAGCACAGGCACCCAGGGGGGGCTTGAGGAGAGGTATATCAAAGAGACAACCAGCGCAGGCCAGAAATCGGGAGAATCCGGACCATGGTAGCTCGAGCCTGCCGTTATCTTTTCCGCGTTTTCGAGTCGTTCAGGATGATGAAGATGAATGGTGATGGAAATGTGTATCCTTGTGCATTGAAATTATGGCTGGCTGGATTATGGAGAGGTATATGCATATATATATATATATATCTCACGATATATGCACGGCTTGACGACGTATACAGCACCTAAATACTGCACAACTGCAACCTGCTATGGCTGACATGCAAGCAACGTCGAGTAGGATGGCGGTCTTAGAGAGGCTGGGCAGAGGTCGGTAGAAATAAGTGGAAAACTGGCAGAAACTAGGTAGAAACACGATATACTTACGCCTGCAAGCACTATTGAGCCGGTGGCAGAGGCCATTTCCAGGAAAATACAGCATACCGTAGCAATAGCCACGGTCACGCCTTACGCTATTTGCAGGCACCATCATGCCCGGCGCTACCCAATAAAAGTCTGCACAATTCTCGGTTTAGACGAGAGTCCGGACGTTCGGAATGAATAAACATGTGTTAAGAAGTCGAAACACCATGGAAATACCAAGCATGGTGCCGCAGCAGACCCGAGTCTTGACGTAATAATATGTCTGCCGGTTTCCAGGGTTTCCGCATGAAAGTTGGGTGAGAAACTGGAAAAACTACGTTTCCTTTGCCCCAGTACCTCAACAAACTCGTAGAAACCTAATTATCAACCTTTGAACGCATCATCATGGTCGTGCCACCCAACAGCCACTGAAATTCGCGCGAAAACTGGCGAGATCTACCTGCCGCCATCGCCGTCGTCTTCACCTTCGTCCCGCGAAAATGCCTGATTTCAGTGGTACATATTTGTTTGCAGCTGTCACAAAAAAAATACCAAAAATACCAGGATTTTTTCTTGAATTCTATGAGATGTTTCTGACCTATCTTGAAAGTTTCAGACCAAAAATCGCATGTTTAATAGGTTTGCCACGTGTCAGATTACAACGCGATACATCGCGTTCTAACCCTACAACGCGATGTATCGCGTTGTAAAAAAACACGGGTTAATTCTCCTCAGGTCATTTGAAGCTGTGTCAGGCTTGCCACTTGACCTGGAAAGTGGCAAGTGCTTGGGCACGTCATGCGCAGAGGCATGCCACGAAGCACTATTAACCCTTCAATTGTGTCAACTGGAACCACCAGAACGGACTGAGTATGGGCATCTTAGTAAGTATGAGAGTATCTAGCCAAATAACATTTTCTGGCCCACCCTTGGAACCAAGGATGCTTTTATATCAAATAACTTTGGGGTCATGTCATTGGTCACATATCTATGCCCCACAGCTGCTATAAATAGCACCCCCCCCAAGGGGGTACGGTGCAGATGGGGTTCAAGAGATATATAATGCAATATGGACCATTTCTCAAAATCTGCTGACCCTGGCCCTTTGAGGGGAGTTTAAGATAATCACAGGCATGCCATAGATGCATTCACAACATGACATGCCATAGAACTGCACAGGCTAGCTAGCATACAGCCCAAAATAGCTCAGACCGTTATAACGGGTGCAGTTATTTTGGGGTGTTTTGGTAGCACTACCGTATAGGCATTCAATTCCAACGTGGCACAAAACATCATAGATGGCCACACATGGATTCCCAAACACATTTCCAGCTTAAAAATCACAACAGCATGCTATACAACAAGTATAAAGCTTGTGCCAAGGCCCAAAACCAAGCGTATAACGGGTTCACAAGGAGCTACATTATCAATGCATCCAACACACTATAAAGCAATTCCAATGATTGGCAATGATAGAAAACAAAAGAACTCACCTGGTTGTGCTTCCATGCAAGCAGGCCCTGGCCATTCATGTTTCTTGCATGCACTATGGACGCACAAGCAGAAGGATAACTTGGGCCAGCAAACCAAGAAGCAATGCCTAGAGCTGGCCAGAAAACCAATTGTCTCGCTATGTCTGTGCAGGGAAAAGCATCCCGTTATCAAGCCCACCATGTTAAGAGACAATACCAAACGCTACTTCACTGGTTTCGTTGAAGCCTTAGCTAATAGCAATCAAATCTGGTCCAAAATCTGCGTGACATAGTGGTATTCCCCAACCATCACAAGCGAACGCGTACAAGCACTAAAGCAACAAAACGACAAGCAAAAACCATCGATTACATGTCTACAACTAGTTTATAAACGATAGGACGACTTGGTACTGTAATGTATAAACGCTAACATGTTAATACGTACCAGGTCGAAACCGCAGATTACCTGCTGTGCGGGAGCCATCACTCCCACCTCACGGACATAGCCTCGAACCTTTCCTGGCCGTCATCGCTAATAAAACATGTCAAGAATAACGTAACAAGTCTATCCACGCGCAAATATATGGACGTTTGCTGCCGAACAACAGGTAGCATACGCACTGTCACCGCCTGGCCGCTGACAGGATCTGCTGCACCGATTAGAACCTAGAGACATACTTGCGCACATCCAGACGCTTCACGGCCAGAGATATAACCTTTATAACACTCAAGGATAATTACTACAAAATTTGAGTTCAAAATTCCAAGCCATGCTCTCGTACCAGTCATTTGCCTGCACCGCCATAGCCGCGGACGTGAATTATTTTCATTCACGTCGGTCCCGTTTGACCATGGTACCCCCCCAACTTTGATTGAGTATATCTCCCTGGCCAGTTGTCCAAAGTACGGTCTGAATAGTGCCAGGCATAGCTTACGTCTAGATCTTTCGATCCCCCCAGGTTTGACCGTTGAATTATTTTTGGCGCGGCGCCTGGTTCTGCCACAAACTCAGTCCGTTAGAGTGGCGCGAGTTTAACTGGCGCCACGAAAACGGACTCAGTACAAATTAAGGGTTAATTAACTAATTAATTAATTAAACTCGTGCTCCCGTTGGGGAGTCACGGAGCACCGAAGTGCTTTTAATCCCTGTGTGTGCACAACAGGAGAAAGGGCAGAGACCCCCAGTCTCCTTCATGCCTAAGGCATGCCACAGCTGCATTCGGGCGCGCTAGCTAAACGGACACGCTAACGATCCGGCAATCCGCTGTGGGTGCAATAAGACCCATGTGAGCATGGCACAACAGGGAGCGTGGGCAATTAAGTCTGGTCATAGCCAGGACGTAGCATGGCTGTACGATGTACAAGGACTAAGCTAAGGGTATGGCTGGTTGTATACCGTGCGTGAGCGATGCACGTGACTAGGTATGTTGGCACAGAAGCCAGGTGAGACGTCAACCTCCCTTGCTGACGAGATCAAGAAACAGCTTCTTACCCTCATGGGCCTGGTAGGTGAGGTAGAACTGCGTGGGTGCCACCGCCTTCCCCACTCACGGGACAAGGCGGCCACCCCACCAGTCCTGCTCACCTTCCTCTCCCCTGAGGATAAGCAGCGGTTCCTCTCTCGTCGCAAGCGGTTGCACGACCTCACCTGGACGCTGGATGACGACCTAACCCCCGCTCAGCAACAGCAGCGACGCGACCTGTGGCCGGAATACCTCCGCCATAAGCAGGACCCCCAGAAGCCCAAGGTGTACTGGAGGGGCGGGGACCTGATGATCAACCACAAGATGTGGACGCCCCCAGCGGGCTAGAATAGCAATAGCCCTAGCTTGTAACCATTGGAGTCACTGTCGCTAAGGCAGCCATGCCTAGAATGTTTGCCTAGCTGTGCCAACAAACCTAGTCACGTGCCGCCAACGCACGGTACACAACCAGCCATAGCCTTAGCCTAGTTCTAGTACAGCCATGCTACGCCCTGGCTATGTTCAGATTACGGCTTGCCCACGCTCCTTGCTATGACATGCTCACATGGGTCTTATTGCACCCACAGTTTGCCGGATCGTTAGCCTGTCCTTTTAGCTAGCCGCGCCCGATTGCAGCTGTGGCATGCCTTTGGCATGAAGGAGACTGGGGGTCTCTGCCCTTTCTCCTGTAGTGCACACACAGGGATTAAAAGCACTTCGGTGCTCCGTGACTCCCCAACGGGAGCACGAGTTTAATTAATTAATTAATTAATGTTGGCACAGCTAGGCAAACACTCTAAGCATGGCTGCCATAGCGGCAGTGACTACCGAGGGATACAAGCTAGGGCTATTAGCTAGTCTAGCCCGCGGTGGGCGTCCACATCTTGTGGTTGATCATCAGGTCCCCGCCCCTCCAGTACACCTTGGGCTTCTGGGGGTCCTGCTTGTGGCGGAGGTATTCCGGTCACAGGTCACGTCACTCACTGACTGCTGCTGCTGCTGCATGAGCGGGCCGGGGGTCAGGTCGTCGTCCAGCGTCCAGGTGAGGTCGTGCAACCGCTTGCGATGGGAGAGGAACCGCTGCTTGTCCTCACGGGAGGGGAAGGTGAGCAGTCCCACTGGTGGGGGAGCCGCCTTGTCCCGTGAGCGGGGAAGGCGGTGACACCCACGCAGTTCTACCTCACCTACCAGGCCCATGAGGGTAAGGAGCTGGTCCTTGAGCTCGTCGGCAAGGGAGGTTGACGTCTCACCTGGCTTCTGGGGGAAACGACGCAGCACCACTCGGCACTAGCTCGCGGCGAGCGCGGTCGGTGACCTCCCGTTGCTGGGCCTGGCGGTGGTCCTCCAGCTCCTGGAGCTTCGTGGCGATGGCGTCGGTCCGGTGGAGGCCGTCGCTGTCCGCAGCAGGTCCGCGTTGGAGAGCGGTGGGAGGTCGCCAGCATCCTGCCGGGGTGGCTGGGATGCAATGGTGGCCGTCTGCTCCGCTATCTTTGGGACCTGTGTGGCCAGGGCCTCGGTGTGGGCGGTGATGGCCTCAAGCTTCTTCATGAGCACGCCGCACTTGCCCTCCACCTGGTTAAGGCGAGAGACAAGTGCAGCATGCGTTTCCGAAGCCTGCGCCGCGGTGTGCAGAGTGAGATCGTACGTTATACGCGTTATACGGTCACGGTGGAGTATAATGTATAATACGGTATAATACGGTATAATACGGTATAATACGTTTTCGTACGGACACACTCAGAATACTCTGATTTTACACATTTTAAGACACCCACCATCAATCCACATGTTTTTAACACTGTTTTGGACATAATCCAAGGTTGCCCTACCCTCGGCTATACTCTATACGGTGGATATTGTGGACACGATCGATGTATTGCATGTAATACTGAGAATGTAAACGTGCGCATGCATAATTGTGTGTATGTGTATATATGTGGCTTTATATTGGTTATGTTTACTTGGGTGCCTTCACTTTGATGCAAGTAATTATATATTTTAATATATATATGTGGCTGTGCATGCACGCAAATACTACAGTAGTATACAATTAATGCATGTAGTATGTTTGCATGGTGCGATGCTATGTGAATATACTGAGCTGCATGTGACTACAGGTGTGTGACTCGTGGTGTGCATTAATTAATTAATTAACTGAATTAATTAATTAATATTAATTAATCTCGTGTCCCCGTTGGGGAACCACGGAGGCTAAACAGGTGGGGATGTGATAAGTAACTCACATATTCTCACCTTCCATACAACAACCTTGTTTTCCAGCAGGCTGAAGAGCATGACAGCCGACAGGCGTCTATGAGCTCGCCAGCTCCTTGCAACGGTGATGCCGCTCCCAGGCAGCTAGGGTCCTTGACTACGCAATATAGAATGTCTACCGTGTGAAAACCTCCCGCATACAGGAAGCGTAGCAAAGCCAGATAACTGCCCGATCAATTCTGGGTAGCTTTAGGAAGCATGGCATACGCAGCGTAAGGAAAACCATTGAAAGCTGCGGAAAATCTGATAGCACAACTGCAACAAGTGGAGAACAAAATAGCAAGAAAAACCCAGAAACGGCGCAAAAAGTTTCATGCCAGGTTCATTAACCCCTAAATGGTCTTGCTGCCGATTTTCCGCCAAAAAGTGACTTACAGCCGATTTGTCGGCACCTACTCGGGGGACCAGTTTGCGAGAATACTATTGGGAATTAGGAAACGTTTAGCTGAGAAGAATGAAAGTTTATAAGTTTCTCCAGAACATGATACTAGGGTTTGCTATATTTTGACCAAGTTTAACAGGTGTTCCAGACCGTCAAAGTACAAGGGGTCAGGGTACTTTTTCACGTACAACGTGCATTCCGGAAAACGACGACCTGGCCATGGCGGCTTGCGCCCACGCATGGCATTTACGTTTTCGTTCGAATTTTCTGGCCAAACTTAGGATATTGATTTTATACGTCCTAAAGATCATACAGGCCAATTTTTGGTTCGCGGGAATGCCATTTGATAGGTGTCGGCAGCGTTCTTGCTGGAAAAAACTGCGATCAGGCCGGACGATAGAAACGTTGACAGCAATACCTTTCCGGCGTATTTTAAAGGATATATCGGTTTCTTTGTACTTTTTATGATACATATTAGTCGTAAACGTGCAAGGGTGGCCAGAAATCGCCGAATCCAGCGACCATCCTGCACAACTTTGGTGTGCCGAAATGCGCCATTTTGCGGCCACCGCCTGGGCCAAGGTAACGCCATCCATGCCTGGTAAAGCTTAAGCATCGTTTTCCTATCGATGTTTGACGTTTATATATACGTTCTAGCTTGTGTAGCACATTCTTTTTGCATTATTCATGCTCTTTCTTGACCCTGGCCTGGCCCCTTTCTAAAACACCCTTCTTAGATGCTTCCCTCAGTCAGTTGACCTGCCACAGGGTGATGGTGATAAGTTTTAGAGGCTGTATGGGTTTGAATACCTCCATATATGTTTGTTATACATTTCCCACACACATATTGCATGAGTGTGAGGCAGTTGGCTGGTCTCTGTGGCATCATCAAGCATGTAACCGGTGAGTAAAAGCTTCCCATTGTCAGCATGTGCCACCAGGTGTGCTGGCCATCACCTGGAAAGCCATAGCAGCTTAGGCCTAGTTTATCCTTGCTAGGGCAGGCTGAAATAGGCTTAAAATCACTAGTTTGTTGGTGGCTGCCTCCTAGAATGCATGCCTTGCGTAGGGTATCCGTACCACGTTACCTACGTGCATGGACAAGGTGGCACCTGCACATAGGTGCCATGTAAGGGCAGTGTGATGATGCAGTTATGTTTCCCCATCATTGTAGAAGGGAAATGTATTGTTTGGCATGGTTGGGGGCCATATTAGTAGGTATTAGTAGGTAGTATGCCCACTCCTACCCCCTTGGTTGCTTTTTACCAACGGTACCCCTATGGGCTGTACTGGGTGTAACTGCTGGTATACCCACCCAAATGATGACCCCAATGGCTCAAACTGTTCAGCAACTAGTTGTTTATCATCCCTGAAGTGGTAGGTGCCTAGCTCTTACAACATAATTCAAAATGCACATTCTACCAAAAATGAAAACGCTCGTCTTGACCCCCCTGACTTTGACGGCAGTTATACATGGCCTACGATGAATATATATGAGGTTGTGATATATCATGGCTTAGGGCAACTCATGGACATGCTTGCCCCCCAAGGACAGCCATTGGATATTGCTAGGTTGTACAGGGGCTGGTTTACAAAATAGGTGAGTTACTGCCGATTTATCGGCACCATTTCCGCCCATTTAGGGGTTAAGAGCGCAAACAGACTGGGCGGTGACATGCGGCAAATCAACGTACTACGGCCGGCATTATTTCCTACCCAGGCGCGCAAGAAAAGCCAGCCAGCCATGGATGGATTAACCGCGGATCGCGCAGGCCTGAACGAAATCATTTTAGAAATGACAGGAAATGGCCGCAGATCGAAGATGCTTAGGTTATTTTTATGGTGTCCGTTACTAAACGGCTCTTGCTGCATCAAAATAACCCACGAATGTCGAGTTCTACCGTCGCAGGCACACATGCTAGATTATTCATCGCGGCCAAATTGACGTTGGATGAGACCCCCGTGCAAATCTGTACCACCAAAGGCAGCGAATTTGCAAATAGTGCAGATCTTGCTATGAAACATCATAATAGAACATCACTTTTAACCATCGGCTTAATTTTTTCGCCTGTCGCCCGCCGGATTAGCCATATTTTAACGGAACGCACGTCGCCATGGCCACCTCCGCACGGTGCGCGCACTGTGCACCACAATGTCAAAATAAGATCGCGTCGAATTGTGAAAGTTCAGACGGGTCAGTACTTATAGTAGAGATACGAAATCTGTGGCTTCAAATCGTTGCCCTGTCGGTCTGGCATCCTAGCCGCGCAAAACGTAAAAAAAACGCGGAAAACACGGCATTATACGGTATTATACGGTATTATACGTCATTATGCGCTAAAACGTATTACGTATGAAAAATCATACGCTAAAAGCCAGCGTATTACGTATTATACCGTATTATACCGTATTATACGGCGTATGATCTCACACTGGCGGTGTGTAGCGCCGTGAACTGGGATTGTAGCTTGTGGACGACCCGGGTTTCCACATTGGAGACCCCGGCGGGCCTCGACCGTGTTGAGCGTGGTGTTCAGCGCGATGTCAGCTTCTCGGCCAGCGGCCAGGTCACGTGCTCCTCCAGCACTGCGCGGATGTCATCCTTGCAGAGGGAGGGAGCCGATGGGGCTGCCGGCTGTGCGGGGGCGGGGGCGCTGAGCGCTCTGCCGAGGCCGCCGAGGCTGCGCTGGTAGTGGCTGGTCAAGATAAACAGGCGTTGGCGTGGTTCGTCATAAGTGTAGAGCCAGGACGTGTCGCGGTAGTCGATAGCCGCCCCCCCCTTCTGGGCCACGAAGAGCTTCCGTTCCTGTGCGAGGAACTGGAGGACCTCGACGACTTTCTGCGGCGACAGCCCCTGCCACTCGAGGAGGGAGAACTGTCTGTCGCTGGGCAAGAATTGGCTCCATTTGTGGCGGTCGTGGCATGGTTTCTTGGATTCAGGCGAGGCGCTTGGCGATGGGTTTGCTGGCGATGGGTTGGCGAGCCCAGGCGGCTGGGCAAGAACGATGGCGAGTGGGTTGGGCTGGGAGCCGGAAAGCTCCTTTTCCAAACCCCGTTTTGCTTTTGGGGTCGTCATAGCTGCTTGTCACGTGATAACTTTGGCAATACTGCATTTCAGCGGTAACCGATTATACTGGCGTGTGCGTCTGAAAAAAGCGCATCGAATGCAAGTGGTCTGACCGAATTTGGGGCTCAGACGCAAAAGGTCTGAGCTCCGCCGTCAGCCATACCGCCGAAGCACTATGCTAATATCATTAAGTAATAGTCTCGTAAACAAATACACAAGAGTTGAAAAGAAATATAATCTGGCACAAGCTCTACCAATTACAGGTGAAAAAGTGCAGAATTTATCAATTAATTGAGATCGAACATAACTCCGTTGGGAGCTTATGTAACACATAGCCCTGAAAGGGGGCATATGGTACGTTTGTAATACATTCTGAGCTACAACCTGCAGGTGAGGGGATGTAAACCGCCACCTACTCTGAGTGCACAAGGTGCACCCGCACCACAATGATGTATCATACCTAAGGGCCAGGCACTGGGGTGGAAGACTATTATTAATTACTTAATTAAGAACATAGCTCCGTGGGGAGCATATGTAACACATAGCCCGGAGAAGGGGCATCTATGGGTTTCTAATACAATCTGGGTTACAACCTGCAGGTGGAGGATGCATGTAAACTGTCACCTGCTCGGGGTGCACAATGCCATCATGGCGGTGCACCTGCACCACCATGATGGTGCATCCCGATCACGCTCGCACGGGGCGACATTGGGAGATGGCCTAGAAGGCCTGCATGACATATGGGGTGGAAGATGCATAATATGGCCAGGCTAGAGGTGGTGCATGGCATCTCAGCAGAGAGTAGCTCTCTGCATAGGCAGAGCTTGGCTAAATTCTTAAGGCATCATCCATGGGGAGTCCCATTATAGGCGCACATGCGCGTAGGCGTGTGCCACGCGTGCTAGGCTGAGCCTGACTAATCTACACTACTGTTATACATGCTGGTTGCCTCCTTGATACATTTCCTAGACTGGGCGGGTTGCTGGGGTGGCAGGGGGCGCCTGCCAGGGCCCCAAGATTATTATGGCTAGGCAATGGCTAGGCTCATGTATTATAGGCTCATATGCCCCTTCTCCACGAGGTAGCCATGGCTGACGGCGGAGCTCATAACTTTCACGTTTGAGCCCCGAATTTAGCCGTGAATATCACAATCGATGCGTCTTTCTACGACGCACATGCTGATGTAATTTTCCGACGCTATTACGCAATATACGATGAGCAAACGCCTCTCGACGCAACGCAGCCTGGCGGCTGCGCTCGGCACTGACAATGCGTCTGCAGCTTCGGCTGCAGCTTCGCACACCGGCCCAGATGGCCACGGTGACACTAGTCGTGCACTGGTGCTCGCCCAGCCTCCCGGGCTTGCCTCGCCATCTGCCTCGCCTGAACCCAAGCGCAGTCGCTCTGCTGAGCCGCCCTGGGAAGAGATCTCCTTTGACATCAACAGCTCCGGATACTGGCAACGCCGCCCCAGTTGGTTCATGGAAGACGTGTTTTACGGGTCACACGCCTCGCTTCTAGCCCTGTGCGTGTACCTCACGTCCCACAACCGCGGGCGCTGGCCTGGTGATGGCACGCTCGTCGACCCCGCCGAGGCTCTCCCAATCATTCACCGCATGAATCGCCCCAATTAGCTTCAACGCTTCGCCCTCTGCTCCCTTGTTGGACGCTCCGAATCCGCGATCTGGGCTTCCCCACCGCCCCCCCACACCTTCCCCACCGAAGCCACCATCCGCACCCAGTCCTCAAGCAGGCTTTCGAGCAGCACGTGACCCCTCTTGCCGCAGATGTGGCGGCAATTGGCGGCACGCTGGCTGCTGAGCTTCCCACCATCCCCACCGCCACCGCCACCCTCCTCGCCTCCACCCCCCCCCCCTCCGCCTCCACCGACTCCATCACCGCCCAGCTTCGTGACATCGACCAGCGCCTCAAGGATAATGCAATCGCTATCGAGGTCTTGCAGAACACGGCCGGCCTCACCGCCCAGGCAGTGAAGGACATTACCGCCATGCCAGCCCCGGCTGGCCTGGCCGGCGATGCTCCTCCCATCATGACCTGGGCGGACATGCTTAAGCAACACACCACCTCCACCACCTCCGCCGTCGCAGCCCAGCTCCAGCGGCAGACGCTTGACCTCCGCGAGGAGGCCGAGCTCGCCAAACGCAGCCTCAACGCCATCCTCAAGAACTTCGACATGGAAGAAGGTGAGAATTCCGAGAAGCTTGCACGTGCGTTTGAGAACAAAATCCTTGCACGCATGGGCCTTCTTGGTGAGATCAAGCTGACCGCCCACCGCCTCCCCCGCGCGCGGGGTAAGGCAGGGGCGCCTCCGCTTCTTCTCATCTTTGATAGCCCAGCGGACAAGATTTCGTTTCTCAGACGCCGCAAGCGGATCGAGAATACTCACTTCACCGTGGACGACGACTTGACCCTGGCACAGCAACAACGGCGACGGGAGCTATGGCCGACCTACCTCCAGCTCCGGCAGACCAAGGCGGGCCAGCCGGTGTACTGGAAGGGGGCGGCCATCTATACGTCGGCCACAAGCCCTGGCAAGCGACCCCCTCGACCACCGCGGCCCCAGCAACTCCAGCCCCAGCCTAGGGGAATACAGCAGTAGTGTAGAACAGTTAGACAGTGGCCTTGTACATGCCTGCCTACTACAGGCACTACACCAGCTTAGGCCTAGCCTTTTTAGTCATGTACATGTGTGCCTATGCTGAGCCACCCTCCAGATGATGCCCAGCTTTATTTAATTATGCAGTGCCCATGCAGGGAGTAACTCTCTGCTGAGACGCCATGCCCTAGCTTTTGTATAGCTATGCTGATCTTCCGGCCCCCATGACAGGCTCCCCCTTCGCTGGGCATAGCTTGAAGATCATGGGGATGCAAGTGCCCTGGTGCACCTAGAGCAAGGGTCCTTTACATCCCCACCCTTGCAGGAAGTAGCTTAGGATGTATGATAGGCCATATGCCCCCCTCTCAAGGGCTATGTGCTACATATACTCCCAACGGAGTTATGTTACAATTCAATTCAATTCAATGGCTAGGGTGCATGGCATCTCAGCAGAGAGCAACTCTCTGCATGGGCAGAAAGTGACTAAATAAAGCTAGGCATCATCTGGTGTGGAGCTGATCATAGGCCGCCACACATGTACATGGTTGAATAGTGCTAATTCATCATCTGGGATACCTACACCGCCGACATCCAAGCCCAGCTTCTCGACATCAACCAGCGCCTCAAGGACAACACCATCTCCATTGAGTGAATGCTATCGATGCGGGAAAACACCGCCCCCATGCGGGCAAAGATGCGTTCAGCCGTCTTGCGGCGAAAGATGATGGGGCTATAGACTGCAGGCCCTCCACTACACCAAGGAGAAGCCGCAAGTACACACACCGCAGCTCGGACCCCCTGCCACACCAAAGGGACCTTGACCACATACACCGTGCCACGCCACACTTCCTCGGCCACTGCCGGGTCGCGATGGAGAAAGGCCCGCTGATCGAAAGTCTGAGCAGGCCATATGGCATAGTCCAAACCCCGATCCAACAGCCCCAAGAACACCGATGTTAACACCCAGCTAGTGGTCTGCGACAGCCCGGGCGTAAACAATTCCTCCTCTGACAACTCTGACGAGCCCCTGAACTCCGTGACACAGGGCCGTACTATGAAATGTGACAGGGTCAGTGGGGAGGACCTGCTTATACTTGAGCACAAACTTCAAGTTCAGCTTATTTACCGCCCCTTGCGGCACCTCCAACTCCCCATACACCCCATACATCGCCCACTCCAGCTGCGCGCGCAAGAAAGCCGCGCGCCACTTATGGAACTCATTGACAGGGTCACGGCAGTCCTCGATCCTTAAACTGCGGATAACCAGCAGGAGATTTAGTGGCGATGCTCCAGGGGAAAATGCCAAGACTGCTGGGGTGACACTAATCTGCGGCTGCGTGACCTGGCTACCAGCGGCTCTGCCGTATATTCCGCCCCGCGAATGGCCGGCCTACTGCAGTGGCATAATCCTCAGGGTGATTAACCCAATAGCCTCGGGGGGACCCCTGCCCGTGAGGGCTGCAAGCGCAACGTGATATTGATGAATAAGCCAATTAAAAATGAATAAGCAAAAAAAAGAAAAAAAAAAATTAATAAGCAAAAAAAAAATTAATAAGCCAATTAAAAAATAAAGTTCGTGAGGCTGGTCTCGCAAGATCACCAGTTGGCACTGACCGATTCTTTATATACAGTCTTGCACACTGTACTATGCCAGGCCTGAGCAGCATCGGCTGATCTGCTCAGGATTAACACCCCTGTACAGTAATAGTAATCTGTACAGCGCCCATGCAGATCCTATACAGCAGGTCTCATGCTATACCGGCACAGTGATCACAGAGTACAGTCCTCACACTGTGGTTATGGCATCTGCATCCAATAGTCTATAAGACCAAGCCTGCCGTACCACAGACCACAGGGTAAGATTCCTATTTCCTGCGTACGACGTAGCCAAAGCACCTAATTCCTGTCAGCCCAGGAATTACTGTCCGCCCACTATTATGCCGTCGGCAAATATTCACGTGCGACCTCATCATGGATACCAGTTGGCTCGCGCTCGCACGTGACCGGGGTAGTCGGAATGCCGTAACTTTCTTGATACTCGTCGGAATGAACTCGTTCCGGGGCCATTGGGATCGTAGAGATATGCCGAATCAAGAGCACGCCAATGCACTCATACATAGATAGGCGTAGCACTGGGGAGTGCACACACACCGAGAAGCTCCATTTTGCCTCGTTCCCTTTCGGAGCTCACAACAGCTTCTCCTATTATTCCATAATACAAGTTCTGTCTCGCATTCAGTTGTTCATTCCATCACATCCATTCACAACTGGGGGGTGTTGGCATTGCTATCGGTTAGGCGCGGCGCGTACATGCAGCCCCGGCCCGCGGCGCACGGCCGGCAGGATTGCGCATTGGCATTGATCCACTAACTGAAGATGCTGGCAACGAATCATGTATTGACGTGGGATCTGTAGCTCAATGTGACTCGAGCTTAACTGATTGAAAAACGCTTCGCGGTCTTGGAAAGGGTGCCCTGCATGCAGCTGAGCGTGTGGGGCATATGTAGCCGACAATGACCGACAGCATAATGGGGCTCCGCTCGATCCGTCCTTCAAGGGTCCGAGCGGAAAGTGCACTGAAGGATCCGATTCGAGCAAAGTTTGCGGTCCACCACGAGTTGGGCGGCAGTGGTGGGGGAGCACAACAAGCAGCCCAACCCCCTTGACTCGGCGCATGCGCCGGGCCGCATGTGCAGCATTGGAGTGCAAGGGTGACACACTAAACGGGGCCCCGGCTCAAAGGAGCTCCGGTGTCTTGAACATCGAGCACGCACAGTCAATTAACCCTTAAATGGTGTCAACTGGAACCACCGAAACGGACTGAGTTTGGGTATCTTTGTGCGCCTGGCAGTAACTAGCCAAATAACATTTTCTGGCCCACCCTTGGAACCAAGCATGCTTTTATATCAAATAATGTTTGGGAAATTTGGTTGGTCACATATCAATGCCCTACACCTGCTATAAATAGCACCCCCCTCAGGGGGGTACAGCGCACATGGGGTTCGAGACACATATAATGCATTATCGACCATTTACACAAATCAGTTGGCCCTGGCCTTTTAAAGGCAGGTTATTATAATCATAGACACGCCATCAATGCATTCACAACATCAAATGTCACAAAACTGTGAACGCTAGCTACAAAATGGCCAAAGCCAGCTGGCACCGTTATAACGGTGCCAGCTGGCAGGGGTATAAATGGTAGCATAACAACACAAAACTTTATTCCAATTGGCATGAAACAACAAGGGATGCCCAAACGGGCATAATCCACCATACCCAGGTGATAAAACAAGAGACCATGCAATATAACACATGCCAACATGCCGCAAGGGGCCAAAATGGCACTAGTGCGCGCCCGCGGTATATATAGCGCATGACTAGCCAAGGGTGTAGCTAACTGTCAATTAGGCTACCTGGCTATGTGCCAAACTACGGATTGTGCCTCTGGGTGCGCAGATACTGCCTCCTACGAGGCCCTGTCAGCTGGGTGCCAGCTGCCAGCGTGTGGGTCGTGCGGCCGTTGGCCTCAGTCCTCGCGCGGCCAGCCGGGCTGCGGGCTGACAGGGGCTGCATGGCACGCTCGCGGCGGGCGTCGTCGTCGAGGCCAGCCACTGGCCCAGCGTGGAACCTGAGATAAGCCAGCATACAAGACACAAGACCATGCTAAAAAATAGGTGAAAGGCTCATTAATCAAGGCCTAAAGCGCGCGTCAAAGGGGTGGCAAGGAGCTACATCACTAACGCACCCAATGAATGACAAAACACCTCCACGTTCTTTGCAGCAATAAAGAAAAAAGGAACACGTTGGTAATGCTTCCATGCAAACAGGTATTGGGTATCTCCATGTTTGTCACGTGCAATGGATGCAAAATATGAAGGTGGGCGTTGGCCAGCAAAACAAGAAGCCATGCCTAAAACTGGTCAGAAAAGAACTTGTCTCGGGCTGTTTGAGCCAGGAAAAGCACTGGGTAATCACATTTACCATATTACTAACCAATACCAACCGTTATCACGCTATTTCCGTTGCAGCCTCAGCTAACAGCGACCAAACATGGTCCAAAATCTGCTTGACCTGGTGGTATTCCACAACCATGACAAGCCGATGCGTAGAGGCAGCAAAACAACAAAATGACAATCACAAGCCCTCGATTATAACCCTGATATTAGTTAGAAACGATAATACAACCATATACGGTTAACGGAACACGCTAGGAGGCTAGAACGTACCAGGTCGGAACAGCAGATTACCTTTTCCTGCGGGAGCCAGCACGCCCGATTCATGGACGTAGCCTCGAGCCTTTCCTGGCTGCCAGTTCTAGCAAATCTGGTTGGGAACAACGTCAAACGTTTATCCATGCGCAAATATCTCGAAAATTTCCGCCTAGCAACATGCAGCACTCGCACTGTCACCGCCTGGCCGCTAACATGATTTGCTGCGCCTACCAGCACCCCGAGACCCATCTACGCATCTTCAAACGCTCCATGGCTAGGGGTATAACGTTTTTATGACTTAAAAATCATGCCTACAAAATTTGAGTCCATTATGTCAAGCTATTCTCTCGTACCAGTCAGTTGTGTGCACCGCCATAGCCGTGCGCGTCAATATTTTTCATGCACGTCGGTCCCGTTGGACCATGGTACCCCCCTAACTTTGCTCAAGCATATCTCCCTGGCCAGGTGTCCAAAGTACGGTCTGAAGTGCTCTACGGAAAGCTGAGATCTAGATCTTTCAATCCCCCCAGGTTTGACCGTTAAATTCTTTTTGGCGCGGCGCCTGCAAGGCGCACAAACTCAGTCCGTTAGAGTGGTAGGACTTCGACTGGCACCACGAAAACGGACTCAGTACCATTTAAGGGTTAATGCCATATAGTCGGTAGGCGGCAGTAGTGGACCGGCTCGTTGGCCCGCGGGGGGGCGCATCCCGGGCGCCCCCCGCGGGCAGGGTGCGCCACATAATTTGTAGGTAGCGATGCGCAGCGAGTGGTGCCGGCGTTGACCCAGCGGCCAGCAAGGGGGGCCGCCAGGGACCCGTGGTATGTATCGGCAGGGGGGTGGGGAGAGGCTGGCGCGGTGGGTGCGGCGCGAGATAACATAGTACATACTCTTTCAACGCGCATATTGGGCACCCTCCAAGGGAGCGGCGCGCCTGGCTCGCCTGGCCGGTCCTGGGGTCAAAGCTGATGCAGCATACCGTTCGGTGGGACTGCCAGGTGGCAAAAGCCAGCAGGCGTTCCTTGTTGCGAAGTTGGCGATAAATCAAGGTCGCAGCTTTGACTCGACATTGCGTGTTGGGACAGCTTGTTGGGACTATATCGGCTGTATACTCCGCGCCTGCATGCAGCCGATATAGACAAGGAGGAATGGGCTGCGCAGTCTGCGATATGCACCTTAATTCCTGTGGGGCATGCTCCTTTTCTCTCACCAAGGGTGGGCCCCGCGGCCCATTGGTAGAATGCAGGGTAGAAGTCCGCAGGTGGAGGTTATGATTGCCCCTGAGTGTCCATGTTACCAAGAAAAGTCCTTATTTTAGGACCAGTTTGAATTAAAAAATATATGTGCAAACATCAAATTTCGACCCTGGCATTTTTACCACTGACAGATAACACACTTTTTGAATTTTGGACAAAAACCTGGGTTCAAATAATTACATTTAGTGCCTGAATGGACCCTGGCCCATGGCAGGCCTCAAACCGCGAATTTGGTCAAAATGAGAATTTAGGACCAATAGGACCAATTAGTGTCAACGCATGACCATGCTATCCACACGGTCCCTTGAGCATCTTACAAGCGCTAGGGGACCCTACGAGGCCTTGGGATGGCGGGGCAGCGTATAACAAGGCCATACCCTGCTGTGGCTGCCTCTATATATACGCGTGCTTAACGGTGTCACAGATGGTGCAGGTAATGCAATATACGGTTGCATGGTTGCTGAGGTTGCCCGGCTTGAACATGGCCCACCCCTTGCGGTAAACTTTCTCTAAGCATATGCCAAACCTTCTTTGACATCACGGACATGCTGGCCACCACCCAGCGATGAAAAAACATTGCATTTGCATTGCAACTAACACATGAATGCAGCCAAATCAAGTTACAGAACAACGTTGTGCTAACATGCAACGCTTTGTGAGTGAATTCAGGGTGCATGTAACACGTAAACCATACTGAATATACTGTCTGAGAACACCCTGAACGACTGCAGGCCATAGGACCATGGTTTATAACTAACACATGAGTAAAACTGCTCTTACGCATGTGTGTTTTAGCTGCAGCGGACGACGAAGATAGAGACGTAAAAAATTGTATGACGTAAACCAACTATGTGTGACAGTTATGTGCACAGAGAGCGTCCCCTCTTTTTAGGCATAGCTGGCTGACTCAAAACACCACGACAGCGTTGCCAGTTACACTCATGATCTAGGGCACCCCGGCACGTACCTGCTACTTACGTCGCCTCATTCCAGATGGTTGCAAAAAAGTCGCTGAAATCCGCAGCGAGGTCAGCTTTCCGAGAGCTGAGCGCACCAAAGCTGGCCAACCGGTTCGAAAATGATATAAACCACGCTTGTGATGCGTTCTAGGTCCAAGAAATACCGAAAGTGAAGACCTATAAGGTGCGCTCGCTGCCCAGCCTGAACGTCCCTAAAACATGGTCGACAATGGAAATCGGGCAAGAATATCACAGCCCAGGCGCTCCCATGTCAAATACTCCGTTTCTAAACTCCAGACTATTATCAAAATCGTCCACAAAAATTTCCTGGCTTGATTCGCACCACCATCGCTAATACACTAACATGTTTGTGCCAAAATCGACCCTCCGCGAGCAGGCGATCTGCGACCCATTTGTGATGTGCCGCTGTGCTACAGCGCTACACATAAAAACTTGCGCAGAAAATTTCACAGCCTTTAAGCATAACTTACGACCTTTCGTTTTTGCTACTGGGCGCCCGAAATGATGAACGCACGTGAAAACGCCGGCCACGATTGTCAGGTCGCCATATCCACCTCAGATCATTCCCGCACCCACTTTTTCGCTCCAAAATCGGTTATATTTTTGGTCGAGGTACCTACTTTCCCGCCATTATACCCGGTACCCGGGTACGGAATCCGGGTACCATGTGCCGGTACCACGGGTCGGGTACATCATGCCGGGTACGGTCCACATGGGGTACGGTCCATATAGTGACCCCCCCCCCCCGGTACCTCGGTTATAGTAAATTGGTCCTTAATTTAGGACTTTGTCCTAAATTAAGGACCGTGGTATGGCTGCCCCTGAGGATAGCCGCTACACTACCGCCTCGTCTGCCATTACAGTAGAGGACAGCTCAGATGACGATTATATCCGGGCCCTCTAGTGACTATTTAAGGTTGGGGCATGATGCAGACGGTATTCAGTGTAACTGTCGTGTAATTATTTTTCTAATGAGATAAGCATAGTACATACATCAGCATTGTACTCCGTGGCATGCCCATGCGCATCATGCAGCGCATGACAAGTACTTACTTACTTACTTACTTACTTACTTACTTACTTACTTACTTACTTACTTACTTACTTACTTACTTACTTACTTACTTACTTACTTACTTACTTACTTACTTACTTACTTACTTACTTACTTACTTAGTAGGGCCGGCACTTCGCACGGCCAACCAGGTAGACACATCTCATGGCCCCCCCGCAGGGCTGTGACCTGCTCAGCCGGGCGCAGGCACCTCCTCACGTGGAATGGGCCCAGCAGCGCTAGACGCCGCAAGGCCCGCACTTTCGCTGAAGTCCAGCAGCAAGTAGAGGACATGGGGGGTGTAGGCCTCTCCGTGATTTGGAAAAAGATCAATGGACAAGGCCAAATGGGCTCAGGTTATAGACGACCATGACCCCGGCCCACCAGTGGGGAGGCCCCGTGTTTGCAAGCGCGGGAAGCATGCTAGGCAAGACCCCTACGTACATACATACATAGGGCCTGGCTCACTCTAGATAGATTATTATGTTAAGTATAGATCGATGAGTATAGACCGGTAGCATTGATTGTATATGCACCCATCCATCCATATCCATCGGGGTGAATGCTCCGTGACTCCCCAACAGGAGCACCGGGTTAAGTAATGGTCCAATGGCCACAGATAGGCTTGGAACTCATTCAGAGGCGCCAGTTTTAAAGCAGATAGAAAGCAGATAGAAGGTACTTACAAAATGGTTCCAGTGCCCACCCTGGGAGTGTTGCAATATGGAGGCACACGAATGAATGAATGAACGAATTCTAACCAATGGCCGGGCTACTTGGGCCATGCAGGCGTGCAACGTGTCAACCACATGCATGCATGCAAATGCACACAGAGGCTGCCTTTCCATATAAAGGCCTCCCAAACTGGTGCCGACCTCTGCTTGAATCCCAATCCTATCTGTGGCCACTGGACCATGGGGCAGCCCTACTGCACCCGCAGCTATGCTTTTGCTATGCCAGAAGCTTTATTGCACCCACAGCCTGGGATGCTGGATCGATCGTTTCGACGGGTCGGATCGTGCACCCTATGGCACAATCGAGGGAAGGGGGGGGTCTCTGCCCCCTGCCCGCTGTGCACACTCTGGTGCTCCATGACTCCCCAACGGGAGCACGTAATTAATTAATTAATTAAGAAAGGCACCTGGCCGTTCATCCCATTGGACGAGCCAGCAGCGCGGCTAGCTCAAGCACGTGCGCTGCATGAGTCCTCAGCCCCAGAATTTTCCATGGTCCAGGGTCAGAAAGAAGGGTGATTTTTCGATTCATATTCATATGAATGAATCCACACTGGGGCGGACCGGCGGCGTGCCCAGTTTTGTTCGCAATATATGATAAAATACAATCTATATTACATTTATTCATTAATATGAGAAAATACATGCTGGATGGGATTACTTCATCTTGATATCAACAAAGACAAGTACCTCATCATCTGGATATGAACCTTCACCTATACCTTCATCCTAATTCATCTTAATTCACCTTAATTCATCTTAATAAGTGAGACAAGTATCATGTCATTTTGATATGGACCTTCTTTATCGCGGTGGGATACAGGTCCCTCTTCAGGAAGGCATCCATGGCTCTGTTGTGATGAGGGGTAAGAATGAAACAAGAATGAAGACGGGCAAGAATGAAACACCGGTGTTGCGTGGTTAATGGTAAGTAACTAATCGTTCGAGCAACATAGAAGGTGGCATGCAGCCCAGCCTGGCTTGCAATCAGGTTCCGCAACTGCTGGCTAAAAGCCACAAACTGGCCCGGGTGCGCAGGACGTGATGTGCCCAGCAAGTCAGGAGGGGTGCGGAATTCGGCATGTTGAAAACTTAAGATGCTGATGCCACATGTGGACAAAGGGACTTGCCTTGGCTGAAACAACCAGGTATATTGGTGCAACAGCAATATATGTGGGCCAGGGACCATTGGCCCCATCCCTCCACCCTGCCCTGCCTCCCTTTAGTGTCGCTCCACTCCCAGTAGGGCTCCTCACCTCGAGGCCTCGCCAGGGCCACTCCTCTACTATGGGTCGGTTGCGATAATTACTCATCATTTCTACATATCAACGAGACAACCAGCGCAGGCCAGAAAGGAGATACTATATATTTACTTTTTTCCACTTCGCCAGCATTTCTAGCTGCCAAAGAACTAGTGCTTTGAATACAGCCATGTACTCGTGGAAGTTGGCCATGACCTCGTGCCTCCATGCGTGCATAGATGAAACTAAACAAATCCAAACAACGCCCACCCACTCTTCTATTATTTATTGTTGTATCTGTAGCCACCTACTCTTGGAATTTGGCCATACCATGTAGCCTTGCTACATACATAGTAGTAGGAAAACCAACACGCTCACACACGCACAAATGGGGTCTTGCATTCTATTTATAGCCATGCCACCTACTCGTGGAACTTGGAGATGTCGGCGTCCACCGTGCGCAGCTCCCAGCAGATGAGCGCAAGGAAGGCCCAGAATTCGTCCAGGATGATCTCCACCTGGTGGGATGGCACGAGCAGGCACAAACGATGCCATCAAACCCAAGGTCTACGCCTCCAACACCAGTGCAAACACCCCCCCCCCCCCCCCCCCCCCCCTTCATCTCTCCTCCACGATGACCTCCACCAGTTGAATCGCAAGTGCAGGCACAAAATGGATGACCCCCCCCCTGCCGGGTGGTGAGTTCAGGTGCATGCAATGTCTAAAGCAAAGGATTTATCGCATCACTGCAGGCGCAGATTAAGTAATCAGTCAGACAACTTGGCGTTGACCTCATGTCTTACGTGGGTTGCCATGGTTTGTTGCCGCGAAACCACAGCCAAGTAGCAACCACTACAGATTACTACATTTCAGTAAAAGAGTACACCTTAGCAGCTCAATTCGTGAACATTCTAAACAGTTGGGTGGGCGCCTTTAGTTAAGTTCGCATTGTCCAGGCACCCAGCCCAACTAAGGCATAAATGGCTACAAATGCTATGTCATCAAACATTGGGGTTACGCCCATCACAGCAGGCAAAAAATCCTTTCTTTCTTCCCTTGTCCCCTCCCCAGTCAGACTTTTTATTATTATATTGCCACCAGATGTCCCTGGAGCCGAAAGAAAGTTGCCATTCAGGCGACATTTGGAACGGCCGAATGTGGGGTGATTGGCGTGACCTGTGATGGGCATTCATGATTCCGTATTGCCGACCATTCATTAATTGATTAGTCACGCAGTGTGTTGGGGATCCGAGGAGCAATAACCCTTATAAAGGTCGACCATAGGTATGGGCACATAGGCATGGGCACACAGGCATGCGCACATAGGCATGGGCACATTGGCATGGGCACCTAGGCAGGGGTGCGCAGGCAGGGGCGCGCAGGCAGGGGAACCGCAAAGCAGGAGTGCAACCAGCATCGGAGATACCAAAGGGCTCCCCTCAATGATACTATCAATGACACTATCACCGGGGCACCATAATAGGGTCTGCCGCCATAAAAGGGTCACTGCAAGGTACCTTGGTGTTGGCGGTGTGGATGCGGGGAAAGCCGCTGTCGTAGGGGCATGCCTGCGAGAGCCAGGGATGGCATGCAGGGGCGTGACATCGCAGGAGGGAATGAAGGAGGTGCAGGGGGGGAGTGGGGGAGGAGACAAGGGGGAATGTAAGGGAAATGTGAGAGTTAAATCTAGGCAAGAAACGGACACATGAGACTTAGAACTAGGCAAGAGAGGGACACGTGAGAGTAGGAACTAGGCAAGAACGGGACATGTTCCTTGTTTGGAAGTAGGCTTCCGAGGACATTTCCGCTGTGGCATACACCTGGACACAGCTAGGCAGTGGAATGGGAAGTGAGGGTTGGTGCCGACAGCCCACATACAGGGGACGAGTCAAGTGGAGTTGCAGCGCAGCGTGGGATGAAAAAAAATTGCATCGGTGGGAGTGAAATCTAGCACAGTGCGGAACATCGTGGGCAAAAGAACAAACCGATGAATCCTACTAGCAGGTAAAAAGGGGGGTGTGAGAGGCCGGGGCTAACAGGTAAAAGGAGGGTGTGAGAGGCCGGGGCTAACAGGTAAAAGGGGGGTGTGAGAAGCCGGGGCTAACAGGTAAAAGGGGGGTGTGAGAGGCCGGGGCTAACAGGTACAAGGGGGGCGTGAGAGGCCCGGGCTAGCAGGTAAAAGGGGGGTGTGAGAGGCCGGGGCTAACAGGTAAAAGGGGGGCGTGAGAGGCCGGGGCTAACAGGTACAAGGGGGGCGTGAGAGGCCGGGGCTAACAGGTACAAGGGGGGCGTGAGAGGCCGGGGCTAACAGGTAAAAGGGGGGCGTGAGAGGCAGGGCTAACAGGTAAAAGGGGGGCGTGAGAGGCCGGGGCTAACAGGTAAAAGGGGGGCGTGAGAGGCAGGGCTAACAGGTAAAAGGGGGGCGTGAGAGGCCGGGGCTAACAGGTAAAAGGGGGGCGTGAGAGGCAGGGCTAACAGGTAAAAATGGGGGCGTGAGAGGCCGGGGCTCACAGATCGCACATAGAGTTCAAACTTGGAGCTGAACATTCTCTACTCCCGATGCCCCACCCTGCCCACCCTGCACAGTCATTGCCACCACAGCGAGACAGGTGACACTGCTCGTCACCACGAGACGCCCCCAATGTATCCTACTTCAAGTCTTTAAAAGGTAAAAATTTAAAAGTTGAAGTTCAAGTCAAAGGTGAATGCCAACAGGAAAGCAATAGTAGCCGCACTTGGCTAGGAAGACCCATTTGGTCTGCAGCCCACACTGTCCCTCAGGAACTAGTACGGAACTAAACCTTACAGTCCAACCCTCACCCCTCGAAGCCTCGCCATCCAAAGACTGGCACATCTGTTTCCACTGTTGCCTGGCACCCCAGTCAAAAGCTATTAAGCACCTTGCGCGTCAAACGCCTTCTCATGGTCCAAAGATGGCCCTACTTTGGGTTCAGGAACAGGTCGCAGGCCTGGCCAAAGGTGCTTATGCTATAAAACTCTCCCATTCCAAAGGAAAGGAAAGCGCAACGCTCTTGTAACATGTACAGTCATTACCGCGTTAAGAATTGCAAATTAATTGACAGCAGTAATGACTGTAACACGTTTTGCTAGGCAGCTGCTATCGGCTGTGTTCCAAAAATCATCGTGAATGGACAGGCATGTTGTAGCAGAACGTCACAGCGCTACCTCACAGGGGTGCCATGGATAGCTCACGCGGTGGAAGCATGCCAAGCGCAGCTAGATCCTCCTGGTAAGCTTCCATCTAACCTCCCAACAGGCCCTGTTCCTTCCAGTCCTTGCCCTCCACCGTGCTTACTCGGTAGAAAAGCGCCATCAGCTGCTTCCAGGTGAGCTTTCCCGGCGTGACAAACGCCATGTCCTTGACAAACTCGAGAAGGCCTGCGGTGAGGCGTCGCTCGTGTCAACAGGGCATGGTGAACAGCAGCACAAGGTCGTTTGCATTGGCAGGGGATGGTGCACTGAAGGAACGAGGTCACCGATGTGGGCAAGGGAAGATGCTGTTTGTACGCACAAAGTCAAGGCATCATTAAGCGTGGTGGTGGTTGTCATTAACTGTCAGTGTCAAAGGCGTTTGTTGGTAAGCCTGCCATCTGAGAGAGGCAGGGACATTGCCAGGGTAGCAGCCGCAGAAAAAATGAGAGGTGTGGAATGCGAGGAAATTGTTAGGAATGGGGAGAGGGATGCTCACCATGGACTAGTAGGGAGACTTGAAATAACTATCAGCGAGTACAGCAAATGAAGTCATTCAACCGAGGATGGAGGACGTTTGACAGATTGAGCTTATCTAGGATTGTTGAGGTGGTACTGGGCTTTGGTAATAGGACCACTGATGGGGCCAGTAGTAGAATAGTACTACTAGTTATTTTTCAGACAGACAAACTGAGTTAATACTTAACAGATGCTCTTGCCAGCCCCGGTACGTGTTGCCCTGGTCTCGACACCATGCCATGAATGCACCCGGCACCGCCACCCATAATTCTTCTGCCACGAACGCCCCCACCGCACGTCACTTATAAAGCGCCAGCACATGCCCATCGTTAAAACTGCCAAGTCATACACCCAACGAGGCTGCCCTCACCGTTCAGGTTGAGAACACCCTTGATGTCGGGCGACGTGATGGGCCGCCCCTCAAACAGCACGGTGCAATTCTCGAGCACCGACCCCCCTCCTGCCGATGGCAGCGCGGCCCCCCCGTCGCCATCCCCCTCATCGTCCTCGTCGCGGAACCCCCGGTTGACGAGGCTCTCTTGGATGCCCACGTAGTGGTCATACACGAGCATCAGCCGCCGCCGGTGGCTGTGCCCATTGTGTGGGATGGGTGTGGGATGGGTGGGGACGGGGATGGATGTGGCGTGCGGCAGAAGTCCATCAGTCAGAGAAAGAGGCCATAAACGGGCAGGAGCCGCCGATGGTGGCTGGGTGAGTTTTAACTTGTAATTAGGGACTCGATAGGTTGGGATCCTATCGAGTAAGTGTGGGGTGGAGGGTGGGTGGGTGGGTGGGTGGGTGGGTGGGTGGGTGGGTGGGTGGGTGGGTGGGTGGGTGGGTGGGTGGGTGGGTGGGTGGGTGGGTGGGTGGGTGGGTGGGTGGGTGGGTGGGTGGGTGGGTGGGTGGGTGGGTGGGTGGGTGGGTGGGTGGGTGGGTGAGATGAATGCGCGGCGATTGTCCGTCAACAGGCAAAGAAGCTGCTATTAGTTACTCTTACTGTAATCAGCATGAGCCGCCTGGTACGTCTCTGGTCTCTAAAACAATGGCCAGGGGACCACACTGTTACAGTGAGGCACGCCTCTGGCTTCTGTTGGACAACGCCCCATCCATTCGACCCGGCTGGCACACCTCAGGTTTCTGATGCACTAGACAAGGCCCCACCTGTTGAACAGTGTGTACATCCCGGGTTATTAAACAGATTCAGATGAGCCCCACCTGTTGAACAGCGCGTACACCCCGGGTGATTAAACAGATTCAATTGAGCCCCACCTGTTGAACAGCGTGTACACCGCGGGTTATTAAACAGATTCAGATGAGCCCCACCTGTTGAACAGCGTGTACACCTCAGGCTTCTGGAGGAAGGCGAAAAACTTGTCGGCTAGCGGCCGCCCCGCGTTCGGGTACACATCCTTGAGCAGCACCGATTGAAGCTGCTCCCACGCACAGGACCGGGTGCAGAAGTACATAGAACAAATCTTGTGATGATGTTAGTGATCATAAGACCCGAACACAGAGAACACAGCATACATAATACACAACAAGAGCGGACAGGACACATAAAATAAAAGTCAACAGTAATCAACAGAAAAAAAAAGTAGGGCACAGAAATTGTGATAAAATATTATAATGCATGTAAATTGCAATTTGCACACTCACACACACGATAGCGTGCATGTGTGCAGGGATCTTGTACAGGCATCATCATGGGATACACGGAGTGTCAGGAAAGAAAACAAAAGAGGCATTCGCTCGCCTGAAAGAAATGTAGGCTATGGAGAACTGGGAGGGTGCGCTGGCGGATCTGGTGGTTGGTTGGACACTACAAAGAGTAAGAGCAATCAGTAGAAAGAAAGGGCCCATACAGTCACGACTATCCTCCTCCCTCCCTCCCTCCCTCCCTCCCTCCCTCCCTCCCTCCCTCCCTCCCTCCCTCCCTCCCTCCCTCCCTCCCTCCCTCCCTCCCTCCCTCCCTCCCTCCCTCCCTCCCTCCCTCCCTCCCTCCCTCCTCCCTCCCTCCCTCCCTCCCTCCCTCCCTCCCTCCCTCCCTCCCTCCCTCCCCCCCCCCCCCCCCCGGGCAAATGCCTCCCGTTTGTCCTACTCAGCCATTCATATTCGCCTGTTCCCTCGCTTTCCTGCTCAGGTGCATGCACTATCTCCATCCATCAATCACCAACACACCAACCCCGCATGCTCGCCTGTTCGGCCCGCTTGCTTGCCTGCCCCATCACTAAACATCCCAACGCTAGAGCTCTAGCAAATACACAAGTTGTGCACGTGGTAGCACATAAATAAGAAATCCTTTGTAAAGATCGGATTAGTCAACCCATGTCTGCCTTCCACATCGCAGAAAAAAGACTTCCACAAGACATAGCGGCCCTATCTTTCGCGCATGCGTTCCGAAAAAAACCGATTGTGTATGCTAACAAATGAAGTAGAGGTATCCAATCGCGCCCACCTGCTCGGACGGCTTGCTCAGGTTGGTGCACTTGATGGCTGCCAAACGGATGAGCTGACAGACGGCACCATGCAGGCGCCAGGGGTATGGGCAGCACAGGGGCAAGGAGATATAAGGAGTTACACAGCGATCAGGGCTGGGGAGGATAAAAAATAGAGCCAAGGAAAGGAAATACAAGCAAGGCGCAAGATTTCTGTTGGGAACCTGTAGGCATAGGGAAGGCATGTATCTACATCTTAACGAATTGATCGACTTAATAACTAGTCAAGCTGGATCCTTTGAAGCCTTGAAGACAGCTTCGACCCACGCGACAGCGCTCACCATGCCCAACATGTCTACCCATGCAACAGTAATTGTCAATAGTCAGAAAAGCCTACCCGGGCAATAGTACAGTACCTACCGTATCGAAAAGGTCCACTCAAACATGTTCCTCCCCATGCACAACAAGTCCACCCACACAGCAGCATGGTACCTAGACCCTAAACAGGATTGTACCTAGTCCACTCAGGCAGCATTCCTTACCAAACTGTAGACATTCCTTACCAAGTACAAAAATAGCAGTCCCCCCATCCAATACTCGTCATGTCCAAAATGTGCACCCACGCCACACGATGGCAATAAAGCACACATGTCCCCTGCGTGCACCCACGCAACGCTCAACACCATTTCCAAAGCGAGGAGCTCCGCAACGGTGCATTATGTGTCCAAGTAGTCGACCAAGCAGCACTACTTGCGGAGTCTACCCACACAGCAGTTACCGAGCCCGCCCACACAGCAATTATAGTGCGCACCATGTCCAGAAAGTCGACCCACGCGAGCGTGTGGAAGGGCCCGGTCCGAAGCGCCGCCAGCTGGTACGCGGGCCTGTCCGCTGTGGCCTCTAGCACCACACGGTGAAGGGAGCCTGACCCACGCCCGCCCTCGTGCCACCCGTGGGAGGCGGGGCCATCCCCTTCATCCTCATCCTCCACCGCCGCAGGGGAATGGTAATCGTCTGACCCGAAGAACGAGCCGACGCTGGCGTCGGTCCCCCGCCTCCCCCTGTCCATCGTGGTGGAGTCCACGTCGGTGCTGCCCCCCTGTCACATGATCATAATCGCAACGTCAGCAGGCGCGGTGGATAGCCATGGCTTGTGGCTACGTCAGAGGAACAGGCTAATGGGATTGCAGGATTCACAGAGAAGAGGCAGAAGTGGCGACTCTGGTCACAAACACTTATTTAAAAATTATTAAAGGCATTATTCAAAAATATGTTAAATTTTAAATTGACAAGAAAATTGCGAGGATGAAAAACAGTTGTTGCCAACACCAAGCCAACATGCCACCGTTTGGACGCTTTAATGCAGCAGGCATAAGGGGATTGAGGGAGGGCATGTCCGGCTGGTGCCTGAGACAAGGCCAACTAGACCCAGGGAAAGGAGAGGAATTCTCAACCCGACGCCCAATCGTGCAAAGGGGAGATCTTATAGTACTCGGAGGAGAAATCTATTGTGTACGACACGCGGAATCTCGATTAAGATCTGAGGCTGGTTTGCATGGCTACTTGGTGGTTTGTTACCAGTGGCTGCCTATAGTTTACCCGCATTCCATCCTGCAAGCGCCGTCAACAGGCACTGGAAAAGGCTCACTCTCTAGCTAGAAGGAGTACAAGACCACAATGCCTGTCAGTCAAGGCACGCTATGACTGCCCTGTCGCTGCCCTACAGGCACCATCAAGTGGCACCATCAACAGGCACTGGAAGAGGCACACTCTCTGGCAAGGAGTACAAGACCACGATGCCTGTCAATCAAGGCACGCTATGATTGCCCGATTGCTGTCCCGGGGCTTAAGCGGTGCTTCTGCTAACGTGACGATTTAGTCAAATGTTGATGCAAACACCGAAAATCCCTCAAAAAATTCAACATTTTAGGGTAAAAAGTCAACATTTTGACGCGCATGAACTGGTCAAAAGCCAACTTT
The DNA here is from genome assembly GCA_009746045.1 of Mesostigma viride. Classification (NCBI taxonomy): domain Eukaryota; kingdom Viridiplantae; phylum Streptophyta; class Mesostigmatophyceae; order Mesostigmatales; family Mesostigmataceae; genus Mesostigma; species Mesostigma viride. Next base: position 2,377,145 of record RPFO01000436.1, on the reverse strand, counting down.
TTGACGTGCACGATTGAGGGGGGCAGGGCCAACCCTTACCCTGTACTCTGGGTAAGGGCACGGCGTCCATCATGGGACAACAGCAGTAACATGCTATAATCATGTTTGTCCAGAGCTACCTAATATGGACGCTTACAGCACAAGCAACATGAAATATGCTGTGAGCGGGTGGCCCTATCGATATAATAAGGATGAAACGCTGCATCGAGGGAAAGTCAAATTGTTGACGCGACGCCGGGGCAACAGTCAATATTTTGACGGAAGAATCGGGCTGAAAAGTCAACATTTTGACGCTTGCCAAAAACCCTTAGCAGAAGCACTGGGCTTAAGTTTCCTGCATCACCCCCACCCCCCCACCAAACTATCCAAAGAAAAGAACTATCGCGTACTGCAACCCCCTTTATAAAGGTGGCTGCTTTGCTGACGGGTCGTGGACAGGATCATTCCTTATTATTAACCGCTGCCCCCCGACACAGCATCCAAAGCAAAACCTTCCTTACATGTGCCCCGCGCAGGGGCAGCCCCCCAATGGCAACCCTTGTGAAAGGCACGATGGGAGGGTGGACTAGATTACCACCCCCCATGCCCCGCATTCCCCCCCCCCCCCCTTGCCCCTCCTTCCATCATCACCCCTTGTCATCAGCAATAAATACCAAAGCAACGGGTGACTCCTTACCTCTCCTCCATGCCCCGCGGTCCCTGCACGCCCCTTGCCCGTATGAATGCCCAGGCTGGCGATGACTGCCGCGTAGCACGTGTCCTGTCGCCGCCCATCCCGGTCGTGCTCCACAAACCAGCCGACGCTCTCGCGGTGCCTGCTCCGAGGGGGGTGGGTTGTGGGGAAGGTTACAGACACGAATAGGGTGGTCACAGCGGCACGATGAAGTATCATGAAAGCCAGCCGATGCTCTCGCGGTGCCTGCTCCGAGGGGGGGGGGTTGTGGGGAAGGTTACAGACACGAATAGGGTGGTCACAGCGGCACGATGAAGTATCATGAAAGCCAGCCGATGCTCTCGCGGTGCCTGCTCCGAGGGGGGGGGGGGGAGAAGGCTAAGTATATCATCGTACAACTATAGTGGTACTATAATCCACAGGAAGCAGCCAGCCCAACGTGGTGGCAGGGGCTGACATGCGTTTAGGGTTCTGGCTACGCGGTGCCTGGTCCACAGGGGGTTGATGGTGGCAGTTACGACGTGTGTAGCTTGGCCGCGGCAGGGATTGGCGAGCATGGGTAAAGTGCCCGGCGGGGTGAAAAGGGGTGGCAATCTCTATACTTGAGATAAGGCCGTCGTGGGCTGCTTGGTGATCAAGCAAGAATGGTGACAACAGAAATCAGAATGTTCTTGACTGAGACTGGGGGCTACAGCAGGCAGGGCGCGGGAATATGGGAAGCTGCAGGGGTAAGGAAACCACGTCGGCATTCCTCCCAGTGTGAAAATCTGCATGATCGTGGTAAGCTGTTTTATCAAACCAACCCGGCTGCTGCATCTCACCAAGTACTGCAGTAGGAAACTTTGTCCAAAGTATAGGTCAAAAAACAGGTAGTACTACTGAAGGAAACTATACTTAGTTCAAAAGACTCTCGTGGCTCACGATGAGAATGGTACTTGATGAACCCAAAACAAAACCTTGCTGCCCGCACCTCACCGATAACGGAGCGATTATTAAAAAACCTGCGCGCTCTACGCCACAACAATGATGGAACCCACACAACTGACATAAGGGATTGCCACCTCTGCACACCACAGAGGCAGCCTGCATCCAAAGAACGTCAGCTGCCAACAGGCTCGCGGTCTCTCTCTCTCTATATATATATATATATATATATCAAGGAGACAACCAGCACAGGCCAGAGTCTCTCTCTCTCTATATATATATACAGCATTCGTGCTTACAGCACGAGCCCCGAGCGATGAATGCGCACAGCAACCATGTTTCCACGAAGACAGTATGCTGCTCTGAACCATACATAGCCATCGTGCATCCACGAAGTGGCCCCCGAGATATGAGCAGCTTCTTCCGTGAAAGGGCTCGGAGTACTTGCGCCCACTAGCGGCCGTCACCCGCTGCACACTAGCTAGGTTGGTTATGATATTATGGTAGAGACGTGTGCATCGCTAGCGCACTCAGTCGGTCACTATTCCTGCAAACTTACAGCTCAAATGCGCGGCATAGCTGTGCCAGCTGGAGGCCTCCCTGGAGTTGCCAGAGGGTGGTCCGGGGCCAAGCATACCCATGGGGGCATGCGGATACATCCCCCAACCCACACCAAGCCAACCAACCGTGCCCCCCCATTTCCCGACAGAGCAAGCACCAGAAATGGGTGACCCGTTCAGATGGCGAAAATGGCCTCATGTAACTCCATTCCATGCAGGGAACATCAAGAACGGCTTTTAGGAAACGGCATTGAGTAATGGGAGACAGGGGGAAGAAAGAGGCAAAAGGTAGCTAAAGTACATAGCTTAAGTACACAGCAAAAGGTAGCAAAAGGTACCAAAGGGTAGCGAAAAGTAGCGAAAAGTAGCGAAGGGGGGGGCGGGGGGGGGGGGGGGGGCGGAGCAAAGGGTACCGAAAAGTAGCTGTGGAGCGAAAAGTAGCGAAAAGCAGCGAAAAGCAGCGAAAAGCAGCGAAAAGCAGCGAAAAGCAGCGAAAAGCAGCGAAAAGCAGCGAAAAGTAGCGAAAAGCAGCGAAAAGCAGCGAAAAGCAGCGAAAAGCAGCGAAAAGCAGCGAAAAGCAGCGAAAAGTAGCGAAAGCAGCGAAAAGTAGCGAAAGTAACGAAAAGTAGCGAAAAGTAGCGAAAAGTAGCAGGTCAAGTGACACGGGAAGCCACCGCTCCGCGCACACAGGTGCACACGCCTGAGTACAGGCAATGACCGAGAGCAGACGGCCCCTCTTTCTTACGTTGTTAAAAGAATCGCTGTGCAATCGAGGGTCCAGTTCTTATCACAGGGTAAATCCGTGTTACTTCTGTTCTAAATTAAGCCTACACTAACTGCTCAAAGCCAAACTGGGTATGTCCTTGTTACCCTCCGTTGGCCAGGCCTCCGCCAGCCAAGCAGCCAGACCTCCGCCAGCAAAGCGGCCAAGGAAACCAGATACATCGGATAGATCGATACCCTGGAACGGCTGCTGTGATGGCGACCACCGCCAGACGTGTGATGTATGATATCATATCACAATACAGCAACCTCTTCAACCCACCCACCTCGCGTCACCGCAATCACTGTAGGAAAGTCACGATCACTGTCGGAAAACTCACGACCACTTTACTACTGACAACGTGCCTTGTCACTCTGACCGCACATAGCTGTTACCGCCAAAGGGCCGCTACAGCGCTGCATCGCTAGGACGATAGTACAGAACCCCATGAACCACCCACCTTGCCGCCGCAGATCTTGCTATCCTTTGATAGTACAGAACCCCATGAACCACCCACCTTGCCGCCGCAGATCTTGCTATCCTTTGATAGTACAGAACCCCATGAACCACCCACCTTGCCGCCGCAGATCTTGCCATCCTTTGATAGTACAGAACCCCATGAACCACCCACCTTGCCGCCGCAGATCTTGCTATCCTTTGATAGTACAGAACCCCATGAACCACCCACCTTGCCGCCGCAGATCTTGCCATCCTTTGATAGTACAGAACCCCATGAACCACCCACCTTGCCGCCGCAGATCTTGCTATCCTTTGATAGTACAGAACCCCATGAACCACCCACCTTGCCGCCGCAGATCTTGCCATCCTTTGATAGTACAGAACCCCATGAACCACCCACCTTGCCGCCGCAGATCTTGCCATCCTTTGATAGTACAGAACCCCATGAACCACCCACCTTGCCGCCGCAGATCTTGCCATCCTTTGATAGTACAGAACCCCATGAACCACCCACCTTGCCGCCGCAGATCTTGCCATCCTTTGATGGTACAGAACCCCATGAACCACCCACCTTGCCGCCGCAGATCTTGCCATCCTTTGATAGTACAGAACCCCATGAACCACCCACCTTGCCGCCGCAGATCTTGCCATCCTTTGATAGTACAGAACCCCATGAACCACCCACCTTGCCGCCGCAGATCTTGCCATCCTTTGATAGTACAGAACCCCATGAACCCCCACCTTGCCGCCGCAGATCTTGCTATCCTTTGATGGTACAGAACCCCATGAACCACCCACCTTGCCGCCGCAGATCTTGCTATCCTTTGATAGTACAGAACCCCATGAACCACCCACCTTGCCGCCGCAGATCTTGCTATCCTTTGATAGTACAGAACCCCATGAACCACCCACCTTGCCGCCGCAGATCTTGCTATCCTTTGATAGTACAGAACCCCATGAACCACCCACCTTGCCGCCGCAGATCATGCTATTCTTTGATAGTACAGAACCCCATGAACCACCCACCTTGCCGCCGCAGATCTTGCTATCCTTTGATAGTACAGAACCCCATGAACCACCCACCTTGCCGCCGCAGATCATGCTATTCTTTGATAGTACAGAACCCCATGAACCACCCACCTTGCCGCCGCAGATCTTGCCATCCTTTGATAGTACAGAACCCCATGAACCACCCACCTTGCCGCCGCAGATCTTGCTATCCTTTGATAGTACAGAACCCCATGAACCACCCACCTTGCCGCCGCAGATCATGCTATTCTTTGATAGTACAGAACCCCATGAACCACCCACCTTGCCGCCGCAGATCTTGCTATCCTTTGATAGTACAGAACCCCATGAACCACCCACCTTGCCGCCGCAGATCTTGCTATCCTTTGCAAACCGCCACAGGTCCCGGGTGAACATCTGCTCGCCGATACCCGGCGGGCCCTTGGGTCTGCCCCTGGCCCCCTCCTGCTCCTCCTCCTCCTCCTCATGCTCCCTCTCCCCCGGGCCCCCACGATGGCCCAGCGATGAGAAAGACCGCTGCAGCTCTTCTCCTGGCATCCGCAGAGGGGACGGGCCCGCTGCAGAGCCCCTTCGGGACTTGGACATATCCCCAGCCCGGACGGCATCGTGCCCGGGGGTCGACACGGCCCTCACATGGCCCCCAAGGGATGCTGCCCCCGCCCAGCTCTGGTTGGCCAGCGGCAGCACACCCTCCGACCGCACCGAGGACTTGAGCTCATCGGCGCGCGCGGGGGTGAACTTGTGGATGGCTTCGTTGGGGAGGAGAAAGACCTGGTTGGCATAGTAGCGGAAGAGGGCTAACAGCTGGGGGTGGAGTTGGGAGGGGGGGGGGAGAGGAGGGGAATGATAGGCCAAGGGGGCAGGTGGCGCAAGGAGTGCATGGGGGCAGAGCCACATAGGAGCAGGAGAACAACATGGGTTCATTGATCGACTAAAAGAACAATTTAACCTTGGAAGACTGTGCTTGCGTGGCTTCGGGGTGAAGATAAAAAAAGGAAAAAGACGTGCAGGGGTGACAGGGGCACAGGTGGGACCGGCACCAGGGGACTGGACCAATCATTTCTCGATATTGAAAAGTTCCTTAAGTAACGTCTCTCAATGACGACTCATTATTTCTCTCTATATAGATATACTACTATATATATTATGAAATTGAAACGTTGGGAGGATCGGGGCGCAGGAAAATGGGGTGATCCGGGCGTGCCGGATGCGAGAAAGATGTGGGCCATATTCTAGAAGAAAGAGAGGGACTGGGGTTCCTCCAGTGGGGAGGGTCCCGCTTGAGGGCGTGGCATGCGAGGTCTTCGGAGGGTAACCCCTTATCTGGGGTCCGCTTACAGTGACCATTACAGTGACCACTACAGTGACCATGACCATTATACTGGGGTGTGCGAGGGCGACCCATTCGTGGGTCGTTTTGCCCAGTTCCAGTGGGTGGCTCTCAGCCACGCCCCGCGAGGGCAGAGGCACCTTGCAGCATCACCGGTGGCTGATAGGCAAAACAGCTACCACGACATCAACAGCATCGCTGTCGTCCTGTTACAACCCCCATCCTGCCGGCATCTAGGCAGCGAGGTGAGGCTGCATCCCACTGGGCCCCGGTCCGGCGACAAAGGAAGGCTGACTGCCCACAACCGTCCCACATCGGGTAATGAGCTTACAAGCACACGACAGTTGTACGAGCACAAGACAGTGTTCAACAATGACCCCTAGATCCTAAACACTTGGCCACGGGTATCAAGCCCACAAATAAGGAAAGCCGGTTCCCGTCCGAGGCATGCGACTATCAAGAGTGAGTGAGTCAATGACGGTGCCGCATTAGGCTGGCTGCTTACTTGGGCTGACTCGGCCCACCTTGAGGGCTGACTTGGCCCACCTTGTGGGCTGACTCGGCCCACCTTGCCACGTTTGAAGTTGAGCACGGTCAGAACTTTCACGGTCAGAGTGAGCACCTGGAACTATGGGTTCCACATCAGATCGTGCACCCCCCAGCCCCAGCCGCGCGACGATCGCTTGGCCGGGACGAAACGTCGGCCACGTGCGGCGTGCCAGGACTTGAGGTCGGAGCCACGATCAAACCTACACTTCCTAGCGATCGACCATGGTCCAAGAGAGAGAGAGAGACACTCTTAGAGTTTTGGGCTGGCGTTTTGGCCCACCTTGTCGCGGTTGGACTTGAGTATCTTGCGCAGCGCGCGCTCCTCGCGCAGCACGTCCCAGTCAGGTTTGATGCCCATTCGCTCCCGCACACGGTAGAGGATCTGGGGGCGGGGGGCAGAGACAAGGATTAACATTAATAAAAAGCACGCGACTAGGATGACGCGGGCGACAGCAGTGGTCAAGGATGGGCAGTGCAACTGATGGCCCATCTTTCCGCGCACACTCAAAAGGTTAGGGACAAAAGGTCAGGGCAATGTACTGACGACAAGGCAAGGTGTACGGCAAGGCAAGAACGAGAAGGCAAGCTGTACGGCAAGGCAAGAAGGACAAGGCAGGGTGTACTGCAAGGCAAGAAGGACAAGGCAAGGTGTACGGCAAGGCAAGAAGGACAAGGCAAGGTGTACGGCAAGGCAAGAAGGACAAGGCAGGGTGTACTGCAAGGCAAGAAGGACAAGGCAAGACAAGGCAAGAATACCACGATTGATGGTGAGAGGAAAACCTGACAGAACTCTTTCCTCGCCCACCTCCCTCAATGCACTCAACCACCCCTCCATAATTATCCCTCAATGCACTCAACCACCCCTCCATAATTATCCCTCAATGCACTCAACCACCCCTCCATAATTATCCCTCAATGCACTCAACCACCCCTCCATAATTATCCCTCAATGCACTCAACCACCCCTCCATAATTATCCCTCAATGCACTCAACCACCCCTCCATAATTATCCCTCAATGCACTCAACCACCCCTCCATAATTATCCCTCAATGCACTCAACCACCCCTCCATAATTATCCCTCAATGCACTCAACCACCCCTCCATAATTATAACCGCAGAACTTCCGGACCCTGCAACCTGTCAGGCCCACATGTGCCCTTCCTCAAAGGTTGAAAACAGCAGTATTATTCTATCTCTGCCCTCCGCCTCAACTGTCCTTGTCCACCACATCATCATTCATCCCTGCCCACCTCCTCGATGTCCTCGTCCACCTCCTCCGCCTTGCGCTCGATCGTGCGAATGGTCATGTTGGGCTTGCGGCGCGCCAGCCGGGCGTTGCGCAGCTGCAGCGCCAGCTCACCATTGGCGTGCTCCGCCACTCGGATGCGCTCGACCATGCGAGAGAAGCCCTGCGGGGGGGGGGGGGGGACGTGCAGCATGAGGACGCGAGTGCAGCTGAGGAGATGCGTGTCACCGTGACGTTGTAGCGGCGTGGGCACACGTAAGCACATCAGTAGCCTGATGAAAGTACTGTAGCTACGTCGAAAGTAGTGTAGCTAACCGAATCATAAGCAGATGATGTGAATAAGCAGATGATGTGCATGGCAATCCCTTACACACACGTAAGAAACCTATAAATGGCACAAGGCCGCAGTATATGGGATACTACTTTGATAGGGTAAGGTCTAACGCTGCGCCGTAGGCTATGATAGTACCTTTCATACTACTTTGATAGGTACTGTGCTAACAGTGAGCCGTAGGCTATGATAGTAATATCATACTAGTTTGATATGCCATTGTTCTAACGCTGCGCCGTAGGCTTCCTAAGGTGCCATCGCCGCTGCCACTCCCCAGTCCTCTTCGCCACGTACGTCTCGCAATGTCATACCATGACATTGCTACAGAAGGTTGCTTCCAGGATGATGTAGGTCTTACGCTACCCATGCCTGCCAGCTATCGGACAGAAAACTAACCGAATGGGCTCCATGGTTCTAGAACAAACAGAAACTTCAAACTACTGTTCTCAAATAAAAAGAAAAGGTTCTGAAACGCTTGTCACACATCGCGATGATACCCAAACCCCCGCACCGTACATGCCGTGGCGAGGCAATCTGGGGGCCTTTGAGCAGCGCATCACGATACATTAATGACTTGATGATACACTTGATCGTGAACAGTGATAACTTGATAACAAGACAACACCTAACAAAGCACCTGTCGCAGCGACGGGTCCTGGGGTGTGTTGAGCAGCGCGTCGTGATACGAGATGGCGGCCGCTGTGAAGTCATCCTTGCGGTAGAACGCCTTGGCCTCCTTCTCGATGACCTGTGGTATATGAGATAGGTGAACAGCGTTAGTAAGCTCATGACAGAGACTGGATAAATAGAGGTAAAGGGCCTTGGCCTCCATCTTGATGACGTGTGAAGGATTTTCATTAGTAATAGTAATTTTGCAGTCAGAGAGTTTTGATAGATCGATGATGTCATCGCTGCCCCCATCCCCATCCCCATCCCCATCCCCATCCCCATCCCCATCCCCATCCCCATCCCCATCCCCATCCCCATCCCCATCCCCATCCCCATCCCCATCCCCATCCCCATCCCCATCCCCATCCCCATCCCCATCCCCATCCCCATCCCCATCCCCATCCCCATCCCCATCCCCATCCCCATCCCCATCCCCATCGCCATCGCCATCCCCATCCCCGTCCCCATCCCCATCCCCATCCCCATCCCCATCCCCATCCCCATCCCATCCCCATCCCCATCCCCATCCCCATCCCCATCCCCATCCCCATCCCCATCCCCATCCCCATCCCCATCCCCATCCCCATCCCCATCCCCATCCCCATCCCCATCCCCATCCCCATCCCCATCCCCATCCCCATCCCCATCCCCATCCCCATCCCCATCCCCATCCCCATCGCCATCGCCATCGCCATCCCCGTCCCCATCCCCATCCCCATCCCCATCCCCATCCCCATCCCCATCCCCATCCCATCCCCATCCCCATCCCCATCCCCATCCCCATCCCCATCCCATCCCCATCCCCATCCCCATCCCCATCCCCATCCCATCCCCATCCCATCCCCATCCCCATCCCCATCCCCATCCCCATCCCCATCCCCATCCCCATCCCCATCCCCATCCCCATCCCCATCCCCATCCCCATCCCCATCCCCATCCCCATCCCCATCCCCATCCCCATCCCCATCCCCATCCCCATCCCCATCCCCATCCCCATCCCCATCCCCATCCCCATCCCCATCCCCATCCCCATCCCCATCCCCATCCCCATCCCCATCCCCATCCCCATCCCCATCCCCATCCCCATCCCCATCCCCATCCCCATCCCCATCCCCATCCCCATCCCCATCCCCACCCCCATCCCCATTTTGCCTGCTATTCCATCCAACAATCCTTTTCCCTCTCCCTTTCCCTCGCCCGTTATCTTTCCTCTCCCTTTCCCTCTCCCTTTCCCTCGCCCGTTATCTTTCCTCTCCCTTTCCCTCTCCCTTTCCCTCGCCCGTTATCTTTCCTCTCCCTTTCCCTCTCCCTTTCCCTCGCCCGTTATCTTTCCTCTCCCTTTCCCTCTCCCTTTCCCTCGCCCGTTATTTTTCCTCTCCCTTTATTTTCCCTCTCCCTTTACCTCGCTCGCGTTGATTCCCGACTCGAGCAAGGCCGCCTTTGTCTGGAGGCGAGCAGCGTTCAGGTGGGGAACAGCAGCGTGGGGGCAAGGGGGGGTGGGCACAAGGGGGGGTTGAGAAAAAGGGGGGGTGGGCACAAGGGGGGGGGGTTACAAGGCACGTCCGTGTGTGCCGGGAGAGACATCATAAAAGGTCATCAGATGAGATCAGATCTTAGCGGGGGAAGAGAGCATGGAATGGTACACATACGCCGCTGTCATCGTAGAGTGTTTACACCGCCAGCTTCAGCTTTAAGAGAGGGGTCCGACCAATCCAGGGCTGCGATCTTAAACCTGAAATCGAACCCAGGGCTGACAATCTTAAACATACACAGGCATATACAACCCCACTCGCGAACCACTGACCGCTACTTGCCAGCCTTATGTGCCTACTTTAAGATCTTTTCGCCCAAAACCAGCCCTGGGATCTTAATCCTCAATTTCCAAAATCCAGGGTCTCAAGATCTTAAACCTGGGAATCTTAAACCTCAAGCTGGCGGTGTACTTCATCTGCATCGCGAGGCCAGTCGTGCAGGAGGCAGCGAAGGAAGCATCAAGTAGAGGTTCACATGAAATGTGACAGGGCCAACATGATGGGGGGGCAACTTCACCTGCTTCCGCAAAAGCAAAATTATAGCAATAGCCACGGCTATAGCTTATCCAATAACAAATGATAGAGTATCCAACCAATAAAAAGGATTACAGAAGATCAAGTATCCAATAGCAAATGATTAAGTATCTAATAACGTGTTATTAAGTATCCGAAAACAAATTATAAAAAAATCAGAAAGTATCCAACAACAAATTATAACAAATTTAAGTATCCAAATTACACAGCATCTATTCACGAATTTTGTTGCTACAGCTCTTCCCATGAACCTCCCCTTGTTTGCTCTATACTCCCCTACGGAGAAACAGGTAGAGAAAGTTGGAAAAAGAGGGTGTTGAAGAACATTCCACGTAAGTAAAAGCAGTGCACAGCTTAGGACACCATCCAGCCTGCTGCCACCTTTTAGTACCCGCCCCCCCCCAATTTCGCACGATGGCTCTGCTAAGATTCCTACAAAACATTTACGCTCTCCGGCTGCCCACGTTTCTGCCCACGTTCCTGCCCACATGCGTGCAAAGTGTGGAGAGTGGCATGGCCAGCGGACACAGTAGCATGCGAGGAAAATAAACGCAGTAGCATGCGAGGAAACTAGTACGCTTGCACGATTGCTGTAAACGCTGTCAGGGCACTGTACCATCCAAAAATGGACAAGGACCACTGTACAGCAGAATAATCCAAGACATGCAGGTGCGCTGGACAGCGAGGCTTTGAACACGCAGGCGCACTGGACACCGAGGCTTTACACACGCAGGCGCACTGGACACCGAGGCTTTACACACGCAGGCGCGCTGGACAGCGAGGCTTTACACATGCAGGCTTGATGGACACCGAGGCTTTACACACGCAAGCGCGCTGGACAGCAAGGCTTTACACATGCACGCGCGCTGGACAGTGAGGCTTTACACACGCAGGCGCGCTGGACAGTGAGGCTTTACACACGCAGGCGCGCTGGACACCGAGGCTTTACACATGCAGGCGCGCTGGACAGTGAGGCTTTACACACGCAGGCGCGCTGGACAGCGAGGCTTTACACACGCAGGCGCGCTGGACAGCGAGGCTTTAAACACGCAGGCGCGCTGGACAGCGAGGCTTTACACATGCAGGCGCGCTGGACAGCGAGGCTTTAGACATGCAGGCGCGCTGGACAGCGAGGCTTTACACACGCAGGCGCGCTGGACAGCGAGGCTTTACACATGCACGCGCGCTGGACAGCGAGGCTTTACACATGCAGGCGCGCTGGACAGCGAGGCTTTACACATGCTGGCCCAAGGGACAGCAACTACGGGGGTTGGATTGTGAAGATGTTGGAGGCTAAAAATAGACATGGCGGGGCGGTCACGCACCCTCGCGGTCCCCAGCGCGGCGTCCGGCGACAGGTGCGGCATCAGCTTGGGGTCCTCGGCTGATGCCTGCTGACGTCACGGGGGCCAAACATTCAAGAAGCACGGAGTAGGGAAGGCGCCAGTGAGAAGGATGAGGGACAACACCATGGAGAGGGAATAGTGACGACACCAGGGAGATGGATTGGGAAGACCCCTGTTAGTTGAAAATATAATACTTCATTAGCATGCAGCCTGGGGGCGTGCATCGTGCCACCCCCACTTGTTCCCGCACCCTAGAGCCCCCCACCTGCGTAGAAGGCACCATTCCTCACCTGCATGAAAACCTCATGCAAACCCTCCCCTGGTAGAGGGGCATACCTCAAGCAAACCCGCTCCTCGTAGGGCACAACTCGTGCAGTGGAACGAGTGAACCAAGCAGAGTTGGGAAACAACCCACTCACCTCTTTCAGGGGCATAGCCCATTCAAACCATCCACCTGTATTAGGGGCATAACCCATGAAAGCCACCCACATGTGTCAGGGGCATAACAAATGCAAACCACCCACCCGTTTCAGGGGCTCAACAAATGCAAACCAGCTACCTGTTATAGGGGCTTTAAAAATGCAAACCACCTACCTGTTTAAGGGGCTTAACAAAATGCAAACCACCCACCTGCTCCAAGGGCCTGCCTCACGCAATCAAACAAGAAAACTAAGCTGCTTGAAAAACAGGCCCCCCACCTGTTTCAAGGGCGTCCGCGGCAGCTCCTTGCGCACAATGTTGCGGTGGGTGCGCGCATCTGCGGCCGCGCTCTCGTAACTGCTGCGGTCCGCTGCCTCCCGCGCCAGCCGCGCCGATGCTGCAACACGCGCGGCTAGCCGCTCCGCTGTGTTGGGGCGCTGGCTCTGCGGGGGGGGGTTACAATAAGGAATGAATTCTAAGTCAGGACTAAAACAGTCAGGAAGTTCAAGTCAGGAATAAAGCAAACATGACCAAGTTAAGTAAAAAACATGAAGCCAAGGATAAAGCTAGAGTCAAGAGTAAACAGACCAGGAGTTCAGGTCAGGAACAAAAAATGAGGACTAAAAAGCCAGAACGCTCGCGTCAGGAAGAAGGCAATTATTGAAGAAAAAGCACGGGCATCGTGATGTAAGCAACACATCAGGGGAACACATGCAAGACCTTGCGAGCATGGGTCCAGGGTTACCGCTTCCGCTTGACGACAAGAACCTAAAAATAGAACTCCTCTCACCAGAACTGGTGCGCACAGGGGCGGGGAGGCATGCACGGACGCGCCAGCATGCGCCCAGGGTTACCCACAACCATGACAAGGACGGTCAACCCAACTCCTCTTATGTACAGAACTCCCCTTATCTATAGCATTCCCATTGTCTACAAGTTTGCGAACCCTTTGAAGCCCTACAGATGCAATCATCTGCAATCCGTCACCCCAAACCCTAATCGATGCTGTTCTAGGCCCTAATAGGTCCACCTATTCCAAATAGATGCTGCTCTAGGCCCTAAACTGGTCCGTCTATTCCCAATAGATGCCGTTCAAGACTCCAAAACAGGTCCACTTACTCCTAATATATGCTTTTCTAGGTCCCAATAGGAATGCGGATGGGGGCACGCGCTCCACCTTGATAGAGGCTAGACCCTCTGTTCGGATGTGATGCGGATGGGGGCACACGCTCCACCTTGGTAGAGACTAGACCCTCTGTTCGGATGTGATGCGGATGGGGGCACACGCTCCACCTTGGTAGAGGCTAGACCCTCTGTTCGGATGTGATGCGGATGGGGGCACACGCTCCACCTTGGTAGAGGCTAGACCCTCTGTTCGGATGTGATGCGGATGGGGGCACACGCTCCACCTTGGTAGAGGCTAGACCCTCTGTTCGGATGTGATGCGGATGGGGGCACACGCTCCACCTTGGTAGAGACTAGACCCTCTGTTCGGATGTGATGCGGATGGGGGCACACGCTCCACCTTGGTAGAGGCTAGACCCTCTGTTCGGATGTGATGCGGATGGGGGCACACGTCGTAGCTCCACCTTGATAGAGACTAGACCCTCTCGCTGGACAGGATTTCAGGCAGGCGCCCGTGGAGTGGGGTTTCCTTGGAGTGTGTGGGGTGGGGGCTTTGGTAAGGAGAGGGGAGAATAGGGTGATTGGGGCGGTTGGGGTGGATAGGTTGTTTGGGGCGGTTGGGGTGATTAGGGCAATATGGGTGATCAGGCACGCTGGGCCATGCGTTTGTTAGGTTTCACAAGGGTGACCCTTAACCTTGTCGGAACGGGTCACCTCCCCTAATCCTAGGGACATGGGTGGTGTTGAGCACAAATTTGCGCGCTCCCATGGCATGGCACGCGCACGTACCGGGCTAAGCTCACGCTGCAATCCTGGCCCTAGGATCTCTTCCAGCTTCCCCTGCTTGGACGCCACGTTGTTGCCCGGGCGGAGGGACCCCCGGGGGTTAACCTGACTACCCTCCGAGCGGAGATGCCGCCGCTGGACCTTGGGGCCCTCCCAGTTCATCACCATCGCGGCGTCGGCCATGTTCGCGCCGGGCGCTTGGAAGCTCGGCCACACGCACCGCTGCGTGCCTTGTGTGGCTAATAGCTAAGAGGGTCGTTGACGAGGAGCACGTCCTTCATGTAGCCTGACAAACGCGGTAAGCGGGGAATGCCTATTGTTGGTAAGGATGCGTACTCTGGTTAACGGCAGACCAACTTAACTTTAATGAATACCTTCTTCCCGATATTTTTGTCGTCGATCGTTAGCCATGCTCAAAAGGGGAATCTATCTGGTTAAAATGCCCGGCCCCGTTTGACTAGCGCACGTGCCATGAACAACCTCATCCTGTGTGCTTCCACTGGCATTAACCCAGCGTGGGAGTGTTTTGTTTATGCGAGCCATACGCTGGGTTATCCGTCACTCCGCACTAGATCGATGCACCGGCAGGGACAACGTCATCCGCTACACGTGCGTCGAGCATTTTAATGATTCATACATGGCACGGACATGATTCATCCGGATGACCTCATTACAATTCACGTGCGCGATGTGATGGAGTCCAAAATATATTCGCAGCGCAAACGAAGTTGGAAAGTTCGGAACTTGGGATGGGTATGCTGCTGACATATATTAGCTGACTCTAAAAAGAATTGCTCGTTCCTGGGAGCTCCAGGTCTATTAGTAGCATTCTGGGCGCCAGTTCCTCCAACGATGCACGCATATAGCGAGCATCAATAATTATTGGTGGCTGTTCTGATAATTAGGCGACCTACTTGGCATCATGGGGAGCCTTCCGTGCACTATCCCGGGAACCCCGTTCCCGACAATTATGACAACTATGACACGCAACAAGCCTACAACTGTACCTACAACTGTACTTGCGCAAGCTACTGCTCATGTGCGGCTGCGATTCAACTGACTGAATGACTGACTGACTTGCCCAAGCGGCTGACAAGGCAATTGACGGCATACCTTGACAGGACATATCGACCAACTGAGTCCTGCAGCTTTCTGAGTCTACTCTGACCTTCTCGCACCAGCCCAGCACCATCATAGGACCTCCGCGGCGCGGCGCGGCGAGCGGGAGTCACCGTACCATAGTACGGCGACGAGTTCGTTGCACCTGTACTTACGTCACGGATGTCAGATGTCGCCTCTGGCACCGTATCGCTAATATGCATCTGCCAGTTTCCTCTCCTCCGTACTGTACGTTTTGAGATAAAATGGCGCGCTATAGAATCTCTGCTGCCCAAGTGCCCATGTGCGGCGTGGGAATCAACAACAACAACAATGGCGCGCGGCGCGGTAGTGGCTGATGCGTACGCCACGTGTTGTCCCAGCCGGCGTCAAATGGCTGCCACCTGTGCTTGTACGCACAAAGGTTCTCGGCAGCGTATCTCAAATGTTTCGCTAGAATGGAAGCGGATCACGAACCACCTGAGTCGGATCACGTGGAATGTTGGGCTGCCATGCAAGCTGTCGAGAACGCGCGCGCCAATTGACGCCGACGAATCACATGCAGGAAACGCATAACTTAATTGATAATGCACCCCGTCCGCAAACCATGGCCAACTACTGTGCGGTTTCCCATCGTTCGTCAATTGCCCGTTCTTGCCTTGGAGAGCGCACGGAGGCCTACAGTCACCTGCGCTCAGGCAAACATGACAGGTCAGCGCATTGTGGCGAAACTGATCGGGTCGGAACACATTTTAGATGCAAATGCCGACGGGCACCTGCAGTCCTGCAGCACCCACAACCACCCACACTCAACACCGGCGACGGCCCGCAGCCCCGACATTGCCTCCCCACCATAAGCAATTGCCGGCAGGTTTACTTCATCAATGGTGGTTGCGTCACTTTTAGTGCACTTGGTGCTCCTCTTCTCGGTTGCTACAGCCGCCAGGCTTCCTGCAGCATTGGCAGGCCCAAAGCTTCCCGCGGCACAAGTGGCGACGGCAGCCTCCGTCCAGATTCCTGCAGGAACGGCAGCACTTTCCGAAGAGGTAAAGCATACCCACCCTTCTGGCCACTGCAATGCCAATGTAACTGTGTCTCCACTTCGCCATTCACCATCTCGCCGCTCCCCTTGTTTTCACATCGCTGGTACTTACCATATATATCATCTGTCGGTTGTGTCTCATTCATTTATTCTTGTTTGGGGGGGCTGATTGGTCTATTTGCAGTCATAATTCTCGGTGTCCGTTCGTGGACATTGGACAGTGCTGTGTCCCCCCCTTCTTCGACCCACCCCCGTATTTGCCCCCCACCTCCCTTCCTTCCATCAGGTTATTTTTATTCTCGTTTCCTATCTACAATGGCATTGCCTATTCTACTTCTCGCCGGCCCAGCATACACCTACCCACGGCACTCACACCTGTATCCATACCCAGGTTGCATACTACATCCAGTGTTATATATCCACACCTAGATGGACACCTCACTCGTCATTATTGCAATTCGGCCATCCTCCTGCTCGCCCTTAGCTGGAGCTCCAAATATGGAACGGCCATGGAGAACTGTAGGGCTGGCAGGCCTGGTACCTGGTCTTAGGATCCACATGGTCCTTGTCCTTCCCGCCTTTTCCTTCCTGCCACAGGGAAGTCGATGGGGCCATCATTGTTCTGACAAGTTTAAGTTTTGGTCTCAGGTACCCCGTCCCTGGTCTGCCAGGTTCGCAACCAGTACACAATTGTGTGTTCGTACTCCCTTGAGTGAAAACTTGACACACAAACGACTGTACTTACTTGCGTGTGCCTCCTTGCTGCGCCATGCCATCAACCTTGGGTGATCGACCAAGCAGTGGGTGGCGGCCCGCAGAGGATTCCGGCCGATGAAGGGCTGGAGGCAGGGGCTCAGCGTCAACTATGGCAGGCCATCCGGTACGTTCGAAAAAGGAGAATGATAGAATCGAATCGCGGAATGTGTGTGCGCCATGTGTCGATGCACTTGACTGTATGTCCTTAAGCCCATATCGGCCCTAGTATCCACGCGCCCATGGTTGATCCTGTCAGTTGTCACGCCGTGTGCCGTTGTGCCCACGCACGCAGGTGCCCCCTTGTGCCCATGTGTCTAGCCCTGTGCCCATATCCATGAGACAACGAGCGCGGGCCAGAACACTGTAGTATAGTGACCATGGCATATCCATGAGACAGTGAGCGCAGGCCAGAGCGAGACTTCGACCACATGCCCATGCATCTAGCCTTGTTCTTAGTCATGCCGGCGCGTTAACTACTAGGCAAATGCAATCCAGCTACTTTGGGGGGGCTTGCCTTGCCAATGGGTACCAGCGATCATGCAACCAGCAAGCCGTGGAGTTCCACGTGCTGTGCTGGTACAGATGACTCCGTACAGATCACATCCCATCCTCCTCGCGCGTTCCTTATTGAAGTCTCTCTCTCTCTCGTTTAAGAGGCTCTCTACTATGTTGTGTTTCTCTTCTTATCATCACATCCAGCCGAGTGTACCTCATCCTTTATCGCCCAAATTGTCTGTAGGGGCAAGATTTGGGAGCAAAATATTGATTGAGGAAACTTTTGCTGGGCGGCACTGCCAGCCTACTATCTCTCCATATCTCTCTCTCTCTCTCTCTCTCTCTCTCTCTCTCTCTCTCTCTCTCTCTCTCTCTCTCTCTCTCTCTCTCTCTCTCTCTCTCTCTCTCTCTCTCTCTGTGCCACAGTTTCCTGATTTGTGTAACACCTATTCGCCATGCATGCATCAGCTGCTTGGCAGGCCATCAGTTTTGACACAGCTGCAGCCAAACAATAAGCAGCTGTACCTGGCAGCTCCAGGCCCACCATGTATCAATCTGCCTGTTGCACTTGAACAATTATTATAACCTGCCACCTTTATACATCGTATACGCGGCAGAACACAAATTGCAGGTTTCACTGTGACGTTTTTGGCCTGGTGTTACGACGCCAGATTTTGTTTTACTAGGCGTGCCAGTCATAGTCTAAAAACGTTAATAAAACTAGCTATAGCATGTGCTAACGTGGAGGATTGCTGTGGGCTTCATCCACATTTCTGGGGCCTCTCTTCTTCCCCTCCCCTCCCCCCCCTTGCCCTGCTGGTGATTTGTCCTTCTCTTCTCCCCCCTTTTATCCCACCGGGTGCCAGCGCTTGTGTCGGCAACGCTGTGACACACTGTGTCGCCAATGCTGTGACACACTGTGTCGCCAATGCTGTGACACACTGTGTCGCCAATGCTGTGACACACTGTGTCGGCAATGCTCTGACACACTGTGTCGCCAATGCTGTGGCACACTGTGTCGGCAATGCTGTGACACACTGCGTCGGCAATGCTGTAACATGCTGTGTCGGCAATGCTGTGACACACTGTGTCGGCAATGCTGTAACATGCTGTGTCGTCAACGCTGTACTACACTGTGTCGGCAATGCTGTACTACACTGTGTCGGGAATGCTGTACTACACTGTGTCGGCGATGCTGTACTACACTGCGTCGGCAATGCTGTACTACACTGTGTCGGCAATGCTGTAACATGCTGTGTCGGCAATGCTGTACTACACTGTGTCGGCAATGCTGTCATGTCGGCAATGCTGTCACAGGTGCCAGCGGTGGCAGCGACCACAGCGGGATGAACCCGAACGAGGGCGCGTGCGGGTTTGGCCGCCTGAGAGGGGCCGCGGAGAACTTTTTCGCGGCAGTCAGCGACGCGTCATCGTTCGGCATGCACTGCGGTGGAGGGTGAGGGAGGGGGGCATGCACTGCGGTGGAGGGTGAGGGAGGGGGGCATGCACTGCGGTGGAGGGTGAGGGAGGGGGGGGGGGGGGGGGGGGGGGAGGGGGGGAGGGGGGCAAGCGAGTGAGGAGGGTGAAAGCACAGCGATCCCTAAGTAGGTGGGGGGAGGCAGATGGGTGAGTTAGTGAGGGGGGAGGCAGATGGGTGGCCGGTGGGTGGAGGCAGTCAGGTGGACGGTTGGGTGGGTAGGTAAGTGACCGACTTGGCATGTTGTGGGTGGGGAGAAGGGGTTGGCGTATGGGGGGGCTGGCTGTTTGTGCTTTCTCAAGGGATATTCATTCTTAGGTGACGCCTTGTGACTTTGCATGGGCCAATTTCTGGCGGGGCATGCCTGGTAAAAGCCCAAATGACGCACGCCATGCATGCAGGTTTCCTGCTTATAATGCATGATGCCGAGTCCCTGCTGGTAAGGTCGTGCGAGCCATCAAGTCAGCTCTCCTTCCGCGTGCGAGGTAAGGGTCTTGCTGCCACAAAGCAGAGGCATTTCTGCCACCACAGGGAGCGAGGCGGCGACCAATGAGGGTTCAGGGTTTAGGGTAGACAATTATCCACGCCACATGGCGACACATGATGCCCTGGCCACCCCGAGCCTTCCTGAGATACCTGCTCCTTCTTGTTATTATTCTTTTATGTTATTGTTCTTGTTATTATTGTTTTGTGTTATGTTGTTATTGCGACCTAGATGCAGTGGTCGGCCTTCTGGTCACCTATGGGGTGATGAATAATGTTTCTACTGTTATAATGTCTTGACACAAATGTCTCACTAACCAGTAACCCCATGCCCTTATCCCTGATCATTGGTGTGCGCAGCATGCGGCCGGCGTGCGGCGGACCCGCGTGCGGCCGATGCATCGCCATCACCTGCGTCGCCAAGCTGAGGTACCGCAGCGACATATACTAACTTTATAATGCATGCATATTGAGCTGACGGGGTACCTAGTGCCTTGGTCAGGGGGGCTACCTGGTGGCTAGTCCCCTGGTCATGGGGTCGGAGTGGGGTGGGGACCATCGACTGCGGCACCCATCTGAGGTACTCTATCGTTGAACATAGGTGTAAAAGCTGATGGGTTTCATTACTAGCCTAGCTGGGCTGTCTGGGGCCTCTGTGTGGTTTGAGGCCATCAGCTGCATTGTCAAGCCTAGGTACAAGGTATCTTACAGCTGAGGCTTAAGTTGACTCGACAGGCGCGTACACTGTAGTGGCATATCCTCATGCTCTTGGGGATCCCCCTGTGTGGAGTGCGGGGCCAGGTGGGCGGATGGGAGTGGGGTGGGGGTGGGGACCGGGGGTGGGGTGGGGGTGGGGGTGGGGTGGGGTGGGGGTGGGGGTGGGGGTGGGGTGGGGGTGGGGTGGGGTGGGGGTGGGGGGGGGTGGGGGTGGGGTGGGGTGGGGGTGGGGTGGGGTGGGGTGGGGTGGGGTGGGGGTGGGGTGGGGTGGGGTGGGGGTGGGGGCGGGCGCGGTGGGGGTGGGGGTGGGGGAAGGAAAGGCTTTCTTTTTTTTCCGTTCTGTTTATTTTCTTCGCATTTCCATGTTTCCTATTTTAGCTGTTAAGCCTGTTTGGGGTAAGTTAGCTGCCATTCGGCGCTGTTCCAGTGTGCTCAGCGTGATCACCGCACTACGCAGCTGCAGTCAAACGGAAGAATGGTGGCTGTCCTGGCGCACTCTTAGGCTGGTATACCGCGAGCTTTGAATATTGGCCTGCTGACAACTGCCAGCTTATCTGAATCTGGAGCCATCATCCATGCCTTATCTGGCGGCATTGCCCGCCCTGATTGCCATGCATGGAGCACACATGCACTGTGCGGGCTCCGCAATGCACCAAGGGTGGTGACACCGGACTGCCACTTTCAAGGCTCTGCGTTGGATGGTCCGAACGACATCATCCATTGCTGTATAGTGACATCTTGCTTCGGTGCTGGCTGGCTCATCATCTGAGGCACCCTGAGGTCATCCCACCATGCTGCCTCGCCCGCAGGCACCATCCTGCATACTTCTTCTCATCCGTTAGTTTTCTGCTGGCCTCCCCATGCCCCTCAAGTCTATCTGCTGTTGCGCCTGCCGGCTGCCGGGCATGCTGTCATAAAACGTTTACCGTCCTCCGCGATGTGCTGTCGGCTGACAAGTGACAAGTGCACCCCTTGTGCTCGTACATGTGACGTTGCTGCGCCCACCTGGCACCTGCACCCACCAGGGAGAATCGATGGACCACCATTTTCCGCGAAGACATGGGCCGGGATTCAGTCTGTCGTAACGGCGCGCGCTCCAAGGCCGTGGTGGTCAAGATCACAGACGCATGCCCTGCCAACCAGTACGTGTGCTTGGTGGGGCACGCTAGCCTGCGGCTATCTCCCTACTACTAGCACTAGTATATCTTTACTAAATGATTTTAACCTCTAGTCCTAGTAGCCTTCTGGTATAAACCCCTTGCACCTAGTATGTGCATGAAATCGCTGTAGCTGCTGTCACCTTCATCGCTTATTCCATTATGAGGCTTAGTTTACGCTAGGCCTAATGTGTTTGCATGAAGTCTCTATAGCTGCTGTCACCAATATCGTTAATTCCATCATAAGGCTTAGATTCAGCTTGGTAATGATCGCGCCAACGCATACGTGCACCACCAGCATTATGTCACGGTCCCCCCTCGCGACATACTTCTAATTTTCATTCCCGACTCTGGCTTAGATGCTTCCCAGTCGACATGCATCCCGCCAACAGTTGTCCATGACCTGCTACACACTGCCTATGTATTTGTGTAAAGCGTTGCCACGCAACCCCCAAGATAATCAAGTAGCTATCAAGTCGGTTGTCACAACAGGCGTCATCAGTGTAGCCACAGTGGCTAATTCCTTCACCGATCTTTTACAAGAAACCCTTTCCCTGAGGTTCCTATCTATGCTTTGTTTCCTATTTTTTTCTTCACCGATGTCTTACAAGGAACCCTTTCCCTGAAGTTCATCTTGTACCCCTGCAGCTTCGACAGCCCCCGGCAATAATCCCTTCTTCACAGGACTTTCAAACACACTTGGCTTGCATGAATCCACTCGCAGAAGAAAAGGGCCTTGTTTAGGGTATAACTTCAAAACCATGATATGTGCCCCATCTCAATGGCCTGTTTCGTCATTGTTATCCTGGCATCGCACCAACAGCTGGAACAACCGGCGCAAGGGCGCACACAACATCTGCGGCCAACGGCAGCGCGATGCCGTCGACGTCTCCGCCTTCGCCTTCAACCAGCTGGTGAAGGGTGACCCGGGCCAGATCCACATGGAATGGCGGTGGGCGCCCTGCGAGCAGATGGGTGTGTGGCAGATGGGAAGCACAGGGTCCCTGGCCCATCGAGTTTGAAGGTCAATGTGATGAGGCACTAGCTGGCCAGCATTACAGTATATACTCGTCAGCCATGTACATATAGTATAATGCACAACGTGCTCGTCAGCCAAGGACATGTATAGAAACTCAGTTGTGATAAGGTGCCATGCAGCTCAATATATCTGTATGCATGGTTATCAAGTAGGGTGTCAGAGTAGTACATCATGGCCATTCTGACGGCAAACCGACCAGCCGATATCCGGAGAGATATCAAAGAGGTAAACTGATGACAGCGTGCGTGGGTATGGAGTCACTTTTTGCAAGTCCCTTTTGGGCAAGGTTCATTCCTTGTGCGGGACAGGGGGGGATGTATAGAGGGGGCTTCAATTGGGGCAGTTAACTTTTGGTCAGCCGTGCTCATTAGGCCCTGGAAACAGCGTTTTTCCCCCCCGAGTCCCTGAGATGCTGCTATGGCAGCAAATGTGGTCGGTGACCTCTGATTGGGGCAGGGCCCTGACAGAATCTGAAACAGCCTTGAGGTCATCATGCCTAGCTTCTCCATAAGCATTGCATAGAAAACAGAGGTTTGTTTCTAAACGTCCTGCATGTAACAACACATGATATTTGAGACAGGCATGATGTGATCCAATTATGGGTGCATGCAGCTGCGCAAGACAGAGTGTACGGTATCAAGTGTGAACCCATGGGTTGAGGAGACTTTCCAATTAGCTATATTGTTCTGCGTGGGCATGGACAGCCAGTGGACCATGATCAATTGCAGAATCTGAAGTCTAGACGACGCCCTTCTAAATAACAGCCCAGGCAATGCCCATCTGGGTCATGTCTGATTGTATATATATCATATTTTCCTTAGGGTTCTTCTTTTCGGGGTTTATAATGTCCTTATGTTTGCATGCCACTCTCACCTCCATAATTTATCTTTCTAAATGAATATGTCTCAACATTTAATTGAAATTATAGGTAAATACCACTAGATCCAGTAGTCTATTAATTAATTAATTAATCACTAGATCAAGTAGTTACCCATGCAGTTTTGTGTGGTACCTATATACACTCTGGCCTGCGCTGGTTAATAATGTCTCGATCCTTAATTAATTAATTAAGAACATAACTCCGTTCAGCCCGTCTCACGTTTCGAGACTGAACAAGTCTCGAGTGGACACGTGTGTAGTACTCCTACACACACAGATCTCGAATGATTTTTTCTAGTACCAAATCCGACGGACTTGCATCACTCCCCGGAAAGGAGAACTTTTGCGGATGACTGTAGGTGTCAGTTGGCGATGCCTTAGGATCCGGGGACGTCCGTCCTATAGTCAGCAAAAATTGGTGCGAGAGGTCCCCAGTTCAATTCCGGCCTGGATTCATTTGCAGATCGCGTTTTCCGCGGACCAGCACTGAACGCAAATGGTTTTCACCTTTGCGGCGTGCCAAATCAGAATAACTCCGTTGGGAGCTTATGTAGCACATATCCCTGAGAAGGGGCATATGGCTTTCTTAATACTCTCTCCTTGACATGCGTTTTAGTTACGCAGAAAAGATAACGGCAGGCTAGCTCGAGCTACCATGGTCCGGCCAGCTGGATTCTCCTGATTTCTGGCCTGCGCTGGTTGTCTCCTTTCAAGATTAATTATAATTATTTATTAATAATCACGTGACTGCGTCACGTGGGTGCCAATACAAAGTAGAGGAACCTTCACTGATGTCACCGACCCCTGTACACAATGAGAAGGAGGGAGGGCGCCCTAATTAATTAATTAATTAATTTAACTCGTGCTCCCGTTCAGGGGAGTCACGGAGCACTGGAGTGCTTTTAATCCCTGTATGTGCACAACAGGAAGAAAGGGCAGAGACCCCCTTTCTCCTTCATGCCAGAGGCATGCCACAGCTGCAATCGGACACGATAGACGATCCGGCAAGTTCTGTGTGTGCAATAAGACCCATGTGAGCATATCATAACAAGGAGCGTGGGCAAGTAATCTGATCATAGCCAGGACGCAGCAAGGCTGTACAAGGGCTAAGCTAAGGCTATGGCTGGTTGTGTACCGTGCCTTAGTTAGCGGTGCACGTGACTAGGTATGTTGGCACGGCTAGGCAAACATTCTAGGCATGGCTGCCATGGCGGCGCAGTGACTACGCCGGCACAAGGATTACAAGCTAGGGCTATTCTAGCCCGCAGGGGGCGTCCAGATCTTGTGGTTGATCATTAGGTCCCCGCCCCTCCAGTACACCTTGGGCTTCTGCATGGGGGTCCTGCTTGTGAGTTGTGGCGGAGGTATTCCGGCCAGGCGGCCACATGCAGGTCGCGTAGCTGCTGCTGCTGCCGGAGCGGGGGTCAGGTCGTCGTCCAGCGTCCAGGTACGTGAGGTCGTGCAACCTCTTGCGACGAGAAAGGAACCGCTGCTTGTCCTAGCTCAGGGGATCGGGGAAGGTGCATGAGCAGGACTGGTGCGGGAGCTGCCTTGTCCATGCAGTGAGTGGGAAAGGCGGTGACATCGGCCGGCCACCCGCGCAGTTCTACCTCACCTACCAGGCCCATGAGGGTAAGAAGCTGGTCCTTGAGCTCGTCCGCAAGGGTGGTTGACGTCTCAACTGGCTTCAGACTGCCCAGGGAAACGACGCAGCACCACTCGGCTCTCGCGGCGAGCGCGGTCTGTGGTCTCCCCTTTTCGGCCTGGCGGTGGTCCTCCAGCTCCTGGAGTTTCGTGGTGATGCATGGCGTCAGTGGTTGAGGCAGCAGGTCCGCATAGGAGAGCGGCAGGAGGTCGCCAGCATCCTGCCGGGATGGCAAGGATGCGATGGTGGCCGTCTGCTCCGCTAATATCTAGTTTGGGACCTGTCTGTGTGGCCAGCCGCCAGGGCCTCAGTGCCGGTGGGCGGCGATGGCTTCAAGCTTCTTCATGAGCACGCCGCACTTGCCCTCCACCTGGTTGAGGCGGGAGAGTCCTGAGCCTGGCGGCATGCGCATCAGACTAGAGGCCTGCGCCGTGGTAGATGCATCGCCGTGAGCTGTCAAGGTTGAAGCTTGTGTACGTGCGACCTTGGTTGCCATTAATTAATTAATTAATTAAACTCGTGCTCCCGTTGGGGAGTCACGGAGCACCGAAGTGCTTTTAGTCCCTGTGTGTGCACTACAGGAGAAAGGGCAGAGACCCCCAGTCTCCTTCATGCCAAAGGCATGCCACAGCTGCAATCGGGCGCGCTAGCTAAACGGACACGCTAACGATCCGGCAAACTGCGGGTGCAATAAGACCCATGTAAGCGTAGCATAACAAGTATACGGTGGGCAAGTAATCTGAACATAGCCAGGACGTAGCATGGCTGTACTAGGACTAGGCTAAGGCTAATTAGGCTATGGCTGGTTGTGTACCGTGCGTTGGCGGCACGTGACTATAGGTGTGTTGGCATAGCTAGTAGGCAAACATTCTAGGCATGGCTGCCTTAGCGGCAGTGACTCCAATGGTTACAAGCTAGGGCTATTGCTATTCTAGCCCGCTGGGGGCGTCCACATCTTGTGCATGTTGATCATCAGGTCCCCGCCCCTCCAGTACACCTTGGGCTTCTGGGGGTCCTGCTTATGGCGGAGGTATTCCGGCCACAGGTCGCGTCGCTGCTGTTGCTGAGCGGGGGTTAGGTCGTCATCCAGCGTCCAGGTGAGGTCGTGCAACCGCTTGCGACGAGCGAGGAACCGCTGCTTATCCTCAGGGGAGAGGAAGGTGAGCAGGACTGGTGGGGGAGCCGCCTTGTCCCGTGAGTGGGGAAGGCGGTGGCCATATTGGAGACCTTGGCCACGTACTGTGTTGAGTGCTGTGGTCATCAATGTCATCTTCTTCTTGGCCAGCAGCCAGGTCTGACGTGCTCCTCCAGCACTGCTCGGATGTCATCCTTGCAAGTTGCAGAGGGATGTTGTGGAAATACCACCAGTTGGTTAATTCACCAATCAACACAGGTTGTTATTATAGGTTACCCACCAATTTGACTGCGAGCCATAAAAGACAACAAGTTTTTCTTTGGCTCTGATGATACGCTTGGTGATGGGTTTGCTGGCGATGGTTTTGCGAGCCCAGGCTGCTGGGAAAGGACGATGGCGAGTGGGTTGCCGCTGGGAGCTGGAAAGCTCCTTTTCCAAACCTCGTTTGGCTTTTTGAGTCGTCATAGCTGCTTGTCACGTGCGTAACTTTTTCGATACTGCGTGTCAGCCGTAACCAATTATACGAGCGAGTGCGTCTTAAAAAAGGCGGATCGAATGCAAGTGGTCTGACCGAATTTGGGGCTCAGCAGATGCAAAAGATCTAAACTCCGCCGTCAGCCATACCGCCGTCGGCTAGCCATGCATACCGCCGTCAGCCATAGGTAATGGCTAATAAGTATACTTTTAAGAACTAAGTTTTTGAGTACTAAAGAGCTAATGCATCATCTGGTGTGCATGGGTCCCATCATAGGCGGGCATACATGCACATGGGCGTAGGCCATGTCGGCTAAGCCTTACTATTCTTCACTACTGCTATGTATATACTAGTATCCCCCTAGGCTGGGGTGCTATCCCCCTAGGGTGGGGGTGCTGGTAGTGTTGCTGGGGCAGGGGTCGCCTGCCACTGCTGCATATATGAGGGCTTGTGGCCGGTCAACTATAGCTGTTGAACTTAGATTACCGCCCCGGCCTTCCAATATACCGGCTTCTTCCGTGCTGTCTGCCAAAGCCGGATTTCGATCTGTAGGTCGGCCATACAGCTCCCGTCGCCGTTGTCATGGCTGTGCATGCCAGGGGCAGGTCGTCGTCCAGGGTGTACTAAGGCGGAGGTCCGGCCCACGAGTCGCTTGCACTTGCGACACTTGAGAAACAGCAGCTTGTCCGCCATGATGTACTTACTCAAAGCAGTGAGCCGTGAGCCAGAGTACTGAGCATGCAGCGGGGGCGTTCCATTAATTAATTCACACGTGACTGCGTCACGTAAGCATAAGTCCTCAGTGTGAGGGGCGTTCCATGCAGCCTAGTTACCCCGCGATCGAGCGGGGAAGGCGTCCGGAGGACCTTCAGCTTGAGCTCACCAATTCAAGGGCCATGCACGGGGGCAAGGATCAGCTGTTCTCAAACGCCTCGGCAAGGGACTCACCTGGCAGCCATGGTCGAAGTGCTAGCTTGACGATGACCTTGCGACTGCGCTTGTCGAGCTCGGCCTCCTCACGTACGGCCGGAGGTCGAGAGTCGATCTGCTGCTTGTTGAGTCTGACTCCTGAGAGGGCGGCGATGGCGGAGGTGGTGGTGGTGGTGTGCCTCAGCATCATGTCGGCCCACGGCAGGCCTGGGTGGGAGGGGCATCGCCGGCTGGGCCAGCTGGGGCTGGCCTCATGGCAATGTCCCTCAATCACTGCACGCCTGGGCATGCAGTGCATGAGGCCCGCGGTGTTTTGCAGGCATATGTGCACACTCGATGGCGAATGGCGCGGCGCTGTCCTTGAGGTGCTGGTTGATGTCGAGGAGCTATCGTAGCTGCCGCATGGGCAGTGATGGCATCATTGGTACGTGGCGGTGCTAGTTGGCTTTGGAGGTGGAGGCGAGGAGGGTGGACTAGCTGGTCAGTGGCGGTGGCGGTACATGATGCATGGAGAGAGCTGACGGGGAGCTCGGCAGCCAGCGTGCCGCCTCGGGCTGCCACATCTGCAGCTATAGCGAGGGGAGTCACGTGCTGATCGGGGGCCTCCTTATAGAGGGAGCAGATGGTGGCTTCGATCGGTCAAGGTGGTGGTGATATGGGGCCGGGTGGGGGGCCAGAGCTCCTTGATGGATCGTCCAAGAAGGGAGAAGAGCGTATTGCTGCAGGTCCACGGGGGCTGGGCAGTTGTGGAGGCCGTCACCCGAACGCCATTAACATAGATGGCATTGATTGCAGCTAGAGGCGGCCATTCAA
The DNA here is from genome assembly GCA_009746045.1 of Mesostigma viride. Taxonomy (NCBI): domain Eukaryota; kingdom Viridiplantae; phylum Streptophyta; class Mesostigmatophyceae; order Mesostigmatales; family Mesostigmataceae; genus Mesostigma; species Mesostigma viride. The sequence goes on along the minus strand of RPFO01000436.1, from coordinate 2,348,725 downwards.
AGAAGGCATATTGCGGAGGCGGCCATTCAAGGAAGGCATTGCGAGCTAGCCATCTGCCTTTAACCCCTCAACCGTCTTTGACTCGTGACTAAAATGAGTCACGAGTTGCACAGTATGCCACAGGTGCCCCCATTCAGCCTAATTATTTTTTCTAGACCATACTAGGAACCAAGCATAACCATATTAGGGCCCACCTGGGGGTATAGTGGGTGGTCCCAGTGCTAGCCCCCCCTGCTCTATAAATAGCCCCCCCCTCAGGGGGGTACGGTGAGTGTGCGCGGTGACACCCTTATAATGGATGATAATAGACCCCTTTCCTCAATGAGTTGACCCTGGGGTTGGTTTTGTAGGTAGATTTTTTAGTTAGGATGGGATACAAACACTAAAAATTGTAACTCCCCCAGGGACCCATCAGCTGGTGCTGAAAATAACTGGTGACTATTTTGAGTCGCGAGTTTTTTGGGGGCTAAAATAGGCATCCTAGTGCAGTTTTGAACATGGAAACGATAGGTAAGCATGGAGTATGGGCAAACATGCATGCTAACACCTATTCCAACCTGTGTGCCACCAATACCTGCCATAACCACTGCAGGTCCCTGCCGGATATGATTGGAGACGACTACGCGCGGGCCGCGAGTACGGGGTTCACAACCTTATCATGCATGATGGAGCACGTATTATACCTTGGATTTCACCCTAGTATTTCAGGGGGGACTGCAACTGTACCCAAGCACTACATCCAAACACTTACATGTCTTGTTTCACCCAGGGACCCACAAGATAATGCAAAAAATAGCTGGTGACTATTTTGAGTCACCAGTTTGGGGGGGGCTAGAATAAACATCCTAGTGCAGTTTTGAACATGGAAATGATAGGTAAGCATGAAACATGCATGATTATGTTTATTCCAGCCTATGTGGCACAAATATATGCCACAATAAGCGTAAATGCTTGCAGACCCGCTGATACTGTGGTACTTATTTTTACATGCATGATGGACCTTGCACACAAAGTCAAAACATCCCAGCACTCCTAGATAAATTAGTGACCAAGGGACCATGCATGCAGTAACACTGAAAATTGCCAACTAGAAATAGGTGGCACTGTGACCATCACGGAGCAGATTTTCAAACTGCACAAGTTATGCATAAACATGAAAGCTAATAAGACATGACATGAAACAATAACCCATGCAGGCTAACAACATGAAACCAAATAACACATGCACAGGTGGGACCATGAAACAATAACCCAGGCTAACAACATGAAACCAAATAGCACATGCACAGGTGGGTCCATGAAACAATAACACACACTTCAAACCATGCCGGCCCATGGTGATACACGGCGCGCATGAGCGCGGGCAGGAAAGGCCAAATGCCATGCCACGTAGGCAACAAATGCTAGCATTCTTAGTCAGCCTCCGTAGGACTATATCCCAGGCGGACATGCTCCGCCCTGAGATGGCGGCGCCGCGCCACCCCCTTGAGCTTCCGGGTGGTGGCTGCTGCCCCCCTCGTGGTAGTGGCGCCCTTGAAATTCTTGGCGCATTCGCCACGCTGGGAGAGGCGCTGCCATACCCGCTGCTTCGTCACGTTGAAGTCCAGCCCCTCCACCTGCCCGGAGTGGAAGAGGCCGAAGCAGTTCCGCTCGCTGTTGCTGCAGAACGCCATGTCACAGTGCTCGCACATGACCGAGGTCTTGTGCTTCCTGCCTTGCGCGCAGCACAGTTGGCACAGCACCTGCTCCACCCAGAAATTTGCCCATCTCATGCATTGTTAAGGGGTGCCACTCACGCTCACCTGGCTTGCCCGCCCCCTTGAGCTCTGACAGCATAGTCGTTGGTCTCCTTGACAATCTTGGCCACGACATCACGTTGGGACCAGAAAAGGGAGAACAGCCCGAGGGGCCCAAACTTGAGCTGGGCAGGGGAAAGGTTTTGATAGCAGGCGGTACCCGTCATCGGCGACAGCACCGGAGTATCGGGAAAAGGAAACACACCTGGCTTGCCGAAACCAGATTTCCAGACAGTCTCGGCTGGCTCCTCAGCATGGCAGGAGTGTCGTTAGGAAAAAACGAATCATCGAGCTCAGCCTCACCGCTCGGCACCGGACCCTCCGCACCCTTCTGGTAAACAAAGTCGTCATCGGAAGCGTCCGAGACAACGCTCTCGCTGGCCGCCGCCTTGGTCTGACGGCGCCTTTTCGGGGCGTGGCTGATGGCTGGGTTCTTCTTCGGGTTGCCGACAGCGCGCTTCCCCGGCTCGCGTCGCTTGACAGGTGTGGGCAGCTCGATATCCTCGGATTTGTCGTCGTCGTCCTCGCCGGCGTCAGAATCGCTATCCTGGCCCTGCTCGCTATCATCGTCACTGCTACCTGCCGTTGGGACCTTCCTGGCTGCGCATTCTTTCACTAGAGCTTCGTAATCATCTGAGCTGCACGAATATATGAAAATCTGCTCACGGGTGAATGGGTACGGGAGCTTGTCGTCCGGGAAAAAGCACCGTGCACCATCTCCGGACCTGTTCACTGTCACTACCTTGCCCGGCAAACGTACCTCGCTGTGTTTTTCCCCATACTGCTCTATCGCCCAGTCTAGTCCGAATTTTTCCACAGGCACTGCCATGAAAATGCCCTTCTTTACCTTGAAAGTCCGTATATCTGCCTGCATTTCGTCCGCCATGTCTACGTCCGCGCTCCCCCCTTTTTTCGCATCCTTCGTTTTCGTACGTTTTTGTCAATTTTTTTTACCGCCCAAACCTGCATGCACCAAGGTACCCTGTTGACTTTGACCAGGGTTTCCACCCTGATACGGTGGTCAAATACGGTCAGACAAGTGTCCTACGGATAGAGTGAATCTAGATCTTTTCGGTGGTCTAGTTGGTTCCCGCCAAAACCTTCCCGCCAAATCCCTACAGGGCGCACAAACTCATGCCAAATGTGAGGCATGAGAAAAACTCGCAGTCGAAAATCGGCACGAGGACGGTTTAGGGGTTAAATCAGTCACCCGAATGCCATTAACATAGATGGCATTGCAGAGGCGGCCATTCAAAGAAGGCATTGCGGAGGCCGCCATTCAAGGAAGGCATTGCGAGCTAGCCATCTGCCTTTAAATTACAGACAAAGTCCGCAGGTGGCGGTTATTGGCCCTGAGGATAGCCGCTACACTACCGCCTCGTCTGCCATTACGTACAGTAGTAGAGGACAGCTCGGATGAGGATTACATCCCCATCTAGTGCTTAATGGTTGGGGAATGATGCAGACGATATTTGTTTAAACTTTTGTGTAATATTTTTTTCTAATGAGATTAGCATAGTAGTACTCCGTGGCGCATGCCTTTGCGCATGACACGCAAGTACAGGTCTACTTACTTACAGACAAACCAGGAGCCCGGGCGCGCGTGAGCGCTAGCCGTCCCGTCTAGGGTAGCACACATGTGCACATATGTCCATGCGGCTAGCCGCGTCTGGCGGCAGCTCATCACCGAACCCAGTGCATGTTCAGCTGTTGACGGCAATGTGACAATTTGCTCTGGCTGACAGGGTTTCTTGCCAGGGTGGTTTAGCTGAGAACTTTGAGTGCTGAATGCACTGCAGATAGTTCAGACCGTCATGAAATATTGTAATTGTAGAGTGTAGAAAGCACTGGAATAACTGATATAGGTAATGCAAGAAGTGGGACACTGATGCAGCCCTGAGATAATGATTCAGCAACTCACTTCTACAGGTGGCACATTATCAAAAGTGAAGCTAGCTTCGCTTGATTGTTTCGAAACAAAGTGCGATAAGCTCTGTCACACGATTGGTGAGAAGAACATGCGCAGGCTGCACGCATGCAGCTATCGGACAGAATTCTCTAGCTAGAGTGGGCTCCCGTTCACGATATCCAACCTCCACCCATGACGCCTGGTTCTCGCTCGGCCCCTCCCCTTGAGCTCTTTCTGATCCAAGGTTATTTTCCCGTTTCTTTTCCGTAATTCCGTTCAAAAGAAATATACTACCTAGTATACCTACAAGTATGCAGTGTTACCAGTTGCTCTACCTAGTATACCTATTAGTATGTAGTATTAACGCGGAGCCACGAGCCACGAGCCACGAGCCACGAGCCACGAGCCACGAGGTAGCCGGCCATGGCTGACGGCGGACCTCATAACTTTCACGTTTGGGCACCAAACTACAGCCATGATTATCACAATCGCTTCGTCTTTCAGTGAACGCACACACTGATATATATTTTCCGAAGCTATTACGCAATATCATGACGAGCAAACGCTCCTCTGCGCAACGCAGCCTGGCGGCTGCGCTAAGCCCTGAAAATACGTCTGCAGCTTTGGCTGCAGCTTCACCCTCAGGCCCGGAAGGCAGCGGTGACACTAGTCGAGCACTGGTGGTCGCCCAGGTCCCTCCCGGGCTTGCCTAATACCACACTCCCGGGCTTGCCTAGCACCACACCACCTCCACCGCCTCCACCATCCCGGCACACGTACAAACGCTCGATCCACGTACAAACGCTCGACCTCCGCGAGGAGGCGGAGCTCGACAAGCGCAGCCTTAACGTCATCGTCAAGAACTTCGACCTGGTGGAAGCTGAGAACTCCGTGAAGCTTGCACAGGCGTTTGAGAACGAAATCCTTGGCCGCATGGGCCTCATTGGTGAGATATCAAGCTGGAGGCCCACCGCCTTCCCCGCTCGTGGGGTAAGGCGGGACCGCCTCCACTGCTGCTCATCTTTGAGAACCCGGCAGATCGACAAGATTTCGTTCCTCAGACGCCGCAAGCTCGGCTCGAGAGGACTCACTTCACCTTGGACGACGACTTGACCCCGGTGCAGCAACAACGGCGACGGGAGCTATGCATGGCCGACCTACCTCCAGCTCCGACAGACAGCGGCGGGGAAGCCGGTGTACTGGAAGGGGGCGGTCATCTACGTCGGCCACAAGCCCTGGCAAGCGACCCCCGCTGCCCCAGCACCCTCAGCCATGCACCCCAGCTTAGGGGACGTACTATAGCAGTAGTAGTGTAGAATACTAAGGCCTAGCCAACGCGGCCTTGTACATGTACGCCCATTATGGGCTCCACACCAGATGATGAATAAGCATTAAATTTAGCATGTACATGTGTGCCTATGATGGGCTCCACACCAGATGATGCATAGCATTATTTAGTCACGCTTTGCATGCCCATGCAGGGAGTTGCTCTCTGCTGAGACGCCATGCCCTAGCCATGGCCTAGCCATAGCAATCTTCCACCCCATGCCAGGCCTTTTAGGTATAATACATCATGGTGGTGCAGGTGCACTTTGTGCACCCAGAGCAGGTGTAGTTTACACCCTACCCTTGCAGGAAGTAGCCCAGAATATATTAAAAGCCATACATGCTCCTTCTCAGGGATATGTGCTGCATGTACTCCCAACTAAGATATGTTCCAATTAATTTAATTTAACTTATGTAGTATTACCAATTGCTATAACTAGTTCACCTCCAGGATGCCCTCCTTTTGCACCCCCTTGCCAGGATCGCTCCTTTTGCACCCCCTTGCCAGAATCGTTACTTTGCCATTCCTCCTCATCAATATTGATCCTCATTTTCATCATCGCTGATATCATCCTCGCCACCCTCCCCCGTGCCGCGCGGCAGCAGCAACCCCCGTTGCTCCGCTGGCTTTTCCAGCGCTAATGCTGGCGCCTCAGGTGCCGCGATGCCCAACGCCCCGCCAGGCAATGGGGCCCCAGGGCGGGCGTCCCCCGCTGTGACGGATAGCAGCAGTCCCGCGATGATGAGCACCGAAGAGGTGAGCTCCAGGGGGCCGATTGCACCCTGGCCATACCTGTACGTTGGTTCCATGCGCGGGTTCATGGCACATGGGACGAGGCACATGACAGGCCACAAGAAAAAGTCAACTAACACGCTCTGCATGATTCATCGATTTATTGCCATGCATCATGCAGCTCCAAGGAAGCATAGAACGGAGCTATGTCGACAGCATTTGTACTTGCAATAACTGATGCAAAGACAATAATATCTGGAAACACCCACCCGCGCTACTTCTACTTTTACCTTGCATCTCGCTGTGAACACCCACTAGGAATTCACCATATGGAGTGAACAGCGCCACCAGAATCGGCTACAGCGTCGAACACACTATTTGCTCCTAATACGCCTTCTAAGACATAGTAGTACTTGCAACAAAGTGGCAACTCACCATATGAGTGTGAATAATGCAACCAGAATCGGCTGCAGCGTCGTGTACACCGACACCGTGGTCGCTGACAGCCGCTGATTTGCGTACGTTATGCTGACGTACGTGAACACGGTCACGAACAGCACCGCGTACCCGATCACCGCCCACGCGAGCGGGCTGTTATACACGGCGAGAGACGCCAGCACGCGCGAGGGGTCCCACCCGTGGCTGCCAAGTGTCAACACGAGGCACATGACCGACCCGAACGCGTAATAGTACGCCGTCGTCGTTATCGAGCCGTACCGCCTGGATATCCCCGACACCTTTAAATAGACCATGAGCCCCGCATAGCACAGCACCTCCAGCCCGAGCAGCGAGTTCCCAAAGAAGGCCTTTGCTGCGCCCTCTGCGACGAGCGATGTCGACTCGGCCCCACCCCCAGCGACAGCCGCGGTCCCGACACCCGGCGCGGTGGCTGCCGCCGCCGTCACGGCCATCGCCCCCGCCACGGCCAGGGCCACGCCCAGGGAGGACCGCAGGGTGAGCGCGCGCATCCCCGTGGCGGCCTCCAGAAGTAACGCGGCGACGGGGATGAGAGGCTGCGCGATCGCGCAGTTGAAGTCGGGCACGAGGGAGAGGGCGATGGTAAAGCCGGCGACGACACCAAACGAGAGCGCACCCTGACCAATCGGGGGGTATAGGGTGTGGGGGGGTGTGGGGGGGTATGTGCATGGGGTTGCGTGTGGCAGAAACTTGATTCTTGTTTAGTGCCGTAAATCCGTGATTAAAAGCACGTGACAAGCTCTTGTTTGAACCGTAGCCACAGGGCAATTTAGTGAACAATGGATGGTTACCATTCGGGGGGCCGACCGCTGGGACATCCTTGTATTCTCCATTTCCCCTTCCTACTCCCCCCTTTTGGGACACGAGCCCTTGCACTGTCAGCTTGGGGGTAATGGAACGGGGGCATGCCGCTAGGGATGACGCACGTCTGGTGGCGTGCTCATGCAAAGTCTTTGTTGTCTTGCATTCACAACAGTTACCATGTGTGCAGCGGTGAATGAGGCGGTGAGGGATACCAGTACATGGCGAGAAGTAGCGAGAAATAGCAAGCACAGGCATGTGCGTACGCCAGCACAGCGTGCGTGGGCGGTTGTGCGCATGGCTACTTATGGCAGCGAGCGCTTAGCTAATGGCAGCGAGCGACAGGTCCAAACACCATAGGTACAGATGCCATAGGAACAGACACCATAGGTACAGACGCCATAGTCACAAACCACGAGGGAATGGGGTACTGAGGTGACACATTGCTCTACTGCAGTTGCCGTCGCCTGTTTTCGAGGACACGCACCCACCGCCTGTGTGCAGGTACATCAAGGAGACAACCAGCGCAGACCCGAAATGTACATGTATATAATGACAGGACCGCTGCCGCCTTCGGCCATGTCGTGCATACACCGATGAGACAACAGTGCAGGCTTGACACTACTATAGTATAGTGACCGTAATACCAATGAGCAACCAGCGCAGACTTGACACTACTATAGTATAGTGACCATAATGCCAATGAGACAACCAGCGCAGGCTTGACACTTCTTTAGTATAGTGACCGTAATACCAATGAGCAACCAGCGCAGGCCACACAACCATATGAGACTAGTAGGCGAGCATTAAGTGGGAATGCAGCCAAATAAGTATAGGTGGCACGAAAGCACGAGGGAATGCGGATCTGGCGTCCGTACCAGGATGACGAAGCTGAGCAGGTCGGCCGATGACTGCATCCGTTGCGGCCCCTCAAACGAGACCGCCAGCGCCAGCATTGCGACGGTGGACAGGAACTCGCGCAGCAGGGCGAACGAGAGCGGGTCCGGGTTGTCCTTCAGCACGCTCGACGACGTCAGGTACCCCACGCTGAACACGATTTGTGACAGGAGCATCAACCCGTGGGCGAGCCGGTTAGTCCCCGGCGGCTGGGGTTGGACAGGCGGAGACATCTCGTCCGGTTCCACCCCCTGGGACATGCTCCCACGACGCCACCTCCAGTATGGGCCCAGTGCCACCATGCGAGACGCTGGATGGCGTAAGGACAGCGGGCCCAGGAATGGAGTCGTGCCCGCCGGGCTCAACTTCGCAGAATAGGCAACACCCCGTACTGCACAGACGACGGATGGCTTTATCCGCTTCGCCCGATGCTCCGGACGGGGGAAAGGGGGAACATTCCCTATGCTCGACGGGACTGAGGAGACCACAGAAGTATGCAATCCACTAGAAAGGGAGCGCGTTGTCAACATGGAAAAATGCGTGCCTTCCATAGAGTCCGTGTCAAACGTAGTGCCATCCAGCCTCAACCCAGCTCCAGCTCCCACGACCAATTATTATCCATATCCAGATAGCGTGCAGGCTTTAAACATCAGAAGGTGCAGCTTTATACCCAGCCTATTCCCCGCGCTATACAGCGGTGGCTGGATCCTCAGAAAGTGCTATTACTGTGCTGACACGGTAACCAACTCAGCACGTACTAACCGCTCGCCGCCCGAGCACGTCCCCATGGCGCCCTAACACTTGAAATACTGTGTTTCTGTTAGCGATGCCTTTTCGGATAATCACGGTAAGCCCTTTGAGAAAGGTTTGTGAGCATTGCCGTCCGACTAAACTCGGCCTCGCCTAATCCGTCAATAGTCTGTCACGTCGCCTCAACCATAGTTGCCTCGCACGTGTTCTGCGCGGGGGTTTCGCTTATTAGTTGTCACACGACGTTGATTCTGCTACCCTCACGGGTGTGGCGGAAAGCTGACGTTGTTCCAAGATCTGTACCATTTTTAGCGAGTCAGAATACGGTTCTTACTACTATGCCAAAAGCTCCCTAGCAGTAAAGACACTAGATACTAGAGATAACTGGCCGAGCCGTCCGGTCGACACGACGGAAGCGACGTTCACAAGCAAGGCTGTATAAATAAGGTTAACTGCTGGCGTGCGCAACTCCCGAGACCTGGGCCCGGGACGCGAAGCGACCGTGCCAGACGGCCGAGTTCAGCAAATATGCGCGCGTTTCCATATGGCGTCCCTGGTCGAATTCTAGCCATGGCCGACTGTTAAAACAGTGCCGAGCAGTGCGCAAGTTTTCTAGCTAGGGGGGATACTCCGCCGTTACCATCGGGCTGGACCACCATGGCGACACTTGCTGCCACGCCTTCGGGCAAGGCGGCAAATGTGCTCTCAGGGTTTACTCTTCTGCTGATATGTATTATGGCATTTTCGATTCGTCTGTTCTCGGTAGGTGAAACGTCAATGTATTACAATTGAACGGATGCGTAGAATTTACCTTGCAAAAAAATGCCATTTTTATAACAAGAACCTGCTTGATGCTGTACAATTTGGAATGTTGCCAGCCGTAGTTGAGGCTTTTGTTCTTCGCGGGTATTCTGGGCATGCTTCACCCCCAAGAATACGTTGGCAGTTGGCACGGACCTGCCTGCAGCAGGCTTAACGACGTGTAGCCCTGGAACTTACACCCCTCAACGCCACAGATCATCAAGTATGAAAGCGTCATCCACGAGTTCGACCCGTATTTCAATTTCCGTGTGACACAGGTAACGACTTGCTGCGGGCGTTTCTTGACGTCAGCCTCGCGCGTGACGTGGGTCGCTAGTTTCTAGTCTCCACATTGCGAGCACAAGGCAGCGCACCGAAGAAAATCTCACTCTCTCTGTGGAAGCTGTCGTCATGGCTGTCGGGGACAACAGGGCGAAATTAGACGGTGCCTGTAAGGGACTTAGGCTGTTGGTGCGATTCAGCCAGGCATGGCAGAGATTTGGGCGGACACTTGGCAGAGGTTATCGTACGGATAACGCCATAGTGTGCCTAGCAGCCATACTGAAAACAAGGGCTCTCGTGCAGCTAAGCCTAGGTTTGTCTGTTTTCTTATCGACCTAATCATGTAAAGTTGCACGTCTGTGCCTGTTGGCGGGGCTGCCTAACTGCTGTGCCACACAGCGTGTAGCCATTGTCAGTACTACCGCTCGATGGTTTGGACCGCTGTGCCACACTTCAGTTTGGGTGTTATGCCATACTGTGGTTTCCGCCCTCTAGTGGGATGTTGTGCACGTAACTTTGGTCGTCGGGTTGTCGGGTTGTAGGTCCTCTGGTTTGCTGCAGCGGCTTATTATGGAAGCTGGCTGGATAGAGCCCGTACAGAAGATGGGGGGACCCCGGGGGTGGGGTGGGGGTGGGGGGGTCCACGTGCCTGCCTGGGTGTACAATGCGAGTAAGCGGTACGCGTTTATGCTTTTCCTCTTCCACCTGCATGCCTGAGCGTACTTGTGATTTTATAAGTTCTTTTATTTGGATGGACTTGCATAGCACTCAAGGCTGGTGGAGCTGCTTAGGTCACTGGGTGGGCAAGAAAAGTAGGCGAAGTGAGGAAGTAGCTATTATTCATGCTAATTTAGTGTAGTTTATACTTTTGTCGCCGTGCATGAAGGCACCTGATCGAGCAGACGAGCACGCAGCCGGTTTATGGCTGCCAGCATTAGCAAGGGCTCTATTTCTTGGGTATGCATACGGGATGCGTATGGTAGAACACATGTGGTAGAATACCTGCCTTCAGTAGTACCTCCGATGGGTGGGGCCCATGGGTGCCTGCGCTGGTGCTCGTGAATGGGGGAGGGAGTGAGGGGCATAGAAGGCAGCCGAGGGCCCATGCGGGAGGGGTGGCCAGTAGGGGGCATGCAACCCAGATACACGTCTCCATGCAGCTTGCCAACGCAATCCACATGTACATTTGTGGACACTGGGTCGTCGATGACTACGATCGATTTTATGATACTACTATCGTCTTCTCGTTCGGGATATCATAAAGTTAGTCAGAAGAAAATGCGTGTCTCAAAGTATGGCTAACAGAATACTACTCTTGCTGATTCGTTGTGTTGGTAAGGCATCCACTCCTGTGGCCTGTGTGCTTCACATGCGTATTACCAAGCGATAAGATACTGGTGCCTATGCCGATCCACGCTTGTGCTCATCATCCGTTGAGATGGGTCTGTGGCTTGGCCATGCAACGAAACATTTATGCTGGCTTCCTGGTTCTACCTGTGGACCTGTTCATGCTCATGCCAGCTGTATATGCCGACACGCTCGCGACACTTTCAGCCATGACCTGCTGCCTTGGTTTGACACATGACATGACCCCCCTTTTTTCGTGCTTGGATCATTGTTTGCTCGTTGGATGGGTTTGATGGGCAGATTGTTGACGGCCTTGTCGATTGATTGGTTGGTTGACGCGCTGGTGGGCTGGTGGGCTGGTGGGCTGGTGGGCTGGTGGGCTGGTGGGCTGGTGGGCTGGTGGGCTGGTGGGCTGGTGGGCTGGTGGGCTGGTGGGCTGGTGGGCTGGTGGGCTGGTGGGCTGGTGGGCTGGTGGGCTGGTGGGCTGGTGGGCTGGTGGGCTGGTTGGCTGGTGGGCTGGTGGGCTGGTGGGCTGGTGGGCTGGTGGGCTGGTTGGCTGGTGGGCTGGTGGGCTGGTGGGCTGGTGGGCTGGCGGGCTGGTAGGCTGGTGGGCTGGTGGGCTGGTGGGCTGGTGGGCTGGTGGGCTGGTGGACTGGTGGGCTGCTGAGTTGGTTGGTGCTTGGTTGTTGGGCATTGGGGTGATGGGGGGCGTCGGGCTGTTTCGGTGGTGAGCTGACTGGCCCTTTTGTCCTCGTGGTCGGCCCCTCTGTGCCTCATCGCATGCCCCAGTACCTGACCACGGACGGCATCTACAACTTCTGGAATTGGTTCGACCGCTTCACATGGTGGGTGGTCTGGGAGGGAGCAGGAGTGCCAGCATAAGCCAGAATTAGCCAGAGTAATGCCAGAGTAAGGAAAGACAGAGCAAGCCAGAGTAATGGCAGAATATATAATAATAAGTAATTACAGGACTAGCGTGTTCGTTTCAATTACCTCTTCACAACGCGGTGGCTGGAACCGTGATGTGGGAGGGAAGAGGTACGCTAGAATTAGTGAAAACAGGAGTGTAGTGGTTGGGCCGTGTCACGGGGTGGGTGGGGCAGTGATACGGGAGCCCTAGAAGGAATACTGGTGTGGTTTGTGCACAATCGTGTAGTTGTTGGGCCGCGTCATGGGGTGATGGTGATGGAAGCGGGTGGGCACCAGTTTGGCAGCAAACGGAGATGCTACGGGACAGTGTTAATGCACTGTTCATTCGGTGGGCCTTCTCTTTTGGTAGCACAGGCTTCAACAGGATGGTGTTATTATGTGACGACTTTACCTAGTAAGTGTGAGATGCTGAGAGTGCCGTAATGGGAGGGCTTGGGAAGTCTTGAATCCTCATCGCTGGAGGGAATGGAGCTGGTCTGAGGGGTAAACTGCGTTCCAGGTTGCCGCATCCCCTTGCCCCTGGGTATGGCCAACATGTGAGGAAGTGAGGAGATGTTTAAATGATGTGGCCATGCGTGGTGGATCCGCATCCATTCATTGTAGTTACTTGCATCCCTTTTCAATAATCATTACATGCATCCCTAACAATAGTGGCCGATGTTCCTAACAGGTCACTGTAATCCTTACAGTGACCTGTAATTCTAACAGGTCACTGTAATCCTAACAGTTCACTGTAATTCCGGCCGTGTGCCATTGTCTCGCCTCACGATCGCCCCCCTTGTTGCCCTGTGCCCACCTGGGCTTACCGCAGGTACCCCCTGGGTCGCGTGATCGGTGGTACCGTGTACCCTGGGCTGATGCTGACCGCTGGGTCAGCCTACTGGTGAGCTGTCACTGCTCGATGCGCTGATGGCCTATACTGGCCGACCAGTAGCTCTCATACAAGAATCAGAGACTAGGATATTCAGTACCACTGGCAGCGCACCAGGAATCTATTAGGGCCCAATACCTTTCCCGTCGCTCCATTCAAACCAGTGTGTGCTGGGCTGGTGCAGGAGCTCTTTGTTTACATCAAGTTGTCATGTCGGTTGAATACCCCATCCAACTCGCATCTCTCTCACTTCCCTGGGCACCTTTGTGTGCGCTTAACGTCCCCAGCATAGCACCTTACCCTCTTCTACAGAATCTTTTCGTTTTTCTGATTTTTCTGCTTATCCCATTGGCCCTTCCCCTCACAGGTTCCTGCACGTGTTTGCTCAACAACCTCGTGTAGCTCTCTTTCAAAACCATGATTCTTACTCCACTTGCATATGTGGCCCCAGGGTCTTTCACAATCAACATGCATCGTGTCGTACATATTCTCACCCACGCCCACTTAACCACTACACACATTATTACACATCATTATACTTGTCGAATTGAAAATATTAAATGTACACACATCATTACGCCCACTACGCGTATTGTTCCTCAGGTTCCTGCACGCGCTCAACATACCTGTCTCTGTCGTGGACACATGCGTGCTGACCGCGCCCGTCTTCTCCGGCAACACCGCATGGGCCACGTTCCTGCTGGCGAGGGTGAGGGAGGGGTCATGGGAGGGGTTTGCCAAGGGCGTAGAGTCGAGGGGCCATTTTCGTGTCCACCGGCAAAGTAACGCAATGGGAACGCAATAGGTGTGCAATAGGTGTGCAATAGGTGTTCGTGGGCGACAGCGCGTGGCCCGCCTTGTTGCCTGCCAGGGTGAGGGGCGAGTGTAGCAGTGGTCGCAAAGCTGGTGAAGGGTCGCAGAGAGGAGCCCAGTGGTGTAGTATGGGCCAGTAGTGTCGTACGGGCCACTAGTGGCAGGGTAAGGGGCCCGTGGTGTAGGACTGCCAGTGTAGTGGAGTTGAGGGGCCCGTACAGTATAGTACAGTATAGTACAGTATAGTACAGTATAGTACAGTATAGTACAGTATAGTACTGTATAGTACAGTATAGTACAGTATCGGACAGTATCGTACAGTATCGTATAGTTGAGCGTTTAGGGGCATCGCAGCTCGTTCCACGTTGGTTTGTGTTGGTGCAGGTGAGATGATGAGGTGGCGTTTGCGATCCGCAGAGGGGGGGAGGCTGTGCGCAGCTCCGGGCTCCGGAACAGGGTGTTCAGCCGTTGCCTTCCCCCTCATCAGCGAACTATTTCCCAAGGCGATGGTATTGTCACATTTCAGCCCAGTTCGGCTCAGCGTTCTCTGTCATGGTGCCACATGGCGTGAGGGGAGTCAGCGCTGGTGTCAAGCTGCCCTAGTGTGTGGGGTGCGGGGACGATGATGACGCAGCATCATTTTTGTTCCCATTGTGATCTCTGCTCGCAAGGAACTCCTGTTGGTATTCTCAAACGTGCCCATTGAGTTGAGGAGGCCATTTGGAAGAACATTTGGATGTTTAACAAGCAGTTCCGCCTTGACATGAATGAGTAAAACAGCAGGCAGTATTTCACATGTTCCGTCGAACCATTTTTATCTTCTTGTTATTTACAAGCATGGCAACCATCGTCATTATCGTTGCCACTATATGGTTTGCATTCGCCTCATGCCTCCGCATCGTACCTCCCTCGTTTCCTTGACGGAGCGTTGCCGCATGATGCACGCTTGTTTCGTTGTGGGGTTCCTGCGGCACCTGCCCACCTTGGCCATTGTGCAGGAGGTCAAGGGAACGGGAGCTGGCCTGGCTGCCGCAGCATTCATGTCCATGGTATGTAGTTGCACTTGTGCTTGTGCTTGTGCTTGTGCTTGTGCTTGTGCTTGTGCTTGTGCTTGTGCCTGTGCCTGTGCCTGTGCCTGTGCCTGTGCCTGTGCCTGTGCCTGTGCCTGTGCCTGTGCCTGTGCCTGTGCCTGTGCCTGCGCCTGCGCCTGCGCCTGCGCCTGCGCCTGCGCCTGCGCCTGCGCCTGCGCCTGCGCCTGCGCCTGCGCCTGCGCCTGCGCCTGCGCCTGCGCCTGCGCCTGCGCCTGCGCCTGCGCCTGCGCCTGCGCCTGCGCCTGCGCCTGCGCCTGCGCCTGCGCCTGCGCCTGCGCCTGTGCCTGTGCCTGCGCCTGTGCCTCCGCCTGCGCCGCCTGCGCCGCCTGCGCCTGCGCCTGCGCCTGTGCCTGCGCCTGCGCCTGCGCCTGTGCCTGTGCCTGTGCCTCCGCCTGCGCCGCCTGCGCCGCCTGCGCCGCCTGTGCCGCCTGCGCCTGCGCCTGCGCCTGCGCCTGCGCCTGCGCTTGTGCTTGCGCTTGCGCTTGCACTTGTACTTGTGCTTGTGCCTGTACTTGTAGTTATTGTTAGGCACTGTTCTGTCTGTATGCTTATGACAGGTCGCGGTTGCATTGATGCCCATGATGGGTACCTGTAGCTACTGTAGTCACCGTGTTGCCGGGTTTATTCACAACTTGCCGCCGCCGCACAGATGCCCATGGTTGGTTTTAATAGCCGCTTCAGGCATGTGCCCACTTGCGTGGCAATAGTACCTAGGTACTCAGGCGTGTCTTTCTTTTGAAATACTTCTTTTGAAATCCTTGGTATCCCTGGCCGCTAGTATCTGTTTGTGTGCAGGTGTGATAGCTGGTAGGCAGGGAAGATATCCCACACCGTTTGCATGCTTGCTTGCCTGCAACCGGCCCACTGGCATCTGCAACCACTACGTGCTTTCCCACCGCTGGACTGTTTCCAACGCACGGCGTGTGCTTGCCCACAGGTGCTTGTGCTTGTTTTCTCACCGCCTTTGTGGGTGCGCCTGCATGCGGCTATATCCGCTTGCCTACCCATCGCCCAGGTGTTTTTTGCCTGCAACAACATCGCTTGCCTGAAACGCATGACCTGAAATCGTATCCCGCCGACCTGCCGACCCAACCTCCCCCTTCTCTCTCCGCACACCCGCATCGGCGCGTGCCTCCAACGTTTGTGTCTCCCGTACACACCCAAACATTTGTGGCCCCTTGATACACCAAAACGCGCGTGGCTTCGTCACATGCCCCTGCAGGTGCCCTCATACATCTCGCGCTCGGTGGCGGGCAGCTATGACAACGAGGGTGTCGCCATCTTCGCCCTTGTCTTCACCTTTTTCCTCTACGTCAAGGTGCGTGCATTAGGGTGGGGGGTGTTCCTCTACAGCCAGAAGGGCTTAGGATGCACGGCTTGGTGAGTGCATGTGTTGTTTCAGTAGTAGAATAGTTGCTTCTACTGATGTCCAGAAGGGCTTTGGATGCACGGCTGGGTGAGTGAATATATTGTTTTAGTAGTAGACTAGTTGCTTCTACTGATGTCCAGAAGGGCTTTGGATGCACGGCTGGGTGAGTGAATATATTGTTTTAGTAGTATAATAGTTGCTTCTACTGATATCCAGAAGGGCTTTGGATGCACGGCTGGGTGAGTGAATATACTATTACTACGGCCTCTACTTCTACTACTACTACTACTACTACTACTACTACTACTACTACTACTACTACGACGACGACGACGACGACGACGACGACGACGACGACGACGACGACGACGACGACGACGACGACGACGACGACGACGACGACGACGACGACGACGACGACGACGACGAGGACGAGGACGAGGACGAGGACGAGGACGACGAGGACGAGGAGGACGAGGACGACGACGACGACAACTACTACTACGACTACGACTACTACTACTACTACTACTACTACTACTACTACTACTACTACTACTACTACTACTACTACTACTACTACTACTACTACTAGTACTACCACAACTAGTACCACTACTACTGCTACTACTACTGCTACTACTACTGCTACTACTACTGCTACTACTACTGCTACTCCTAGTACTACTAGTATAAAACAGAAATGTAGATGATTGTAGGCATTGAGCACAACTGAATACTAATCCTGGTTTCCCAGGGCATGCCATCTGAGGATGGAGTTCCTTGACATGAAAGGGCAACCTTGACGCGGACGGCTGGGGCTAAATCATCATGATGCTTGTTAGTGTGATCAGTTTTAACTTCACACTAGGCCAGTCAACATCACGGACCTTACAAACGACATGGTGACTTACCATCATGGTGGTATCTGTCCTGGTTTCCTCGTTTCTGCTCATTTTAATTTTATTTATGTATTTTTTTTGGTCTGTTTTTGGGTTTCCCTTGGCCTTTTCCCTCTCCGTTTTCACCATCTCGTGTTCGTTCCCTTCCCCACATCGCAAGGATCCTTGTTTGATCGTCGCGCCTGTTTTCCCATGCTTCTCTGCTGCTTGCTTTTCCGAACCTTGTTCATGCCTGCCTTTTCTGTCGTCTGTCACACCCCCATTCGTACCTGTGTTTCCGGCTCTGTGACCATGTCCGTGCAACGGTCTTTGAACACTGTCCTTCCCCCGTCCGTCTGCTGCATTGGCACAGACGCTCAAGACCGGCTCGCTATTCTGGGGGCTGCTAAACGCGCTCGCGTTTTTCTACATGGTATGTATGTATGCAAGCACGCACAACATTTACAGATTTGGGATGTCAAGTGATGGTTTTGGTCATGACTACCTGGTGGTAGGGGTAGCGCCATTGCTTTCACGAAGCTGACGGTTGGACGACACCAGCCCTGGCTAGGTCAGGCAGCATGCATTCATGAATGACACCCACACATAGCCCTATTGGTGTTCGACGTCGCGGACAGGAGGTGAAACGTGCCGTGTTGTGACAGTCTTAAGTTCACAATTTCGCGAAGTTACAGACGCTTACTCGTGCACTCATGCATGCACAATGTACATTTATTAATCCATTTTCTACATCGTTCTCAACCCCGCCCCCCCTTCCTTCCAGCCCCCTGTCCAGTCCTATTTCTAGTTTGTTCACACACCCCTTTGTTTGACCCGTTTCCCTTCAAAATGCTTCAAAGCCAACCCGTAGTTTTCCCTTTTGTGCTCTGCCCCCTCGCTCTCCTACCCCCTTGCACGGCCCACTCGTGCGTGTGCGCTCATGCTCGTGTGGTCATGTGCGCTCATGCAAGCGTGCAAGTGTGCTCAGGGGGGGTCTATACCCTCACCCTCATCCCTTGACTCCTTTCTTACCTTGCGTTGCTCTCCCCCCCCGCCCGTGTGTGCTCGCGCAGGTGTGCTCCTGGGGCGGCTACACATTCATCATCAACCTCATCCCCATCCACGCGCTCGTGCTACTGCTGATGGGGCGCTTCTCCAGCCGCCTCTACATCGCGTACGCCCCGCTGGTGGGTGCAGAGAGTAGCATTATTTGGACAGATTGTATTCATACGAAGCGACTTGTAAAAATTATTCATAGGAAGCGACTTGTAGGTGGCCTCATGTTGCTCTTCTTCATCCTCTTGCTTATATTCCCGGACGCGCCACTGGTGAGTACACTCTTCCTGTTTATAGCACATCCATGCCTGTGAGTGTGCAAGTGACGTATTCGTCAAAGCCTCTTATTCATAGCCCCCCGCCGGCTGTACATCGCGTAAGCGCCGCTGGTGGGTACCTCTTGCTCGCTGGCCTGCTTGATGAGTCGCGTCAAGCCACGAGGGAGCGCATGGCTGGATAGTCCCAGCAAAAGCGACCCAGATCGATAGAGCGCTGCGATGCCACTAGGCCGTCACGATCATCTTGTATGGTAGATGAAGCGTTTCCACCTACCCGTAGCAAACCGCGGTATGGAATGTCTGCCAATACACACCTATCCATCTTCTATACATGGTAGATGAAGCGTTTCCACCCAAAAACCATTCTTCTGTTTCAACTTTAAATGCGTTCGACCGTCTCAGCATGTTCCCCTATGTGTACCTGGTGACAACTAGCGGCATTGTATACAGTATACTCGATGTTGCTTTCTCGGTCTCGGGTAGAGGCCATCGTTGCTCCTGCTGCTCGTGGACCACACTCGTCACTGCTGCGGTTTGTCGACACTCGCTGTTCAGCTGACTTTGTCTCTGTGTTGCAAACATCCCGATGCCACACCGCCATGTGCGCGCCAGATTGTGCTGGGAACCCTGCTGGCCGCGTCTGTGCCGGTCGTTGGATTTAACGCGGTGATGACGTCCGAGCACTTTGCCTCGTTCCTGGTACGTCCCAGCCCCCTCGCCTCGGGAACACATCTCTCTCTCTCTCTCTCTCTCTCTCTCTCTCTCTCTCTCTCTCTCTCTCTCTCTCTCTCTCTCTCTCTCTCTCTCTCTCTCTCTCTCTCTCTCTCTCTCTCTCTCTCTCTCTCTCTCTCTCTCCCTCTCTCTGTCTGTCTGTCTGTCTCTCTCTCTCTCTCTCTCTCTCTCTCTCTCTCTCTCTCTCTCTCTCTCTCTCTCTCTCTCTCTCTCTCTCTCTCTCTCTCTCTCTCTCTCTCTCTCTCTCTCTCTCTCTCTCTCTCTCTCTCTCTCTCTCTCTCTCTCTCTCCCCCTCCGCGCTCGCGCGCTCGCTTGCCCCCCTCCCCCCTTCCCGCCCCCTGCCTCCCCCGGCCCTCCCCTCCGCACGACAAGCAGCCATGGTGATGGTGATGGTGATGGACTGCTACTTTGGGTACGAGCTGATTCGTCGTGTGTACTAAGTCAGCGCAGCATAATAGTTGGCCCATGTACCGTGCGCGCGGGACGCCGTTCCATTCCGGATGACGCCGACGGATGGAGGTGAATGGACCAGCCGGCAGCAGGGAGCGAAAGGCCAGCAGCATTCGGACTCCAGACTTGGGAAATACTGCTGCCACCCGCCACCTTGCCCTTCCACTTCATCGTTTTTAAAAGTATACCGCTACTTTCATCCCAATGTCTACATCACGAACATCGCCAATCGCCGCCTCGAGCTGACCTGCTTTACTCGACGCTGTCTCCCCCCCCTGCCCCCCCTCGCACCCCCTTTGCCCCCCCCCACCCCTACCCCCACCCCCCTGCCAGGTGTTCGCGGCGCTTCACCTGGTCTCATTTGTCACGTATCTCAAGAATACGCTGCCACCCAAGGTCTTCCGCAAGGCCACGATGATGGTGGTCACAGCCGGCAGGTGTGTGGCTCCTTATAATACACTAATACACACGGCACATTCGTGATGATAGTATAACAGGTGTACTAGGTAGCCTTGTTTTTAATGTAATAGTCTTGCGCAGATGGCACAAGAGCGCACAACGCTTGTCTGTCTTCTGTCACTTTCTCTCCCTCCTCTTCCTCCCCCCCCCCCAGCACAGGCATGCATACTCAAGCTACCTCATTTGTCCCCTCCCCATCCCTCACCTTCTCCATGCACAGCTCCCCTTCCCCACATCTGCCTTGTCGCTCCGCCCCATCCCTCGCGTTTGTTAGCCCCTTCCCCGCAGTGTCCACGATGGCCAACTCCCTTTGTCGCGGCCCTAAATGCGCTGTTTCCACCATTGCCTGAATTTCCATGCCATATTCACCGTGCGCCCAAATTCGTGAAAAATGGTTTCCCGTTCTCCTAACCCGCCCTTTCCACCTTTGACTCCTCTCTCCATCCCCAGCATCACAGGCATAAACACTCAGAACAACCACTCCCCTCCCCCCCCCACCATCATTTCCCTTCTCATCCTTCTCGCCCTTCTCGCCCTTCTCGCCCGTCTCGCCCTTCTCGCCCTTCTCGCCCTTCTCGCCCTTCTCGCCCGTCTCGCCCGTCTCGCCCTTCTCGCGCTTCTCGCCCTTCTCGCCCGTCTCGCCCTTCTCGCGCTTCTCGCCCTTCTCGCCCTTCTTGCCCTTCTCGCCCTTCTCGCCCTTCTCGCCCTTCTCGCCCTTCTCGCCCTTCTCGCCCTTCTCGCCCTTCTCGCCCTTCTCGCCCTTCTCGCCCTTCTCGCCCTTCTCGCCCTTCTCGCCCTTCTCGCCCTTCTCGCCCTTCTCGCCCTTCTCGCCCTTCTCGCCCTTTCTGGCCCTTCTGGCCTATCTCGCCCTTCTGGCCCTTCTGGCCCTTCTGGCCCTTCTGGCCCTTCTGGCCCTTCTGGCCCTTCTGGCCCTTCTGGCCCTTCTGGCCCTTCTGGCCCTTCTGGCCCTTCTGGCCCTTCTGGCCCTTCTGGCCCTTCTGGCCCTTCTGGCCCTTCTGGCCCTTCTGGCCCTTCTGGCCCTTCTGGCCCTTCTGGCCCTTCTGGCCCTTCTGGCCCTTCTGGCCCTTCTGGCCCTTCTGGCCCTTCTGGCCCTTCTGGCCCTTTTCGCCCTTCTCTCCCTTCTCGCCCTTTCTCGCCCTTCTCGCCCTTTCTTGCCGTTCTCGCCGTTCTCGCCGTTCTCGCCGTTCTCGCCCTTCGCGCCCTTCGCGCCCTTCTCGCCCTTCGCGCCCTTCTCTCCCTTCTCGCCCCTTCTCGCCCTTCTCGCCCTTCTCGCCCTTCTCGCCCTTCTCGCCCTTCTCGCCCTTCTCGCCCTTCTCGCCCTTCTCGCCCTTCTCGCCCTTCTCGCCCTTCTCGCCCTTCTCGCCCTTCTGCCTCGGGCGTCGTCCTCATCTCAAGCCACCATTTCCTGGTCCGGCTCTTCGACCTTTGTCTTGGCTCCCCTTGCCCTGTACTTTTTGCCTCTGCTTCTGTTCTTGTTTTTGCCTTGTTCTTTCCGCCTTCTGCCTCCCCCCCAACGTCTCCGTCACCTTCGTCTCCTCACATGCATCCTTTTGCCACCCTCCTTCCTCCTCCCTGCCTTCTCCTCCTCCCTCCCTTCTCCTCCCTTTCTTGTCCTTCTCCCTGCCTTCTCATCCCTTCCGTTGCCTGCTCCCTGCCTTTTCCTCCTCCCTTCCCCCCCCAGTGTCGCGGGCGTCGCCTTCATCTCGTCCATTGTCGTCTACGTCGCGGCCAGCCCAACAATGGGGTGGACAGGGCGCAGCCTCAGCCTGCTCGACCCGTAAGTGAGCACAGCGACCTGTGGGGGGGTCACGATGACCTTTTAAATGGACCGTTTTGGTGGCTGTCCAATGGTCATTCTTGCCGCAGACCCGTTTGTAGTAGGCTACATCTGACCTTTGGATGTAAGCCATGTCCACACCTTGAATGGGCTGCATTGGGACACTAAGCAGTATACTATGAATAATACATTACGAAACTCGCGAACACGGTCAATGTCAGCCTGCATCTGTTGCCCTTGCCTGCCCAGCCCATGGAGTGGCCCATCTGGGCTGATTCAGCCCCCGTTGGATCGCACGGTCTCAGGGTTGGTCGGTTTGTCAACTGACGAGGGCGCGTTTCTCTCGCATATGCAAAGCTTGGCCTATCCCAATATCCACGCACCCACCCATCCACTACCCAATATCCACGCACCCACCCATCCACTACCCAGTATCCACCCACCCACCCATCCACTACCCAATATCCACGCACCCACCCATCCACTACCCAGTATCCACGCACCCACCCATCCACTACCCAGTATCCACGCACCCACCAATCCACCACCCAGTATCCACCCACCCACCCATCCACTACCCAGTATCCACGCACCCACCCATCCACTACCCAATATCCACCCACCCACCCATCCACTACCCAGTATCCACCCACCCACCCATCCACTACCCAGTATCCACGCACCCACCCATCCACCACCCAGTATCCACGCACCCACCCATCCACTACCCAGTATCCACCCACCCACCCATCCACTACCCAATATCCACCCACCCACCCATCCACTACCCAATATCCACCCACCCACCCATCCACTACCCAATATCTACCCACCCACCCATCCACTACCCAATATCCACGCACCCACCCATCCACTACCCAATATCTACCCACCCACCCATCCACTACCCAATATCCACGCACCCACCCATCCACTACCCAATATCTACCCACCCACCCATCCACTACCCAATATCCACGCACCCACCCATCCACTACCCAGTATCCACGCACCCACCCATCCACTACCCAATATCCACGCACCCACCCATCCACTACCCAATATCCACCCACCCACCCATCCACTACCCAATATCCACGCACCCACCCATCCACTACCCAATATCCACCCACCCACCCATCCACTACCCAGTATCCACGCACCCACCC
Source organism: Mesostigma viride (assembly GCA_009746045.1). Classification (NCBI taxonomy): domain Eukaryota; kingdom Viridiplantae; phylum Streptophyta; class Mesostigmatophyceae; order Mesostigmatales; family Mesostigmataceae; genus Mesostigma; species Mesostigma viride. The sequence goes on along the minus strand of RPFO01000436.1, from coordinate 2,325,709 downwards.
ATCCACTACCCAATATCCACCCACCCGCCCATCCACTACCCAATATCCACCCACCCACCCATCCACTACCCAATATCCACGCACCCACCCATCCACTACCCAATATCTACCCACCCACCCATCCACTACCCAATATCCACGCACCCACCCATCCACTACCCAATATCTACCCACCCACCCATCCACTACCCAATATCAACCCACCCACCCATCCACTACTCAATATCCACCCACCCACCCATCCACTACCCAATATCCACCCACCCACCCATCCACTACCCAATATCTACCTATCTGCCTCTGTGCTGCTATATTCTGCCGGCGACAGCATCAAGCGGGGCTTGGGACATGGACGTAGCAAAGTAGGTGCGCTGCTACCTCGTTGTTACCCTGTGTTCAATTCCTGCAACATCTCTACTCGGTGTCCATGCTGTGTTGCTTGTCTACACGGCTCCATACCCACATAACCTTCCCCCCCACAGGGCAATGCGCGGGCAAGCACATCCTTAGTTGTGAGCATCCCTATTTATAGCTCTTCACCCTGCTTCCACACTACTCCACTTGCCCCCCACAGGACGTACGCAGGCAAGCACATCCCCATCATTGCGAGCGTCAGCGAGCACCAACCGCCCTCGTGGACGTCCTACTTCATGGTGCGTGCATGCGTGCATGCGTGCGTGGGTGGGTGGGTAGGTCGTGTGTGTGTGGGGTGGGTGGGGGGTGGGGGGGCATAAGTTACCTCATGGTGCGTGGGTGGAGTTAGGAATGATAATGCACGAACGCGGTACAGCTGTTTGCTTGAGAGCACATGATATGGTTGGCAATGAATTGCTTGCTCATTAGAAAATAGGTTTACCCTTTATCAACACGTTCCTCTCACTGGCTGCGCCGCCAGTGATGGTTGGGTGCAGACCGTTGGCCCGAGGCCGCACGATGACAGGTAGCAGTCTAGTCACAGCATCGTGTGATCACACATCACTCCACTCTGAAGTATGTTCCCTATCTAGGATACTCTAGTACCGTCCGATGGCAGGACACTACGTATACTGGGTACTGACATCTGTCACGTACCCCAGTACCCAAAGTACCAACGTACCTATCTAGGGAAACATATGTGACTCGACTAGCCGTCCTATCTGAATAGCCCACGTGGTATTTATATTCACATACCAACGTAAGTTCACAAGGCTTATTCATACGTTGTATTCACAATGCCTTTGAGACTTAGTCTGCAGCAACGCATGGAGACTAACTGGTGGGTGGGTGGGACATGGTTGTACCAGAGATCCTTTTTCAGAACGTTTTGGATGTTGTTGCCTTCGCATGGCCATTGTAGACCCCGTTGATTCATGGCTGGTTCATTTCCTAAATGACTGGTCGTGCGGCATGCTTTATGCTGTACCTGCTGTACCTGCACATCCTCCTTTTCTTTAATGTCCATCATTGACTTCTGTCATTTGTTTGGTGTTGATTACCTATGATGGACTTCCTATTGTTGTAAGGACTACCTATTGATTACCTTTGGATGACCTATGTATGCATACCCGCATGCAGGACCTGCCCATCCTCGCCTTCGTCATGCCCATTATTGACCCATGTGTGTGTTCTCGCTATGGATGATGTACTCCCCCCAGGACCTGCACATCCTCATCTTCTTCATGCCCATTGTTGACCCATGTGTGTGTTCTCGCTATGGATGATGTACTCTCCCCAGGACCTGCACATCCTCATCTTCTTCATGCCCGTCGTTGACCCATGTGTGTGTTCTCGCTATGGATGATGTACTCCCCCCAGGACCTGCACATCCTCATCTTCTTCATGCCCATCGTTGACCCATGTGTGTGTTCTCGCTATGGATGATGTACTCCCCCCAGGACCTGCACATCCTCATCTTCTTCATGCCCATTGTTGACCCATGTGTGTGTTCTCGCTATGGATGATGTACTCCCCCCAGGACCTGCACATCCTCATCTTCTTCATGCCCATCGTTGACCCATGTGTGTGTTCTCGCTACGGATGATGTACTCCCCCCAGGACCTGCACATCCTCATCTTCTTCATGCCCGTCGTTGACCCATGTGTGTGTTCTCGCTATGGATGATGTACTCCCCCCAGGACCTGCACATCCTCATCTTCTTCATGCCCATCGTTGACCCATGTGTGTGTTCTCGCTATGGATGATGTACTCCCCCCAGGACCTGCACATCCTCATCTTCTTCATGCCCATCGTTGACCCATGTGTGTGTTCTCGCTATGGATGATGTACTCCCCCCAGGACCTGCACATCCTCATCTTCTTCATGCCCATTGTTGACCCATGTGTGTGTTCTCGCTATGGATGATGTACTCTCCCCAGGACCTGCACATCCTCATCTTCTTCATGCCCATTGTTGACCCATGTGTGTGTTCTCGCTATGGATGATGTACTCCCCCCAGGACCTGCACATCCTCATCTTCTTCATGCCCGTCGTTGACCCATGTGTGTGTTCTCGCTATGGATGATGTACTCCCCCCAGGACCTGCACATCCTCATCTTCTTCATGCCCATTGTTGACCCATGTGTGTGTTCTCGCTATGGATGATGTACTCCCCCAGGACCTGCACATCCTCATCTTCTTCATGCCCGTCGTTGACCCATGTGTGTGTTCTCGCTATGGATGATGTACTCCCCCCAGGACCTGCACATCCTCATCTTCTTCATGCCCATTGTTGACCCATGTGTGTGTTCTCGCTATGGATGATGTACTCCCCCCAGGACCTGCACATCCTCATCTTCTTCATGCCCATTGTTGACCCATGTGTGTGTTCTCGCTATGGATGATGTACTCCCCCCAGGACCTGCACATCCTCATCTTCTTCATGCCCATCGTTGACCCATGTGTGTGTTCTCGCTATGGATGATGTACTCCCCCCAGGACCTGCACATCCTCATCTTCTTCATGCCCGTCGTTGACCCATGTGTGTGTTCTCGCTATGGATGATGTACTCTCCCCAGGACCTGCACATCCTCATCTTCTTCATGCCCATTGTTGACCCATGTGTGTGTTCTCGCTATGGATGATGTACTCCCCCCAGGACCTGCACATCCTCATCTTCTTCATGCCCGTCGTTGACCCATGTGTGTGTTCTCGCTATGGATGATGTACTCCCCCCAGGACCTGCACATCCTCATCTTCTTCATGCCCATCGTTGACCCATGTGTGTGTTCTCGCTACGGATGATGTACTCCCCCCAGGACCTGCACATCCTCATCTTCTTCATGCCCATTGTTGACCCATGTGTGTGTTCTCGCTATGGATGATGTACTCTCCCCAGGACCTGCACATCCTCATCTTCTTCATGCCCATCGTTGACCCATGTGTGTGTTCTTGCTATGGATGATGTACTCCCCCCAGGACCTGCACATCCTCATCTTCTTCATGCCCGTCGGCCTCGTGACCTGCTTCACCGACCTGACCGACGCGTCCGTCTTCCTCGCGCTCTACCTCGTCACCTCCGCCTACTTCTCCGGCGTCATGGTGCGCCTCATGCTCGTGCTCTCGCCCGCCGCTGCCCTGACCGCGGGCGTCGGCTTCTCGACCGTCGTCAACGGGCTCTGCTCGTCCATCGTCGCGCCATCGAACCCGACCGATGCCGCCGCTGCTTCTGCCATCGACGCTGCTGCCTCTGCGGGCGGGGCGGAGGCAAGCACGTCCCCAGAGGGCGATGCGGCCGCTGAGGGGAGCTTGTCCAGCCGACGGCAATCCTCTCAATCAAAGGGAGGGGACGGCGCGGCCAAGCCCGACGGGCGCAAAGCCAAGGGGTCCTCCAAGAAGGGATCCTCCTCGGGCGGGTTCCGCCCCACCCTGTGGAACCTCCCCAAGGACGTGTCTTTGTTTGGGCTCCTGCTGCTCCTGGCCGCGTGCGTCTTCTACGTGATGCACTGCGTGTGGGTGTCCTCGATGGCCTACTCGGCGCCAAGTGTCGTGCTCACGTCGCGCTCGAATGACGGCAGTCTGCACGTGTTCGACGACTTCCGCGAGGCGTATGCGTGGCTCGAGTACAACACGCACCCGGAGGACATCGTGACCTCCTGGTGGGACTACGGGTACCAGACGACCGCGATGGCGAACCGGACGGTGCTGGTGGACAACAACACGTGGAACAACACGCACATCGCGACTGTCGGGCGCGCCATGTCGTCCACCGAGCGGAAAGGGTGGCAGATCTTCTCGAGCCTGGACGTGAAATTCGTGTTTGTCGTGTTCGGAGGTGGGTGCTTGGACGCGTGCAAGGAACCCCAAACCAGTGAGAAATGCCAGTTATTTGACACACATGGGCAAGTGCTCGCATTGAAGTGAAATATTTGTTTTTTGCGTTCCGAGGTGCTTTCCCGTCCGCTTTCCCTTTATCTTCCCCAGAGGCTTTCCGGGGACCTTGTCTAGCTTGAGATACGTGTTTTCCGTGTTGGGAGGTGAGTGCCTGGACGTTACGTGCAAGTTTCATGTGTTACTGTTTAGTTGTGTTACTGTTTAGTCGTGATATTATATGTGTCTTCAATGTTTTTGGAGTTGATTAGCAATCTTCAGCGAGCTGGTGGTTCTCTGACCTTGTCACCCATGTCGGGATCGAGGGAAACCAAACTGCTGTATGTCGTGCCATGGCAGGAATGCGGATGCCTGTTTTTAGTGGGTGGGAAGTGGTAGTGCATGTGCGCTGGGAACGAGGATGGCTTGTTGGCTTGCCATCTTCCAACTATTCATAATCACGTGGACTAGTACTTGTATGGAGACAATTATGCAGAAGTATACGGTATTCATAATCACGTGGACTAGTACTTCTGTGGAGACTACTATTATGCAGAAGTATACGGTATTCATAATCACGTGGACTAGTACTTCTGTGGAGACTGCTATTATGCAGAAGTATACGGTTTTCATAATGACGTGGACTAGTACTTCTGTGGAGACTACTATTATGCAGAAGTATACGGTAGGGTGGTGAAATGCATGCTGATGGACTTGTTTTCTTCCTACTAGTACGCAGAAGTAGCGCTACAGGGCGGTGAAAGGCATGCTCGAAATGGGACGGGTCATGGGTGACGAACGCCTGTGTGCCTTTGTAACGAAGATCTTCACCACCCACCCTGCGCCCCACCTGGCGCAGGCCTGGTGGGCTACCCGAGCGACGACATCAACAAGTTCCTGTGGATGGTGCGCATCGGCGGCGGCGTCTTCCCGGACATCAAGGAGGAGAACTACCTGGTAAGGGGGTTCACTATCCTTGACACTGTGATTCCCCTACATCAAGGACGAGCACGACCTGGTAAGGGGGGAAGGGGGGTGTCACTGTGAGCTGATGCCAAGGACACTGTAGTTCCCCTACATCAAGGACGAGCACGCCCTGGTAAGAGGGGAAGGGGGGTGTCACTGTAAGCTGATGCCAAGGACACTGTAGTTCCCCTACATCAAGGACGAGCACGACCTGGTAAGAGGGGAAGGGGGGTGTCACTGTGAGCTGATGCCAAGGACACTGTAGTTCCCCTACATCAAGGACGAGCACGCCCTGGTAAGAGGGGAAGGGGGGTGTCACTGTAAGCTGATGCCAAGGACACTGTAGTTCCCCTACATCAAGGACGAGCACGCCCTGGTAAGAGGGGAAGGGGGGTGTCACTGTAAGCTGATGCCAAGGACACTGTAGTTCCCCTACATCAAGGACGAGCACGACCTGGTAAGAGGGGAAGGGGGTGTCACTGTAAGCTGATGCCAAGGACACTGTAGTTCCCCTACATCAAGGACGAGCACGACCTGGTAAGAGGGGAAGGGGGTGTCACTGTGAGCTGATGCCAAGGACACTGTAGTTCCCCTACATCAAGGACGAGCACGCCCTGGTAAGAGGGGAAGGGGGGTGTCACTGTAAGCTGATGCCAAGGACACTGTAGTTCCCCTACATCAAGGACGAGCACGCCCTGGTAAGAGGGGAAGGGGGGTGTCACTGTAAGCTGATGCCAAGGACACTGTAGTTCCCCTACATCAAGGACGAGCACGCCCTGGTAAGAGGGGAAGGGGGTGTCACTGTAAGCTGATGCCAAGGACACTGTAGTTCCCCTACATCAAGGACGAGCACGACCTGGTAAGAGGGGAAGGGGGGTGTCACTGTAAGCTGATGCCAAGGACACTGTAGTTCCCCTACATCAAGGACGAGCACGCCCTGGTAAAAGGGGGGAAGATCAGAGTGAAGGACACTATAGCGTGTTACCAAGGACACTAAAGTACCTCTACATCAAGCCGGAGCGCTTCCTGGTAAGAAAAGGGGGGGTGGGGTGGGCACTGTAAGTTGCTGCCAGGGTCACTCAATAGCAACCCGATATATTTTAGAACTACCTGGCGAGAAAGGGTTCAAATGGTTCCCTATCTTATGTCACCCAATCAGTTCAAATGGTTCCCTATCTTATGTTACGCAATCAGTTCAAATGGTTCCCTATCTTATGTTACGCAATCACGTGGCTCATCCCTGAAGCAGGCACCCTGGTTGGACATGCACCCTGGTTGCCATGCTTTGTGCTCCTGGTTGCCATGCTTTGTGCTCCAGACGTTAGGCACCATTAGCGTCTTTTTCCGCTATTGGTGTTGGAGCTTGGCCCTTTTCATTCCCCATTTCTACTTGATTGCATTCCCTGTTTGTTCAACATTTGGCCCACAGGCTCATCGCATCTGTTGGCTTCCTTTATAGTAGCCATTTAGCTGCTTCTTGTATAGCAGCCATTTAGCTGCTTCTTGTATAGTAGCCATCTAGCTGCTTCTTGTATAGTAGCCATTTAGCTGCTTCTTGTATAGTAGCCATTTAGCTGGCCGGTATAGGCTTTGGTACAAGTAGGACCTCGTATGAATGGGGCCCCATCGTCAATTCTCTCGCAGCTTTAGCATCAGGTCCTTCCTGCTCTCCAATGTCCATGTCGTTGCATGCGCCATGCCCTCGGCAGCTACTGTAGCTAGCAAAGGAGTACCCCCTGCGGTGCATTTTTTAGATATAATGTACCAAGTTTTGCTTGGCCATTTTTGCCCTCGCTTGCGCAAGCCAAACCCACGGCAGCTACCTTAGTTACCGGTTGAGTAGCAAGATACGGTCCCCAAGCCGCGTTGGTCCACACTGCAATAAATGGTATTTATAGACCCCATGTGAAGCATGGACCAACAGGGTCCCCAAGGTGCATGCCTTCGTTTAGCTTGCCACCTTTTACACGTGCGTTCTGCCCCGCGCCATCACGCGCGCATGCCCACGGCTACCTTACTTGATGATAACAAGAAAGACTTTGTGCGCTTACCATCTTTTACACGCGCATTCTGCCCCTTGCCGTCACGTGCGCAGGCCCACGGAAGCTACCGCATCGACGCAGGCGCGACGCAGACGATGCTCAACAGCGTCATGTACAAGCTGTCCTACTACCGCTTTGCTGAGGCGACGCAGGGCCACGGGCAGTCGGGGTACGACCGCGTGCGAGGGACCGAGATCGGCCGCAAGAACTTCAAGCTCAAATACTTCGAGGAGGTGAGGGCAGGCATAACAAGCTCAAGTCACTTTTGAGGAGGTGACGCAGGCGTAACAAGCTCAAGTCACTTTGAGGAGATGAGTTCATAATGCACAAGCTGTAGTACTTTGAGGAGGTGAGGGCAAGCACAACAAGCTCAAGTCACTTTGAGGAGGTGAGTTCATTATACACAAGCTCAAGTACTTAAAGGAGATTAGAGGGCAAGCACAACAAGCTCAAGTCACTTTGAGGAGATGAGTTCATAATGCACAAGCTGTAGTACTTTGAGGGGGTGAGGGCAGGCATAACAAGCTCAAGTCACTTTGAGGAGGTGAGTTCATTATACACAAGCTCAAGTGCTTCGAGGAGGTGAGGGCACGTGCTGGTTAAGGCATGAGTATTTTGAGTTGGTAAGGGCAAGGTTTGTATACTGTAACTCTTTGAGCAGGCGGGTGTCTTCTCCTATAGACAGGCTCAAGTGATCTGAGTTGGGCGTCGTTCTCAAGCAAGTGCAAGGGCAGATGGGGGTGTTCTTCATGCCAGGTGTACCCGCTGCCCTGTAAACGTCACACGGTCACTCTACCCTGAGTGCTCCAATTCAACTGGCGGTAGCGCCTGCCCACCCATGCACCCACCCATCGACCCCCCCCCCCCCCGTCACGAAACAGGCGTTCACCTCCTCCCACTGGATGGTGCGCATCTACCCAGCCATCTTATGTCACGCACTTACCCAATGGGCTTCATATATATACCCACCCATCCAACACCCCCCTCGTGAAACAGGCGTTCACCTCCTCCCACTGGATGGTGCGCATCTACAAGGTGCTGGACAAGCCTGCCAGGGATTCGGCGTCCTCGCGCAAGGAGCTGCCAGGTGGCAAGAAAGGCGGGACCGTTAAGCAAGCCAGGAAGATCCGGGTAAGTCGCCCTCTACAGTGATTGCCTCTCTGCAGTAGCAAGCTGCGTTTACTATAAGTGCCTCCCCAGTTCCTCTATCTGAGTTCCTCTGCAGTAACTTGCCTCCACCATTGGGCAATAAATTGCCTGCGAAGCGTATGGGTGGCTTGGTTCGAGCTTTGGAGCTTGTTCCTTGGAATGTGGACATGATTCAAGACATTTCTGGTACATGACCTCTACAGCCCATTGCTGCATCGCCTCTGCAACCCATGGCTGCATTGCCTCTACAGCTCGTTGTTTCCCTCGTGTGGTTGCCTCACCGCAGTAGAGCTGGTCTCAAGGCAGGATCTTGGCCACATGCTGCGAGTCATAGCCCAAACACCGCGGCATTTCGCTCTGCATTTTTCTCTGTAGTGTGCTCTGTAGTGTGCTCTGTAGTGTGCTCTGTAGTGTGCTCTGCTCTGTAGTGTGTCCTAGGGGTCTGATCAAAGGGGCCTGTGGGATTTTCTGGAACAGAAAGCATTGGTACTTCTCAGCTGGTTGCTCTACTTGGTTACTGGAATGAAAGTTTTAACTTCCACTCCATCCAAGCTATTGAACTCCGATATTATTGTTTTTTCAAGACTGTTGATAGCTGGTTTCTTCAATTGGGCGATTCGACTGCATTGAAAAGTATTTTGTGTGTGTGTTTCTTTACTCGTGTTCGCTAATGGATACGATTCGTCATTCCTGTTGTTTTTTCTGTCTTCCCTCCCCTGCTTCGTCCGACCCGCCCAGTCGGCGCGCAAGCGGGCCGCGTTGTGGAAGCGCAAGAAGCTGGCCCTGGCCAAGGGGGCGCAGCGTGCCAAGTCCAAGAAGAACACCCAAGGGGGCGTGCGCAAGGGCGGCCGGCCGTGAGGAGTGGCAGGTCGTGATCCATTCTGACAGGACAAGGGCCCTGCGGATTGGATAAGGGCCTTCGTTGATTCCATACCCTGATGGGGAAAAAGACGTCTGCGATGCCATGCAGCCTGGGTCTTGGAATGTGACACATGCTGGCTCTGCGTGGCTGAAGGCATGCGCGCATGGCACGTGTGACCACCCATGCCTCCATGAAGCTATCACGCCATATATGCCAAGCAACGAGGTGCTCTAATTTTTGGGGGAAATGGCGGTCTTGCGAAGCCAGTTTGGGATGGCAGCCGGCCATCGGCATTACTCAAGCTCATGGAGGCATTGGCCAGTGGTTCCTCACCATGCCATGGCCCCCACAAAACTCGAGTTTGTGTTTGGGGGGCATTCCTCGTCCTCTGGCGCGCCTGACTTGTGGAGCAAGGCCAGCTGACAGCCTGGCTGGACTGAGAAAGAGTGCAACAAAAGACTGCATGCATGAACATGAGCATGGGCATGAGCATGAGCATGAGCATGAGCATGGACGTGCGTGGACGCGCATCTGAGAGACCCCTCCCTCGTGTTCTCTCCCTCCCTTGGGGTGTGGGATCATGGACAAGCACGGAATTGTGTGGTTTGACTTAGCCCCGAAAATTTGTTGGTACCTGGCTACTTTGACTCGGCAACCTTGGAGCCACAAAGAACCTTGAGGGATGCAAGTCATAATCGAGGCTGTATAGCAGGCCACATTGGCAATTCGAGTATTGTGGCTGCAAGGGCGTGCCTGGAAGAATAACCAGGCAAGAGGCTATATAGAAGGGCCTGGGCGGATTTTAATAACAGCTAGGTGACGGCCACAATTCTCTAGTATGCATGCTATCTCTTACTGATGGGGCATTTCTGTCTGCAGTGCTCCGCAAAGGCCGTAACTGGTTGCTTGCACAACTAGGGTCCAAGGTAGTGTGGTCTCGGAGCAGAAGTTGCCATGGTTACTTGCAGATGTTGGCCTTGCAGTACCTAGTGCAAATTCCTCACATGGGGAGGACATGGCGTGGTGGAGATAAATAGCCCATGTTGGTATAGATTACAACTTGTAGTGGTATGTGGCTATGGAGCAGTGTAGAATCTGCATGATTCGTAGATGGTATCAAAATGCAATACTAATTTATGCGCCCCGTTCGGGGCAATCAGCATCACCATGCATACAAAAACTTTTGTCAAGAAAAATATTGAACATCGTACAGACATGGAACTCCATTTTCTGCACGCATGAGGTTGTTTTGTGGGCCGATCTATGTCAAGGAGACAACCAGATGTGATCGAATCATGATCTCACGCACGTAGGTACTGCGTCACGTGAGCATGCGTCCTCGATTAGTACGTGGGATGAATTAATTTGGGATGCAACATGTACAAAGTGGATGCCATAAAAATTAAGGTGAGGTGCGGTCAAGGTACGTATAGGCTGATGCGCAAGCTTATATGGCCACAGTACGTTGGCCATGGCTAGATAATAATTGATAATCACGTTGATTGTGTCACGCGGCGCTAGGATGGCTACAGGATAATATGCCAACGCATTCGAATACACAAGGCATGCATGCGATCTCTTCAAGGTCGTCATTCTGACGATCCTGACCTACGGCGCCGAGACGTGGACACTGATGCAGGAGCTGGAGCAACGACTCGACGGCGCCGTCACCAAGATGCTGCGCAAGGCCCTTAACATCCCCTTTGGTTTGCACATTAGTAATGAGGATTTGTACGCTGATTTGCCCTATGTTTCCCACATTATTAGGCACAGGCGCCTGGGCCTAGCCGGGCACCTGGCCCGCACAGATCAGGTAGATACATCAGATAGACTAGCTGGCACCAAGCCCGCCCAGCCTGGGCGCTATGTCCTCACCTGGCGTGCCCCCGGCCGCGCGCGGCAGGGCCGCCACCCGTGGACTTTTCGTGATAGACTCGGCATGGACATGTGCTACACTAGACGTGACGGGCTCACCCCCGGGCAGCCTCCTGGTTTGTCTGTAATATGGAGGCAGATGGTGCGCAAGGATAGATGGCAAGTAGTGATGAAGGAGACCACCCCCAAGCCTGTGGGGGCTCCGCGTGTGACCAAGTATGGCATTCATAGCGATTCGGGCCGCGGTGCCCACACCCCTGTAACTAGGACCTAGATAGCTTATACCATCCATTCCATCCCATGTTCCCCTCCCACTGAGGACTTATGCTCACGTGACGCAGTCACGTGTCTATTAATTAATTAATTAATGCATGCGATGGGATGCACCCCCGCTCAGCAGCAGCAGCGACGCGACCTGTGGCCTGAATACCTCCGCCACAAGCAGGACCCCCAGAAGCCCAAGGTGTACTGGAGGGGCGGGGACCTGGTGATCAACCACAAGATGTGGACGCCGGCCCCCTGCGGGCTAGAATAGCCCTAGCTTGTAATCATTGGTAGTCACTGCCGCCATGGCAGCCATGCATGCCTAGAATGTTTGCCTAGCCGTGCCACCATACCTAGTCACGTGCATGCACCGCTAACGCACGGTACATTATATATTATAAATTAAATTAAATTGGAACATATCTCCGGCCGTTGGGAGTACATGTAGCACATATCCCTGAGCAGGGGCATTAAAATTAAAATTAAAATTAAATAATAACATGTGTCCGTTGGGAGATCATGTAGCACATATTCCTTGCTGGATGGGTGGAGGTGGAAGAAGCCGCGTAATCCAACTATACCTAACTCTAAGCTATCTAGCTAGTCTAGAAAATCCTAACTACACTACTCAGCAAAACGCCCCTTCCTCTTGGGGGGGGGTGGCTTGCCCACAGGGGCTGGCGTGTGAGCCTGGACAATCTTCTGCCCCCTCTTCTTGTTCTGCATGGCAGTCCAAAGAAGGCCGGGAGAGGGGGTGGATGCGGTGTTCAAACTGAGCTGGGACCACTAGGTCGGCCAGCAGCATCTGGATGTAGTTCATGGCAGGCCGTTTACCTAGCTAGCTTCCTGGGAACGGAATGCCCTTGGGGCCAGGCCAGGTCAAGATATGCCGCCCTGGTTGGCCGAGCCGCTGGGGGCCGGCAAGACCAAGGGCGGTGTCGACCTGGCTGGTGCGAGCTAGCAAGATGTCCTATGTACAAATGCTATCCTACGCTGCCTAATCTCGTAATCTGCCTAATATGAATACGAGGCATACCGGCCTCAGAGAAGGGGCATGCCCGCCAGAGAAGGGGCATGCCCCAGAGAAGGGGCATATGGCTACATGCTGGGCTACTTCCTGCAAGGGTAGAGTGTAAGCTACACCTGCTCTCAGTGCACAAAGTGCACCTGCACCACTATGTAATTAATAAGTTAATTAATTAATTAATTAAACTCGTGCTCGAAGATGTGGACGCCCCCAGCGGGCTAGAATAGCAATAGCCCTAGCAATTGTAACCATTGGAGTCACTGCCGCTAAGGCAGCCATGCCTAGAATGTTCGCCTAGCTGTGCCAACATACCTAGTCACGTGCCGCCAACGCACGGTACACAACCAGCCATAGTTGTGCACATCGTCGCGTCGCTGCCGCAACACGATGTTTTCTGGCATCCGCGGGCTTTTGGTTCCCGCCGCACATTTGAAAGTGCTGTCCTCCGGCTTTTTGCCTTTGCACCGTGTGCAGTTCTTGGACGTTTGGAATCATGGCATGGCTAACGTGATGACTGACTAGCTAGACCTTTTTAGTGGTTTTCCATTTGCGGGTATTTCCTCGTAAATGGTGGGAGAGCGATCGCAGCAATGGTGCTCACCACTAGACACTCCCGGCCAGTTAGGCTCGAAACACACGCCCTGATCAAGCATGCTGTTTCCGGCCCGGGCCACCGTCTAGGTCATCTAGCTAGTCGCTCTACACGTAAGCCAGCCATAATTTCAATGCACAAGGATACACATTTCCATCACCATTCATCTTCATCATCCTGAACGACTCGAAAACGCGGAAAAGATAACGGCAGGCTCGAGCTACCATGGTCCGGATTCTCCCGATTTCTGGCGCGCCTGCGCTGGTTGTCTCCTTGATAGCCTTAGCCTAGTCCTAGCACAGCCATGCTACGCCCGTGCTATGGTCAGATTACTTGCCCACGCTATACTTGTTATGCCCCGCTTACATGGGTCTTATTGCACCCACAGTTTGCCGGATCGTTACTGCCTGTCCTTTTAGCTAGCCGCGCCCGATTGCAGCTGTGGCATGCCTTTGGCATGAAGGAGACTGGGGGTCTCTGCCCTTTCTCCTGTAGTGCACACACAGGGATTAAAAGCACTTCAGTGCTCCGTGACTCCCCAACGGGAGCACGTGTTTAATTAATTAATTAATTAATTAAACACGTGCTCCCGTTGGGGAGTCACGGAGCACTGAAGTGCTTTTAATCCCTGTGTGTGCACTACAGTCTACAGGAGAAAGGGCAGAGACCCCCAGTCTCCTTCATGCCTAAGGCATACCACTACTGATGTATAGTTCCAGCAGCTCAGGTGCGGACGTACATAGGGGGGAAGATCATCATGGCTAAACAATATCTAGGGCATGGCGTCTTGAGCAGAGAGAAGCTCTCTGCATTGGCAATGCTAAGCTATCATCCGGCCGTGGGGAGTCCCATCATAGGCGCACACGCGGAGGCGTGGGCCACATGCTAAGCTAAGCCTGACTAACTAATATACACCAGCCTGCCAGATCTCCTTTGCGGCCGTTCCGAGCTTGGCACTGGATTCGTTGTCCACATCGTCGCGTCGCTGCAGCAACACGATGTTTTCTGGCATCCGCGGGCTTTTGGTTCCCGCCGCACATTTGAAAGTGATGTCCTCCGGCTTTTTGCCTTTACACCGTGTGCAGTTCTTGGACGTTTGGAATCATGGCATGGCTAACGTGATGACTGACTAGCTACCTTTTCAGTGGTTTTCCATTTGCGGGTATTTCCTCGTAAATGGTGGGAGAGCGATCGCAGCAATGGTGCTCACCACTAGACACTCCCGGCCATGCTAGGCTCGAAACACACGCCCTGATCAAGCATGCTGTTTCCGGCCCCACCGTCTAGGTCATCTAGCTAGTCGCTCTACACGTAAGCCAGCCATAATTTCAATGCACACGGATACACATTTCCATCACCATTCATATTCATCATCCTGAACGACTCGAACACGCGGACAAGATAACGGCAGGCTCGAGCTACCATGGTCCGGATTCTCCCGATTTCTGGCCTGCGCTGGTTGTCTCCTTGATACACTACTGCTGTATTTTCCCTAACCTGGGGTTGCTGGGGGGCACGCTACATAACCAGCCATTAATATTAGGAACATAACTCCGTTGGGAGTATATGTAGCACATAGCCCAGAGAAGGGGCATATGGCCTATCATACATTCTAAGCTACTTCCTGCAAGGGTAGGAATGTAAACGACCCTTGCTCTAGGTGCACCAGGGCACCTGCACCCTCATGATGTATCACGCTATGCCCAGCTAACTGAAGGGGGAACCAGCCATAGCCTTAGCTTAGCCCTTGTACAGCCATGCTACGTCCTGGCTATGATCAGCTTACTTGCCCATGCTCAGGCGGGGCTTGTTATGATATGCTCACATGCACGGGTCTTATAGCACCCACAGAACTTGCCGGATCGTCTATCGTGTCCGATTGCTGCTGTACGTGGCATGCGTGCCTCTGGCATGAAGGAAAACTTAGTACTTGCCCACGCTCCTTGTTATGCCATGCTCACATGGGTCTTATTGCACCCACAGATTGCCGGATCGTTAGCGTGTCCGTTTAGCGTGTCAGAGTGCAGCTGTGGCATGCCTTTGGCATGAAGGAGACTGGGGGTCTCGACTGCATGCCCTTTCTCCTGTTGTGCACACACAGGGATTAAAAGCCCTTCGGCGCTCCGTGACTCCCCAACGGAAGCACGAGTTTAATTAATTAATTAATGAAGGAGAAAGGGGGTCTTTGCCCTTTCTTCCTGTTGTGCACATACATGAGAGCACTCCGGTGCTCCGTGGCTCCCCAACGGGAGCACGAGTATAAAGCTGGTTGTCTCGATCCTTGATAATTAGTTAATTAATTAATCAATTAATTAATTATTAATAATTAGTTAATTATTTAATTAGTGCACGCGATCCCAATCCCCTTCTAAACAGCGCTGGCTTCCTCGAGCCTGGGGGGGCTTCCACAGCTAGTTTGTTAATTGTTGACATGCATAAAGGTCTCCGCCCCGCCAGGCAACCGTTGGCTTCTCGGGGAGTGTCTTGTGATGGATGTAGTCGATCAGGCCATGCAATGGTCCCGGCGTTGCTGCAGCTGAGTGCTCAGACGTCAGGTCATCATCAAGCGACCAAGGGGAGTTCTCCAGCGTTTTGGTCGAAAGTGGAACCTGGCTCTGGCGGCGATGCCGCTGAAAGTGAGGAGTAAAGTTTGTGGGGGGGCGGCCAGCCTTGTCCCGTGACTTGGGGGAACGGTGGGCACCCAGCGCAGCTAGGGTCATTCTAGTCGTTCAAGGCCGTACGTCTCGAGAAGAGAGTCTGGGTAATTCTCCCCCGGCTGACTTTGATCCCATGGCCCGGAAGCCTAGCATCACAAAATATAGTTCAAGTACGGGTATTAAATTTCTAAAACCTGCACGCACTCTTCATGCATCGGGTCATGCAGGCATGCAGGCATGCAGCTAGCAGTGCGCATGCATGCCTGCAAAGATGCAACATCCGATCCATGTGCTGCACCAGATGGAGCCTTCTGAGCGTGCTAGACCGGTTCTAACCCCCCTCGCGAATATCGATATGTAGCTCAGTTATGTCTCTTATCGGCATGTCTCCGTGCATAGTTGATTAATGTCTTCGCGCATGCATGCTAGGCCATCATAGCTCGTGCAAGAGCTGCAGGACCGAGGAGGGGTTCCTCACAGGGGTCGGAGCGGGGGTGCCGCTTGCCGCGGCCAGGTGTGCAGAGAACTGGTCAGCATGCGACGCCTGGCTGATGGCGTATGTCTTCCAGGTCACGCGCGAGTGCCGCTGGAGCAGGCCATGACCCGTTCCCTGCTGGGTGTCGAACGTGCCGATCTGCAGCGCCAGCCCGCTGTGATATGTGAGATCACACACATGCAAGTACAAGTGCAATACCATGCAGGATTATGATGGGTTTAAATTAAGGGGACTCGGCGCGGCGAATATTTTCCGCGCCAAAAAAATTCCGCGGTACCCTAGCTCCGTACCGTGAAAAGTGGGTGCACGGTGCGCGCACCCCTTGCGGAAGTGGCCATGGCGACTGCTTTTAGACGAAACGTGACAAATCTGGCTCGCGGAAAGCAGAAAAAATGCTCGATTTTTGGAGAAAATTAGTTACTGATTCTACTTTATGCTGGGATGGTTGCGATCTATAATGTCGCGGGCTTTCTTTCTTTACCATCGGCAGGGGGGGTCCGGCCTGAATTTTGGTCGGGATGAATAAAGAATAATGAATGCCTGCCCGTGTGATTGTCGATTGTTGCCAGTTTTGATGGTCGTAAGGGAAGCTAGTTTAATGATGTTTCTAAAGCCGTAAAAATTCCCGCTGCTATCTTTACCTTTCCCGTCATTTTGCGGTAAGATACATGAGGCCTGCGCGATGCGCGCCCGACCTCTCCATGAAAGGCTGGCCTTTCTTGTGCGCCTGGGCACGAATAAATGCCCGTTATGGTACGTTCTTGTATTAAACGTCTTAAGCTAGCGTTTTCCTGCTTTCTTAGCTCGTTGAGCGTAAGCTTTTTGCCTTCTTTCCGGCCAGATGCAGCCATGAAGTTGCGGGTCCTCGCGCTGCATCGCTAGATTCCTGGATGTTTTTTAGCAAGTTCATCTGTGACGTGGCTGGCTTGCTGCAGCACGTGGCCCACAACCTGTCGGGAAGGTGTAATGCTTTTATTGCCATGCTTCTCTGAAATTTCTTTTGCTTTATAGACAGTTGTGTTCGAGGAAATTCACGCGGTCTTCCTAAGCAGCGGCATCATTTTCCCCAGACACTGCCGAGCTGGCACCTGTCTCCTAAAGAAAGTGGCTCGTGCTTGTTAGAAAGGAGGCAGTGTGCATTTTGCGGGACACATGCAATGCTTTGGTGGCACATGCGTCAGGTAGGTTGTTCCAATGGTCTCTTCACCTTTCCCACTGATTAAATGATAGCCTTTGTCATGCTAACCAGAGCAGCTAGCCACAGGTTGGCTGGATAAAAATTCAGCTTATTTTCTCTTTATATACTGCGTGTGTGTTCCTCCGGGTTGTTGGGCATTGCGGAAGATGGTTTTTAATGTGTTGTTGGGTGGAACAGCTTGGTTGTTGGCACAAAATCACACATTATTAGCCTGAGATAGGCATGACATATGCTGCTCAGGCGTGTCGTCCTACCAGCCTTGTTGTTAAGGGTAGACTCACAAGGCTGGCTGTGCCGATGGAGGGATGGGGCGTATGACGCTCTGGACATCCTCCTCACACTCCGTGATCAAATTGGGCATGTTTTTTTGTGTCTAGGGTAGCAAAACAGATGTCATTTGGGCTCAGCACTAGCTCAATTCTCTTTTAGCGTCTACCCAGGTGGCACTGATGATGCCACCGTGATTCACAGGAAAATCAATAACTTGAGCTACGCTTGTCAGAATGAGCTCAAACTTTGGGGTTGTGTTTCCCCCCACTCAGTGGAATTTCGAATGTATGGATGACCCCATTCGATGTGTTGATGATTTGATTTATTTTTTTTGGCTCAAAAAAGTACCCACTATGCGGGGAAATTAATAACTCAAACAAATGTGATTATTTTGACCATGTGAATAGCCCAGATTTTTTAGAAGTGGGGGAACTTTGCAGGAATGTATGGGCAGGTCATTTGGATAAGTGGTTTGTCTTGGGCAAAATATCTCATAGATAGCATCTTTTTCTATTTTTAGCTCGCCACCGGTGCGTGGTTGGGGGTAGTACCCCCAACAAGTGGTGGCATGAATGTCCAAACATCATATTTATGGTACTCAATCATCACTAGATGGTTCCCAAGTGCATTGGAACTGCATGATATTCATTAAAGTCAGTTTTTCAGGCTTTTGGACGTGCGAGTCCCCTTAAGCACGCATATGAACCCACCAATAAAAATTAACACAGCCTCATCACGGCGGCACTTCTTGACCACACCTCGCCTACAGCATCTGCTCTTTTGTGTCAGCCTACCTCTTGTTGTATTTGCACCCACAGATGGGACTGCATCATGATGCAGAGAGTCCTCTGTGGCCTGCCCAGTCGAGGCAGTGAGTGAAGCTGGTGCAAGCTAGTCAAGGGCGCCCGCCCTCGTTGGATCGGAAGCTTCCTTTATTGGTACCGGCCCACGTGACGCAGTCTACATGCTAATGCAGGCGGCACTTGCAGGTATCAAGGAGACAACCAGCGCAGGCCAGAAATCGGGAGAATCCGGACCATGGTAGCTCGAGCCTGCCGTTATCTGCAGGTATTGCTAGTTGTGTGACTGTTGCATGAAGCAAGCTGGCTACATCCCTGTTTCCTTTCTTAATTAATTGCATGCATGCCCAAAACCAACACTCATGTAAATAAGACAATAGCCCCGATGTTACGTAATCGGAGGAGATAGCCATAGATGCCAGTAATTGCGGACAGCGGCTGCCTTTCGGCCCACCAAGGCTTCAATAATAGATCTCACCATGGGGGCACTTGGGACGCCACTTCACAGCAGTGAATACTACACTGCAGCAACGACTGCACTAGGCATCCCTAGTGTGCGAATACAGAATCATTCATTATACAGTCATTACCGCGTTAAGTTGCGATCGACGCCTATAGTTCGCCGTCGCAACTTAACGCGGTAACGCAACTTAACGGTAGAATTAGGCTAGCATCCCACCCGGCCTCCTCTTCTCACGGGCTTCTATACGGCATTCGATAGCTCTCGTCAAGCCCGATCCAGGTGCAGCAGCATCAAACCCGCCCTAAAGTCCATTTTCCTGTTTTTCCATACCAGGTATCTTCTCATGATTTTGTGAGAAAGGCGGGCTGTCGCAATACACGCCGCCCGCCGGGTGCAGCCAGGCAGCCACACAGTGCGTGAGTGCCTGCATGTCCGTGTTTTACTGATACCACAAATGTCTTGTCATGTGCGCCCTGCATGCTATGTACCGCAGTCCGTGCGCTGCAAATTATTTGGAATTGCGAGGTTGCATTCGCGCTTTTCACTAATTGCCAGGAAGTGAGGAGGCGGGGACGTCCGTCTGCGCGCCAGTGGAGCTTGCGTATTTTGCCGCCTAAAGCCACATAGCGGGTCCGGACTTGGCAAAATTAAAGTGGCCTCCTGCGCGGCCGAAAATGGCCCGACACCTACAAATTGAGTCATTACCGTGTCAAGTTGCGATGTCACCGATGCCCAAACTTCGGCGTCGCAACTTAACGCGGTAAAGCAACCTTTAAGACCGCAACTTAACACGGTAATGACTGTAGGGAGATGCACTGGTACCTGTGTACTAGTGTGTATATGATCCACTTCCTCATTTAGCAGAAGAAGCGCCCCTCCTACGCATGCCATGCCCCCCCACTGAGAGCTGCAGCAGCTCAAAGCCCCAATAACTTTAGCAACTGAGAAAATTGCATCTGTAGTAAGGCGTATTCATTTGGGAGCCAAAAGCTTAAAAGGCTAGCTACTGGGAAGTAATTGCCTACCCAGTAGTAGACACAAAACTGTGCCACAGTCAGAATTATTGACTGTGAGACGAGAGCGACGAGGAAACGAGTCTTCAGCTTTAAAAAGCAAAGATTTACTAATTGAACACTCACCCCTCCGTCTCAGCTTTTAAGAACGGGCACACGGCTTTGTGGCGTTTCCAGTCGCTTTCCTGGTGTCGCTTGCAGCTGCAGGCAGGAAGATAATGCCGTTCAAGAAAATAAAATCAATGCAGAGCTTTTGATCTCGTGATGTTCCATCTCTGTGCATGATGATAAAACCCCTTCTATATGGACCAAACAGTTCCTTTCTGCTCACGACCTTATTAAAATCCAAGGGAGAAGCCGAAGGATATGGAAATCAAGAAGAAGCTTCTTCATGGTTGCATATTTGCTTACCAGTAAACTGCGACCTTGCACAAGCTGCAGACCTGGCGCGGACCCTTTGACTCCTTTCGACACTGCATTGCAAGAATAACACAGGAAAAATCTTCATGCAAACGTTTAAGACGCTGGATAAGTCTAAAATACAGCAATAGGCACCCTTTCGTACATCTCCGCACCTTCAAATTGCTTCTTGTCATGAAGCAAGCAAAAGGTATGCTTAGAATTTCTGAGGGAACAAGTGCTAATGAGCGGGAGCTTACAGGCAGGCATCTACACGGATAAATGAACATGATAATAAAATTTACCTTGTGGCAGGCAAGGTTGTGTGCCTTTGCTGGACGATCCTCCTTAGCAGGAATGGCATTGGTTTCTTTCTTCTTGTCGCGTTTTGTAATACAGTATAGCTTTTCTGCCCAGTTTGCCGTCTCAATCCTATTCTTGCTGAAGCATGGAGCGGTGAGGTGAAGAGGCTGTATGGCATTGTTTTCCGAAAGCGGAACGTTTCGGAACCGGTCGATTTCCTCCTCCTTGATCAGCCATGCGCGTTGTCGATCGCTTGAATATACGAGAAGGAAGTTTCTATACGAGGGCAATTTGACGAAATGCAGACAGAGTTCCCTCCAATTCCACAAGAGAGGGTCATCTCGTCGCCCATCTGCGTCGACGACCAGGATGGCTGTGTACACCCCGGCTCTCCATTCTGATAATTTCTTCAGGTGACGATTCTGAAGTGTCAAAATTCCGGTGCCAATGCATGCCTTTTCCAAGCCTTGGGGGCTTGAAAGGATAGAAGCTGCAAGCATCGAAGCCGAAAGCCAAAACTTAAAGCCGGGATTTCACTGCGATTATCGCCTAGAAAAGCTAAGAGCCTAATGGTCTATTAATAATAGAAAGGACAACTCGCAATGCTGCAGTGACGATTATCCAAGACGTCGCACCAGTCTGTGTATCAAAATCAAAGGAAACGCCTCTGCAGCATGCTGCGCGTTGCATATGACGTGACGTATACCGTCGTCACTCGTGCTAGAGAATGCTTTTTGAAACCCTGCCTACGGGTTGTACAAATTGGAAAAAAACAGAAATCCCCTCGCTGAACATCGCGTTTGGCAAATATCATTATCGCGAAAGTCGCCACGGTGCCAGCAATGGTGCCGGCGCAGCGCGAGCTGTCGCCCCAAGGTGCTGGCGCCGCGCCAGAGAGCCCACGGATTTGCGCGGGAAGCAACTGCATGCAATGCGACAGATGGCGACAGGACTCAGAGTATGGACTAATGGCCAATGACAGTGCATTGACGATGGGAATCATGGTTGCAACTTGCAACAGGGGTGCCCTGGGGGTGCAAGAAAAAAAAAGGACCAACAGCCGGCTTGCTTCCCGCGCAAAAATCGGTAACCAGCTCGCGGGAAGATGAAAATTGACTTAACTACAGTAAACGCCCCTTTGCCGCAGCGCCGCGCTGAAAGTTCAGCAGGCCGCAGGGCCAAGGCAGGGATGCCCAAAAGTGGGCGATTGCAGTCGTTGCACCCAATTCAACAATGATTGACACTGCCGTAAATTGGGCGCTGCAGCCTGCATGCTGCCAAGAAATGCCATTATAACGCTGCCATCATTAATATGTCATGTTTTCATTTCAGGGTAACAGCAAGTGGTGATGGGTTTGCGCTCGGAGATGATGTTATACAAGCCAAGAATTTTTTTTATGACAAACAAGGCTGCTCCAGGTCGGCAGTGTCGTGATATGATTGCATACATGGCCCTGCAATGGCGGTTGTCTACCGCATGTGTTTGTCTACGACCTGGTGTACACGGGCATAGTGAATAGTCACACTATCGACTTCCTTGCTGGGTCACCAGCTAGGTTAGCGACTTTTCTGAATAATTAATTTCGTTGCAGTTACAAGAGAAATGACCCTCCATTACTCCACGTCGAGGTTACCGGCATATTTGCCTGTCTGCACCTTACCTGTGGACGATGCTGCTGTTAATCAGAGTTTATCCCGCGAGGAATGGCTTAGTGGTCAAACGAAAGGCTACTGTCCTCAAAAGGCGCTTCAACGTCGCGTGCGGAGAGAGGTCCACCTTCCATTGAGAACCTCCCACCGGCTACGTACTGCCGCCACAGCGTCGTCCCCCTCTTCTAGTCAGCATTCCGAAGCTGTCCCCGACAGCAAACGCCAAGTGCGCGAGGCAGGAGGCACGGCATCGCCTGAACCAGCGTTGGGACGGCTGGCGGTGCGCGTCGCGCCGCGCGCTGAGCAGTACGTCCGCGCCGGCCATCCCTGGGTGTTCGCGTCCAGCGTGACCTCCGTGAAGGGAGGCAAGTCCGGTGATGGCGGCGTTGCGGGCCAATTAGCCGTCATCTTTGACCGGCGCAAGAGGTTCCTGGCTGTCGGATTGTATGATCCAAACTCCCCGATCGCCGTACGGATCCTCCACACGGGGACGCCGACACCTGTCGACGATCAGTTCTGGGCCGCCAAGTTCACGCGAGCTCTGGCGCGCAGGAAGGCGTTGATGGAGTCCACGGACCGGGACGCGGCGCCTGTCACCAACGGGTTCCGCTGCATCCACGGCGAGAGTGACGGGTTCCCGGGGCTGGTGCTAGACCGGTACGACAAGACGCTGGTGGTCAAGGTGAGCAGCGACAAGCCGCTTGTAGTCAAGGTGTCAAGGTGCATGCGGCTACCCCATGGAAAGTATGTTAACACTAGAGTGTGGGTAGCTGGTGGTGGAGGTAAGCTCCGGCAAGACGAAGGTGTGGCCAAGGTGAGCTATGACGGTTTCATATGAACGTT
Source organism: Mesostigma viride (assembly GCA_009746045.1). Lineage (NCBI taxonomy): Eukaryota > Viridiplantae > Streptophyta > Mesostigmatophyceae > Mesostigmatales > Mesostigmataceae > Mesostigma > Mesostigma viride. The sequence continues at coordinate 2,302,556 of RPFO01000436.1, read as the reverse complement.
TTCACGCCAAGCAACGAGGACGCATTCGTGCGTCTGCCGCGTGCACTCTCGGTACGCCGACTGCTCCTTTTTTTTCCCGCAGTTTAGGTCGTGTGCCAGCAGCATGCAATCTTCCCCCAATTCCCACAACCTGGTCTACTCAAGGTACTCTGTTGCCTTCCATGGGCGTCGCCCAGGCCTGTCGAAGCGGTGTATCAGATCCTTGTTATTACTTTAAGTATCAAGGTGGAATACCATCTCGGTGACATGGGGATTTGTGAGCACCAAGTTGACAGCTCCTGGAAACGTGTCGATGTGTCCGCTGCTCTTGTACCCGTGTCAATGCGTGCTTGTATGCGTTTGTGTGCTCATCTCATCTGTACGTGTGTATGTGTTTGTGGACGTGTGTATGGGCGTCTATGCATCCGCTGCTCTTGGTCTTGGCCGTACACTCATGCATGACTGTAGCACATTTCTGTGGCCATTTCTGTGGCCATGCCTGTGCCTTGGTTGTGGAATTGGGGCCGGCGTGTTTGGGCATGGGGGCGGCCGCCAGATCTACTCGGCCGCTTGGATCCCCCACCTGCCCACGCTGCTGCCCATTTTCCGCCAGGGCGTGCCCAGGGACGCGTGCGAGCGGGTCGTGCTGCGACAGAGCCGCCACGTGGCGCGAGCGGGGCGTGCCTCGCTGGCGGAGGCGGAGGCCCGGCTGCAGGGGGGGGCCTTGGCCCCATTACAAGGGGGGGGTGGCGGGGCCACGCTGCCAGGTGTCTCGCAAGATGGGGCCCGCCGGGTGCACGGGTGGAGGTTGCCTGTGGAAGAGGCTTTGCCCTCTGGAGAGGACGTGGCTGAGGCCGGGGGTGTGGGTGAAGGCGATGGATGGAAATCCAGTGATGGTGGGGCTGTGTTTAGAGGCCTGGGCATGGGCATGGGGGAGGAGGAGGAGGAGGAGGAGGAGGGGCCAGGGGAGGCAGGTGGCGGCGGCCAGCAGGGGGACGAGGACGGCGGTGACGTGGGTCGCGTCATCTGGGGCAAGCCGCTGGATGGGTGCATCACCTTTCGGGAAAACGGGCTGTGGTTTGAGGCGGACGTGCTGCAGGGGCAGAAGACAGGTAATGGGGAGTTCCCTGCTGTCCATTTGTAAACATCCCATGTTATATTCAAACCTACATGTTATGTATAGAACGGTTAGAAGGCAGTATTATATGGTGGTGGTGGTGTGGCAATGTGTCTTCATCGTGGTTGTCGTGGTTATCATCGCTGTCGCGATGGGCGTGGACATGACGATGGCCGTGGTCACCGTTAGTTGCACCTATGTGCATTGTTGACCCTATGTGTATCGGCCATTCGGGTTTTGGCGGGCATCGGCCGCGCCTACGTGATGGCCGCGCGTACATGGAACGAAACCTTGATACCCCTCGCCCGCCCATGGCACGCCTTTTCTCTCTCCCCCATTGCAAAGAGCTAGAGTGTGAATGTGGACTGTGCCTACAGACTGTGCCTATACTTCCCCCCGTCACATCGCTGGCTCATCTCTGCATGCCCACGCTCGGGTTGGACTACGGGTCGGTCCATGACGTGCATGGTACCAGGATCCTGGACCAGCATAGCCCATGGGGTAAGGGCCGCCACTGGGCTGTATCCTGTGCATATAGACTGTCATCCTGGACCAGCATCGCCCATGGGCTGCCACCGGGCTAGCCGTTCCCTAGCGGCGACTCATCTTCCTTCTCACGGCTTTGGTCATCCCTGTTGCGATCATTCAGCTGCAACCATCGCTCCCCCTTTCCCCTGGCGGCTGGCTCCTGGCAGCTGTTCATGGACCAGCGTGGGAGCGGCCAGCTTACCCCCGCGTACCCACGCTCGAACTCATCGCTTCGACAGCATTTGCAACCCCTTCACGTCACACTGCTTCCCGCAGGCTTCTTCCTGGACCAGCGCGAGAACCGGGCCGCTGTGGAGGGCTTTGCGGGCGGCGCGTCGGTGCTCAACGTGTTCAGCTTCACGGTGAGTTGATGGGCTTGTGTGCACAGGAGGGTTCTCAGTATAGTAACGTACTAGTATAATAAGTATAATAAAATCAGTATAATAGCGAATCAATATACTCTGTTCTTGATAGAGATCAACCGTTGGTACAGTAAACCGTATCAACCGTTTAATGACGCGCTGGTATCCATATAGTATGCTGATAACACATATCGCCCGTTCGTACAGTAAACCGTATCAACCGTCATGCAACATGCACCATCAAATGTGTGTCGGTTGATCCATGTCTGCAGGTTCACTGTAGGGTGCATTGTGCGTTCACTGTATGGTGCATTGTGCGTTTCGCCCCGTGCGCTCCTCTCAAGCCGCGTTAGGCATGCCTCGCCCATGGCTTGCTTTACTAATTAAATCTCCTCAGCCCTGCGTACGCACCTTCTCGCATGGGCGGTTGAACTTGCTTTCTCTGCCCTGCTTACCCACGCACTCACTCTGTCCTGCTTCGTCAACAAACTCCCCCCCCATACACCCTGCAGGGCGGCTTCTCCCTGTACGCAGCGCGCGGCGGCGCCAAGCAGGTGACGTCGCTCGACATCAGCGGCCACGCGCTGGAGGGGGCGGCCAGGAACTTTGCGCTGAACAAAAAGGTGCGGGTGGGTGGGTGGGTGGGGTGAATAGAGAGGCATGTCTGCGCTTGTTCCTAGAACACGCAAGGGCTCTGCGTGAAAATGTGCGTGCAGGGTTGCTGGTGGGATGCATACGTGTACTGCATAGAACAGTGTGCGGGCTTGTTGGGCTGGAACTGTGGGAAGCGACCCTGCCGGGCAAGGGGCTGCCTAGGAGCACCTCAAAAGTGCGCGTGTTGGGCACATGTTGGTTGCTCGCAAAAGTGTGTGCGTGCTCGCACGCGCGTAGGAAGCTGGCTCACTGGCAGGGTAAGGGGTATAGGCACGCAAGGTTATGCGTACAGACTCACAATGTGCTGGGGTTGATGCGTAAGCCGGCCGGGTGTCCGTGGCCCCACCACAAGTCAAGCGGAGCAAGGAGAGGGGGGGGGGGGTCAAGGGGGGGAAGTATTGAACCTAAGTTTAGTGGGTCAAGTGGGTTTAGGCTTAACTTTGGGGGGCTTAGACCCTATACCCTTAACAGATAAGCACATGCTTAATGGACGAGAAATTTTAGTTGGAAGGCTGGAGATGCGCTTGGAAATAGTTCCCTGCCTTGCATCTTTCGGTAGATGAATGCATATCCCATCCATCCCATCCATCCCATCCATCCCATCCATCCCATCCATCCCATCCATCCCATCCATCCCATCCATCCCATCCATCCCATCCATCCCATCCATCCCATCCATCCCATCCATCCCATCCATCCCATCCATCCCATCCATCCCATCCATCCCATCCATCCCATCCATCCCATCCATCCCATCCATCCCATCCATCCCATCCATCCCATCCATCCCATCCATCCCATCCATCCCATCCATCCCATCCATCCCATCCATCCCATCCATCCCATCCATCCCATCCATCCCATCCATCCCATCCATCCCATCCATCCCATCCATCCCATCCATCCCATCCATCCCATCCATCCCATCCATCCCATCCATCCCATCCATCCCATCCATCCCATCCATCCCATCCATCCCATCCATCCCATCCATCCCATCCATCCCATCCATCCCATCCATCCCATCCATCCCATCCATCCCATCCATCCCATCCATCCCATCCATCCCATCCATCCCATCCATCCCATCCATCCCATCCATCCCATCCATCCCATCCATCCCATCCATCCCATCCATCCCATCCATCCCATCCATCCCATCCATCCCATCCATCCCATCCATCCCATCCATCCCATCCATCCCATCCATCCCATCCATCCCATCCATCCCATCCATCCCATCCATCCCATCCATCCCATCCATCCCATCCATCCCATCCATCCCATCCATCCCATCCATCCCATCCATCCCCATCCATCCCATCCATCCCATCCATCCCATCCATCCCATCCATCCCATCCATCCCATCCATCCCATCCATCCCATCCATCCCATCCATCCCATCCATCCCATCCATCCCATCCATCCCATCCATCCCATCCATCCCATCCATCCCATCCATCCCATCCATCCCATCCATCCCATCCATCCCATCCATCCCATCCATCCCATCCATCCCATCCATCCCATCCATCCCATCCATCCCATCCATCCCATCCATCCCATCCATCCCATCCATCCCATCCATCCCATCCATCCCATCCATCCCATCCATCCCATCCATCCCATCCATCCCATCCATCCCATCCATCCCATCCATCCCATCCATCCCATCCATCCCATCCATCCCATCCATCCCATCCATCCCATCCATCCCATCCATCCCATCCATCCCATCCATCCCATCCATCCCATCCATCCCATCCATCCCATCCATCCCATCCATCCCATCCATCCCATCCATCCCATCCATCCCATCCATCCCATCCATCCCATCCATCCCATCCATCCCATCCATCCCATCCATCCCATCCATCCCATCCATCCCATCCATCCCATCCATCCCATCCATCCCATCCATCCCATCCATCCCATCCATCCCATCCATCCCATCCATCCCATCCATCCCATCCATCCCATCCATCCCATCCATCCCATCCATCCCATCCATCCCATCCATCCCATCCATCCCATCCATCCCATCCATCCCATCCATCCCATCCATCCCATCCATCCCATCCATCCCATCCATCCCATCCATCCCATCCATCCCATCCATCCCATCCATCCCATCCATCCCATCCATCCCATCCATCCCATCCATCCCATCCATCCCATCCATCCCATCCATCCCATCCATCCCATCCATCCCATCCATCCCATCCATCCCATCCATCCCATCCATCCCATCCATCCCATCCATCCCATCCATCCCATCCATCCCATCCATCCCATCCATCCCATCCATCCCATCCATCCCATCCATCCCATCCATCCCATCCATCCCATCCATCCCATCCATCCCATCCATCCCATCCATCCCATCCATCCCATCCATCCCATCCATCCCATCCATCCCATCCATCCCATCCATCCCATCCATCCCATCCATCCCATCCATCCCATCCATCCCATCCATCCCATCCATCCCATCCATCCCATCCATCCCATCCATCCCATCCATCCCATCCATCCCATCCATCCCATCCATCCCATCCATCCCATCCATCCCATCCATCCCATCCATCCCATCCATCCCATCCATCCCATCCATCCCATCCATCCCATCCATCCCATCCATCCCATCCATCCCATCCATCCCATCCATCCCATCCATCCCATCCATCCCATCCATCCCATCCATCCCATCCATCCCATCCATCCCATCCATCCCATCCATCCCATCCATCCCATCCATCCCATCCATCCCATCCATCCCATCCATCCCATCCATCCCATCCATCCCATCCATCCCATCCATCCCATCCATCCCATCCATCCCATCCATCCCATCCATCCCATCCATCCCATCCATCCCATCCATCCCATCCATCCCATCCATCCCATCCATCCCATCCATCCCATCCATCCCATCCATCCCATCCATCCCATCCATCCCATCCATCCCATCCATCCCATCCATCCCATCCATCCCATCCATCCCATCCATCCCATCCATCCCATCCATCCCATCCATCCCATCCATCCCATCCATCCCATCCATCCCATCCATCCCATCCATCCCATCCATCCCATCCATCCCATCCATCCCATCCATCCCATCCATCCCATCCATCCCATCCATCCCATCCATCCCATCCATCCCATCCATCCCATCCATCCCATCCATCCCATCCATCCCATCCATCCCATCCATCCCATCCATCCCATCCATCCCATCCATCCCATCCATCCCATCCATCCCATCCATCCCATCCATCCCATCCATCCCATCCATCCCATCCATCCCATCCATCCCATCCATCCCATCCATCCCATCCATCCCATCCATCCCATCCATCCCATCCATCCCATCCATCCCATCCATCCCATCCATCCCATCCATCCCATCCATCCCATCCATCCCATCCATCCCATCCATCCCATCCATCCCATCCATCCCATCCATCCCATCCATCCCATCCATCCCATCCATCCCATCCATCCCATCCATCCCATCCATCCCATCCATCCCATCCATCCCATCCATCCCATCCATCCCATCCATCCCATCCATCCCATCCATCCCATCCATCCCATCCATCCCATCCATCCCATCCATCCCATCCATCCCATCCATCCCATCCATCCCATCCATCCCATCCATCCCATCCATCCCATCCATCCCATCCATCCCATCCATCCCATCCATCCCATCCATCCCATCCATCCCATCCATCCCATCCATCCCATCCATCCCATCCATCCCATCCATCCCATCCATCCCATCCATCCCATCCATCCCATCCATCCCATCCATCCCATCCATCCCATCACGCTCGTCACGTAGCAATAGTGTAGCAATAGCTTGCATAGGCTACTTTATGGGTTACTGTATAGGTCACTATGTACTACTAGGTTACTATGTACTACTATGTGCGTAGGTTACTATTTACTACTATTTTACTATGACCTTGTCCTCCGCCGATTGCTGCTTCGCCAAACGCTCGTCCTTGTTCCTCGTCGTGTAGAATCGGCACACATCCCGCTCATATCTTATACTCGTATTGTATCGAATAGCAACGGGACACCCCGCATCTTATTGTAGTACTGCCACCCCATTGTACCGTACTATCATATCTTATAGTCGTATCGTGTCGAATCGCAATGGGACACCCCGCATCTTATTGTAATATCATAACTTTATTATCTTATAGTAATAGGACACCACAAACCTTATAGTAGTATCATATCTAATGGTAATGGGACACCACTGTTATTTACATGTGTAGCAAGTATCTGATAGTCATAGTACACCACTCTTGTTTGCAGCGGTAGTAAGCTTTCACTTCCCCGTGCACACGTAACAACCACCTCTCCTACCTGCTCATTCCACCTGGAATATTGCTCCTGGCTTGTGCTGGCCGCCCCCACCTGCGCCCCTGCGCCAGCAGGACAAGAGCGTCTCCCGCTGCGAGCACGAGTGCGTGCAGGCGGAGGCGTTCAAGTGGCTGGCCCAGAACAAGGCGCCGCTATACGATGTGGTCGTGCTCGACCCGCCCGCGTTCGCCAAGCGGCCGGTGGGTGGCAACAGGGGGTAGGGGGGGTGGCTGTGGGGTAGAGGGGGTGGGAATAGGGGGTAGGGGGGTGGCTGTGGGCTGCAGGGGGTGGCAGTAGGGGGTAGGGGGACAGTAAGTTTGCACTGCGCACTCTCGGGTGGAGGTGGGTGGTGGTAGGGGGTGGGTGGTGGTAGGGGGTGGGTGGTGGTAGGGGGTGGGTGGTGGTAGGGGGTGGGTGGTGGTAGGGGGTGGGTGGTGGTAGGGGTGGGTGGTGGTAGGGGGTGGGTGGTGGTAGGGGGTGGGTGGTGGTAGGGGGTGGGTGGTGGTAGGGGGTGGGTGGTGGTAGGGGGTGGGTGGTGGTAGGGGGTGGGTGGTGGTAGGGGGTGGGTGGTGGTAGGGGGTGGGTGGTGGTAGGGGGTGCGGTGGTGGTAGGGGGTGCGGTGGAGGGGACGTAGGTGGAGAGCTTGTATCATCTCACGTGGCTGGCGGTTGGCAGTGATGGGCTACTGACCTGCGCTGTACCCTATCCAGATGTCATCGAGAAAGAGAGAGAAGTTCAATTGATGCTTTGGGAAGAAAATTGATGCCCCCCCGGATGCCACCCACCCCGATTTCCTGCCTCGCTCAGGGTGCAGGCCACCAGGGGTGGTCGCGGGACCCCCACACCCCCACCTAAGGACATGCGGCATAGAATGCAATCGGCATGTGCATTCGGCATTTGCGTAAATTGCACTGAGTCCCCACAATGTCCATGGATCGGCGTTTTCTGGATCGCACGGAGTCCCCCACAATGTGTGCTATTTCTAGTTGATGGCCAGGTTGCTGTAGGCGGGGCCAACCGCGTCCCACCCGCTCTGCCCAGATCAAGCCACCCCGTGGTATTGACTGCAGGGGCGACCTCTCCAGGCAGGAGGGGGGGATGGGGGTGCGTCGCGCACCGCACTGGGAATCGAGCCAATACTTTACGAGTAGAAGGCGGAGCCACGGTGCCAGAAGGACCTCGTCCGTCCTGCCTGGCAGGTGCCTTCTCTTTCCTGGCTTCTTTCCTGCCCTGTCAAAATGGCACCGTCATCCCACGCTTTCTACTCGTAAATTATTGCTCGATTGCTATCGCGGCACACGACGCCCCTGTCCCCCGCCTCGGGGCCAAGGGGGGGTTGCCCTTGTAGTCAATACCACGGCTTAGATGAGCTGGTGTGAGACAGGATGGGTTGCTGGTGCTGGTGGGAAACCGAGCCAATCTATAACTAGTATACAATGTGGAAATAACACAAGCATGGTGAAACTGCATTCCATGCAAAGGTGCTCTCGAGCGATTGGTGGCCGGATTGATGGCCGTGATTTAGGTGCTGCGCATGGTCAAGGGGGTGTTTGCTCAAGTGATTGCTGGAGTGCTGGCTCAATTGCTGGCTCGAGCTCTGGCTCGAGTGCGGCAGTGGCTCGAATCTCAGGCAGCTTTACCCATTTGCCACTGGCCCACCCGCTTCTGTCAGGGATCCCAGCGCTCCTCTCAGCACAACATGATGCCCGTGCACTAGAATATTCTGCAACATGGAGTGGACCGTGAGAGTGGGCAGATGCAGGGGTAGAAAGGGGCAGGCAGGAAGGTTGGTTGGATGCGTAGGAAGAGGGTACGTAACTGGGGGGGTAGCGGCTGCTTGGGGTGATCACGGGGGTTATATTCTTGTCATGGAACAGCGCTTGGGATGCCAGCACATCATGCCCTAAGCAGAACCCCTGTCCCTCCGGGTCTTGAGGTATCTGCGGCGGGCTGCATCCCGGCGTGGTTTAATCTGTCACGAGCACTGTTCTACAAATAGATGCATGAATATAACTGTAGAATTTTACCATTATCAATATTAAAACTAAAACTGTACATAACCTCATGATGACGAACTTGAAGCTACCAAGGAAAGAATATCATGCCGTCGGGGCCAGGCAAACTGGGCATGCGGACGGACTAGTGCGGCCTCGCGCGATTGGCCACGGGGTACCGCGGAAAGAGTGCAACGTTGGTTGTGAGCAAACGTGGGTCGTGTTTTCTACCACACGCATGAACGCAGGACTATATTTCTGGCGTCGCTTTCTGACGCATGGGTGCGTGTTGTAATACTACTCTTTATTTGCATCTCATAACTATTCGAGGCGTGCACAGGGCGAGACGCCGGGTGCGCTGGTCGCCTATCGCAAGCTGGCGGCACTGGGTGCGCGTCGGGTGCGCCCTGGTGGCATGCTGGTGGCCGCGTCATGCTCCGCCCACGTGCAGGTGCCGTAATATGAAACAACGTAGGATCACCGGGATACCACGGTCCAGATTCTCCTGATTTCTGCCCTGCGCTGGTTGTCTCGTGGATACGGTGGTCACTATACTGCAGTATTCAGGCCTGCACTGGTCGTCTCATGGATACTGTGGTCACTATACTGCAGTATTCAGGCCTGCGCTGGTTGTCTCGTGGATACGGTGGTCACTATACTGCAGTATTCTGGCCTGCGCTGGTTGTCTCGTGGATACTGTGGTCACTATACTACAGTATTCAGGCCTGCGCTGGTTGTCTCATGGATACTGTGGTCACTAAACTGCAGTATTCAGGCCTGCGCTGGTTGTCTCATGGATACTGTGGTCACTATACTGCAGTATTCTGGCCTGCGCTGGTTGTCTCGTGGATAGTGTGGTCACTATACTGCAGTATTCAGGCCTGCACTGGTCGTCTCATGGATACGGTGGTCACTATACTGCAGTATTCAGGCCTGCGCTGGTTGTCTCATGGATACTGTGGTCACTATACTACAGTATTCAGGCCTGCGCTGGTTGTCTCGTGGATAGTGGGGCCCAGAATGCAGCATGTGGCGTAAGAGTGCTGTAAAATATTCGTATCGAGGGCACGTCAGTTACTGCTTTGAGAAACTGTTGCGATAGAAAACCAGTCAGAGGCATCATTGTGGCTGCTTTCGCGGCGCTGAGGCAAGGTGGTGCCATTTCTGTCCTGTGTGCGTTGTGTATCTGAACTCGGTGTGGCACCTGGGTATCCAGCTTGGAAACTTGGTTGCGGAGACCCCCACGGGGAGACACCCTCCCAATGCTTTACAACCAAGCCTGTTGTAGCGTGCGCACGTCACATGCTTCTGCCAGGGGAAGCATAGTGGGGTTAGCATGGGGAGATACTCTAGTAGGATTATAGTAGGACGTATTGGGAGTGGCAATCACTGCCATTTCCCCCCTTGACGAACCCATGGCTAAACCATCCCTGACGCTGATCGTAGCAGCATGTTGCGGTGTCTTGCTGTGTGACATTAGCTTGCCGAGGATAACTAAATTGCGTCGGCTTGGAGATGCGCTGCTGTGGTTGCTCCCTTTTCTCGCAACGCCAGGCGGAGGAGTTCTTTCAGGCGGTTCAAACCGGTGTGCAGCAGGCCTGCCAACGGCCCATCAAGGTGGTCAAGAAGACAGGGCAGCCGATCGACCATGACTGCACTGACTTTGAGGAACAGAAGTATCTGAAGTGTATATATCTGAGGTTGTGACGCTGCTCCTTTTTACTCATCGATACCCTGGAGGGTCCAGGGTTTGGCGTCCGCTATGGGCTCGAAATAGCCCTCCAGCGTTGTATAGAGCTGCTTTCATGATCTTGCATAAATGGCCTTGGTTCTAGCGACATGCCCTCAGTGGAGGTTCATGCAGGTACTACTATGTAGCCTTCAGCAATCCATGTATGGTGGAGGCGCACGGACTGGAGCTCGTGTCATTTGTCACAATCAAGTTATCTCGCAGGTCTATAGGTGCGGGGTGGTCTTGCATAACCAGCTGGGCGAACTTCAAAATATTTATTATAGTTTCCATATATTCTAGGTCCCACTCTGTTTGCACCGTCCCATTGTGGAGCCGCGGAGCATGAACCCCTTGGATGTGAAGAAGCCTATTAATTCATCAATCAATTCATTCATTCATTAATGTGCATAAGAAGCCTGTATGTCGCGTATCATTGTCAAGCACTTCGACCAGCCGGCAGGTGAGGAAGTCCTCCGAGTCTCTTGTTTAAACACAATTGCACAATAGCGTTTAAGCGCGACATTCTTACCCCCACGGCACTCACTGGTGAGCTGCGGATGCATGTCGGCTGTCCGCCTTCCCCGTGCGCGGGGTAAGGCTGGTACTGGCTCCCCTGATCCTCACCTTTGATTACATGGCCGATCGATAAGCTGTTGATTTCTTAAATGCCGCAAGAAGCTCGCAGGGACTTGCTACACGCTGGACGACGACTTGACCCTGGCGCAGCAACAACGGCGACGGGACCTATGGCCGATCGACCGACCAGCTCCAGCTTTGGCATACCGCAGGGGGAAAGCCCGGGTAATCACTACCAAAAGGCGTTGGCGCCAATATGACGTCCAGGGAAGGGGCCTGCTGGCCCTCCAGGTCCAGGCGGTCCTCCCGGAGCCGGCAGCACTCCTTAAAGAAGCCGGCGGTCAGGGTCCCCATGGCCCCGAACTCCTCCAAGACAAAGGGCACCACACGGTGGTGCCCGACGTCCCCATTATTAGGCCGTGAGCTTGGCCCGCTCAGCTAGCCCGATCCAACGTTTAGCCTGCCGCCTGGGATGCACCAACCACATGGCTAAGAGCCAAGGGGCGAGCCACAGAAATGTCAATGAGCAAGTGCCGGCCGCCTCGGGACCTCAAAGTCCAGAACCACGATGTCAGGTCGGTGGTTGGGGGAGTAGAAAGCCGCGCCGTCCGCATCCTCAGACCGGATGTTCGTGTGGGGGAAAACGGACCATGGCAAGCACCACCATCAGGAGAACAGTGTGCAAGTACAAGTACCAATTCTGATTCTGTTGGCCACCCATGCATGACAGGTAGTGGGTCCCAGTGGGGTCCAAGGCCTGCATGCCCGCAGCTACCACAGGGCCACCCTGCGGGAACAAGAGGTTGCGGGGCAAACATTCGGTGTCGCAGTGCCACCGGATGGATAGCACTTGACTGGCCGGGCGCCAGGACAAAAAAAGGGGGGGCCCATGGGGAGAGCTCGGAGGTAAGCCGCCGCCCACACTCCGCTTAATGAGAGTGAGAACAGCCACGCGCGACCCGGCTGGGCGTCGAGGTAATCAAAAAGAGCCATCCAATCCGCCGTGTGCAGAATACCCGCGTAGGTTTTCTGGCCTGTTTATCGATGACGTGGGCAGGGAATGCTGCGGGGGGCGGAGAGGACGGTGACGACCGAGGGAGTGCCCCGAGGATGGCGACCTGAGCGGTGCGGATCGACGGTAGTGCAGGCCTGCTGGATCTCAATATATATTCATTGAGAATGATAAATTACGGAGGTGAGATTGGCATGCAACATAAGGGAAACCCGGAAAAGAAGAAGAATCCGGAAGAAAGTAATAGTAATCTGACACAGGTCTACATCCAAGGATCACGCCAGCGGCACAAGGGACAACTAACTAATCACAAAACTAAGACACACAGCAACATCGCTGCCAGCCCACCATGCAGGCCTGGGAGGGATCTAGACCGCATGGGTCGCGACAAATGTCGGCCCGGGTGCGGCGGAATAACACATCAGCCACGGTGCGAGTGAGGACGAGTGACAGGCGCTGCCGACAATACGAGGACCACGTGCGGGCAGACCACGGGGCGGTCTGATCCTCGAGGTCAAGGCGCGGTCTTCACGGCGTTGGCAGCACTCGTGGAAAAACTCCGACGTCTTGGGGCCCATGGCCCCGAACTCCTCAAGGACAAAGGGCATGACCCGGTGGGGCGGGGGGCCCCACATTACCGTAGGAGGCAAGCTTGTCGCCACTCATTCAGAGGCGCACCGGTAAACTTGGGAGAATATATAAAGGCCGGCCTCTCCCGGAGCCTGAGGGGTTTTAGGGGCATACTCAGGGGTCACCCACATCCGGCCCCAGAGTACAAGATGGCTTATATACTCAACACATTTGGCCCTTTCATCATGCAGCAAACATGAATTTACAATCTGTTAGAAGCCATATGTTGTCTCTTTGATATTTACGCCATACTGAACATGCAGTTTTGTCCATGTGGCCACACGCAAGACCTAGATCGTGCTCATGATACATGTGGGTACGTCCTGGAAAATTTTTATGCTGCACAAGTACCATGCAACGCATCAGTATGCACAAATTGCCGCATGTGTGCATCATGCATATATGATCGGTGCTACCCGATAATTCCCACCCAATATTCCCAGTGAAATGCCTTCGCTTATGTATCATGGTAGTATCAAAGAGACAATAATTACAGTTGTTTATCAGTTGGTAGTATGTTGAATGTCTCGCTAGCACCCATCCGTTCTACTAGCTGGACGGTAGTCTCTCCCCCATTCTCGTTGTACAACTGTTGTACAACGAGAATGGGGGAGAGACTACCGTCCAGCTAGTAGAACGGATAAGTGCTAGCGAGACATTCAACATACTACCAACTGATAAACAACTGTAATTATTGTCTCTTTGATACTACCATGATACATAAGCGAAGGCATTTCACTGGGAATATTGGGTGGGAATTATCGGGTAGCACCGATCATATATGCATGATGCACACATATGCGGCAATTTGTGCATACTGATGCGTTGCATGGTTTGTGCAGCATAAAAATTTTCCAGGACGTACCCACATGTATCATGAGCACGATCTAGGTCTTGCGTGTGGCCACATGGACAAAACTGCATGTTCAGTATGGCGTAAATATGGCTTCTAACAGATTGTAAATTCATGTTTGCTGCATGATGAAAGGGCCAAATGTGTTGAGTATAAGCCAGTCGTTGTACAACCACTGTCATCCAAGGATTCAAATCACTGACGCGTGTGCACTCAAACATACGGGAAGCACCGAAGCTCGACAGTGAGGTCCCCTAGGGTAGAGCAATGATGTTGATAGATTAGATAGATGTTGTAGATAGTAGTTGTAGCTAGATTAGACCGGTAGGACTGTTTGCACCCATCCATCCATCCATCGGGGTTTGTGCGCCGTGACTCCCCAAGGGGAGCACGAGTCTAATTAATTAATTAATTAATTAAATCACTGACAGTGCTCCGCGAGCCCCCCCAGGTCCGCCTGTTTTAATTACCGCTGACCGACTTAATCCGTTCTCCATCCTTCAATCATCGCCGGCGACCTGCTATGCCCGGGCGGGGTCCTTGCGACTTCACCCAGAGCTAGTTTAGATCCACATATATGACTAAGCCATCTATTCACTCGGGGGCTAGCCCTTGTAATTCAGTTGGGCCGGTAGTGAAGGCACGCTCATCATTGTGTCAATCATCAAACCCACCGATGGAAACCGACTACTAGACGCCAAAAGGACCAGTCGCAGTTATTTGTCCAACAGGTTCATTTTGCAACAGCTCATTGACGGAGGCTCATGGTCGGATGGTCCACCAACCAAATTACATTATACTAGGGGCCACCCTGGGGCCACGGAGCGTGCTTCCACGAATCCCCCACCGATGCGAATGGCTTCTTTATTAGTAAGGTTACGGCCCCGCGTTAAGTTATGTCACCGAGATCATTGGCAGCGTCTACCGGCCTGACCGCCCACCTTCTAAGGCCGGGAAAATGGATTCTGGGCACTTCGATGCTACAGCTGGACTATCGGGCTTGGCGAGAGCTGTCGATTGCCGTAGATTGCCGTATACTGTAGAAGACTGTAGAACTTATGTAAGAGAAGTGGGCCCAAGAGAAGTCCGTCAGGAGGGGGTGTGCTGCTAGCCTGCTGTAACATAATTTACCGCAGTTTGTTATATGGAAATAGACTAACACCCATTTCACCGGACATTTACCGCAGTTTACCGCTAAGGTTACATCCCCGCGTTAAGTTACGTCCCGTTACGACGCCGAGATTTTGGCGGCGATCGTAACTTAACGAGGGGTGACTGTACCTAGCGAAATGTTGCAAGGCATGAGGTCAGACGTCATCAGACGAGGCAAATCACGCAATTGGAAGTGTCTTGCATAAGAACCAAATTTGGCACTTCTTTGCGCAGGAATTGCGTAATAATAATACAACTAATAATTACGCGTGTATACCGTCTGTTGATTGCGTGATGCTCGCGCTTCTGCACCACAATTTATAATATAAAACTTTTAGGGGTCCCTTTGCGTCCATGTAACCGTAATTTTGATGCTTATGTGCTACGTCCCCTGCATCATATTCCAGAGTGATGCAGGTATGAGGTTGAACCGAGCGCCGTAAGGACACCGTCACATTGCCACATCGCGGCGTAAAGCCAGGGGGATTGTGAAAACATGTGACTAGGCCCATCACTGGAAAACGTTGTCGTTACTTGCGGGACCCGTCTGCCTGTAAACTGCAGCAAACGCCTGCAAGCTATGCTAATCTGAAGACGAGAGCCTCCCAGCTTGTCGGGAGGTTTACGCACGATTTCCGTATGAAATCTTAAACCGTAAGTAAACAGAAGCACCTTTCTTTGTCGGTATGTTTTCTCTGTCAGGTAATCTCGCTCATTTTGCTCCAGGGCCACCTCAAATTACGTAGTTGAGAAGTCTGGCCGCACCTCTCCCCCAGGAGCTGCTATCATAAACCTGTAGTCTTGTACCTGCCCGCGTGGGTGTAAAACTCGCGTAAGCTGTCTGGTAATATCTTCGCACTTGTGCGATTCTGTCATCAGGTTCCCTGCGCGCATGTTTTGAATCCGCTGTGGGCATGGATTGCATCTTTTGTAGCCACTATTTGCCGCATCAATCTTGTGATGTTCCTGACCTGCTAGAAACAACTCACCAGGTGTTTCCAAGACACCCTACAGTAGGAGCTCACGTCACGTATTTGGTGGACTTGGTTTATGGTCATACAGAATATATATCGCTTACAAAAAATTGGTTTCCACTTATCGGAAATACCCCTTACCAAGATGTCTGGCTTTCTTCAGCAAGAAGGACGGAGGCTTGCAGTGCCAGCATTGCCATTGGTGGGCCTCGCATGTTATGTTTGGGCCACAATCACAGAAGCAATTACATCATATTGTATGGAACGCCTTCCTTGGGACCTACCCCCACCCCACACATTGTCAGTAAGGGGTACCGAAACGCCCTTCGGGAGTTAATAATTGGTTTTTATTGGTTGCAAGTACTCCAGGGTACTCCTTGTTTATTTGATATCTGGTTTGTTTGTTTGTTTACCGAACAACCGTGGAACTGATTGTGAGATTTAATCATTTAACTTTCTTTGTTTGATCGGTTAACCCAGCAGGCGTAACCAGCCTTGCGTAGATAACACGGCGTACTACATACGTCACATGGCGTACTACATACGTCACGTGGCGTATATCACATGCGTCTAATTCAGCACATTTCGTCCGCCTAAGAATATTAATTTTTACTTGTTATTGTTTGTAACTGCCAGTGAAGCACAGTTGCCAGCAAAGAATATTTTACTTACACTTAATTCCTTGTTTTTTTGGTAGCTAGAAAGCACACCACATTCGGGCATTAATTATTTGCATTTTCCTTGTTTTAATTAGTGTTTTTGGGTGGTGTACAGTCCAGAATTAATAATTATAGTTAAGATGAACATTGCGGGGGGTGTATAGTGCACAGGCCACATAGTTGAATCCTCCTCAGCTAGTACCCTGCAAATGCATACCTGCGCGGGCAAATTATTTTGATTCGCACCGATTTTGTATGTAGTTGATGTTTTTCTTTGGAACATTCAACACCAATTTACTAGGTTGATTGTGCGTGACGCTACTATTTGTTAGTTCTTTTGAAAAGCCTACCCTCTTCCTTCCACCCTTAATCAAGTACCCTCTAGAATTTTAAATGGTGCGATACCAGAAAAATCTCGCTGGGGCCAACGGCTGCACCCAGTGAAAGTATTTATCCCTCATAAATAGCTATCTTAGGGTGTATAGTCCTACTGCTGGTTGTGGGGTTCTTAGGTTCCCTGCTACTGGTGGTGCATTCTTCTGGGTTTTCTTATTTTCCACGGTGCACTATTTCTTAGTTTTCCCTAGAAGTGTCCATTCCTTAATTTGTGTTTTGCCTACCTGGGGTGCACGGTTGGGCCGAACATTGGGCCTACTTGCCCTGCCCCCCACCCTCCCTGGCCGTCATGAACACCCCCTGGTGCTCCCTGGCCACCGCGGTATGCATGCCTCGATGTGCAACGGGCACTCGACGATACCCCAGGAATCGGAGGCCCGTGCTTTCTACCATACAACATCGCATCATCAAATACTGTCACGTCGAGTTTGTTTTCTCCGAACCTTTTCTTTTCCTCGCCGCCACAGGATCCAGAGCCATACACATGAACCACGCAGCCACGACTAGTATGTACTATCACATCGGTGTTTATACCTTGTTGCCTCGTTTCATGCTCGCGCAGGTACATGAGCTCATGTGCCCTAAAACCCCGATATTAAAACAAACGTCCATGCGGCTGCTCTGTGTCAACCTGCATACTGCCACCGTGCACCCACCCCCATTTTCCCCACCCCCCCGCAGGTCCCTGCACGCAAGACAAACGCCGAGAGGCAACCCCACGCCGGCCTCCTGGCAGCGCGAGGCTTTTGGCTAGCAGGGACCCGTAGCTGACTGCCCGACAAGGGACCCATAGCTGACCGCCCGACAAGTTTGTTATATCCTGAGCACTCCTTTACCTAAGCACCGTCTTCCAGTCTGGTTTTCTGTTCCGCCATCCTAAGGACTTGCTTCGCGTCTTCCAGTCTGGTGTTCGATTGCCCGGATGGGGGCCCATGCCAGCACCCGGCGCCGCCCCCCAGGTACCCACGAGACGCACAGGGCCCCCCACGACCCAGCACAAGTCCCAGCCAGTGTGGCAGGGCAGCGAACCACAGGTCGCGCCCTAGTGGCACGCGGCCGCCAGCCTGCATCTGAACCAAGTGCAGGGATGCTGGCGGTGGCCCCACGCGCCGCCACCTGTCCCACGGCGCGTGAGGCCGGTAGTACCAGTGCTCCCAGGGTCAACTCAGCCCCATGTGGCAGAGACTCGGCCTCCACGCGGGGTGCTGCTGGCGACCGCAGCCCCACGGCTGCTGCCCTCACAGACCACTTTTCCACCCCACCGCCGCCTCCACCCAAGGGGCCCGGTGGTGGCGTTCCCTGTTCCCCAAACTGGGAGCGTGAGCTTTCGTCTTTGCCCAAGTGCGGTGACCTTTCGTCTGATTCCCTCATCAAATCTGTCGACCTCCCCTCCACACCTGAATCCCCCCGTGACAGCGACCATCGATCCATTTCCGCTTCCTGGGCTGGCCCCCCCACCCTGCTGGACCTGGTGGCCACCCCTGGCCTGGGCGCGCGCCTGCTGGGCGCTCTCCCCCTGCTGTCACGGTTGCGGGCGCGCGCAGTGTGCCGCTCGTTCCGCGACGCCGTTGACGAGTCCCTGGCCACCCTGCGCGAACTGTCAGGCGACAGGCTGCCCCTGGGGCGCGACGGCGGCGGCGGCGATTGCACGCGCGGCATGCTGTGGCTGGTGGGCAAGTGCCCCAACCTCGCATCCGTAACCATTGTGCGCACGCAGCCGCTGCGTGTGCGGGCGGCAGTGCACGCGGGGGTGGGTGGGGCGCAAGGTTTGTCCAGCGAACAACAACGGACGCAAGGGAATGGAAGAGGGCAAGGGCAAGGGCGAGAGGTGGTGAAGCGCTTTCTACTGTCGGAGGTGGCCACCCATTGCAAGGGTCTGCAGTCGCTGCATGTGGACTATGACGTCGCTGAGGACCGCGACGGTGGCGGGATGATGTCACTGGTGGCCAACTGCCGGGGGCTGAGGGAGCTGCATGTGGGGTGCGGGGGGGCGCTGCCCTGGTTAGGCCAGCTAGGCATCACTGACACCTTTCTGGAGATGCTGGCGGCAAACTGCCGCCAGCTGGAAGTGCTGTCGCTGGACGGGTGCCCCGGGGTGACGGATGCCGGCGTCACGGACGTGGTGGACCGCTGCGGGGCCCTCAGGCATGTCGCCATTGGCCGGTGCCCCGGCGTGACTGATGCCAGCATGCGGCGGATCGGCGCCAGGTGTCGCGACCTGGTGCACCTGGAGGTCCGCAACTGCGAAAAGGTGACGGATGAAGGGATGAAAGAAGTGGCGGCAGGGTGTCGCGAGCTTCAGTACTTGAAGGTGGGAGAGGGGTTTGCCCGATCTCGAGCACTAACGGATGCTAGCATTGTGGCGGTGGGGGCGCACTGCCACCAATTGCGGACGCTCAAGGTGGACAGTATCGGCGACGAGGGTGCCGTTGCTATCGCGCAGGGGTGCCCCCATCTGCAGAAAGTGAGGGTAAGGTGGGAGTCAGAGAGTGTCACGGATGTCGGCGTGAAGGCGATCGGGGAGCACTGCCAGCAGTTACGTGTGCTGCGGCTGGCGCAGTGCAACAAGGTGACAGATGCTGGCATTGCGGCGGTGGCCACCCACTGCCACGATCTCACCCAGCTGGATGTTTGCAGGGGGGGCGGCATCACTGACGCCAGCATTACCCTGTTGGCGGAAAACTGCCCCGGCTTGAAGGCGCTGTGGCTGCGCGAGTGCCAAGGGGTGTCGGACGAGAGCTTAATCGCTGTGGCCTCGCGATGCCCCGGGCTGGTATACTTGCGTCTGTCAAAGTGCACGAGTATCACCGATGCCGGGCTTATGCCTTTCATTGAGCGGGGCAAGCTGCAATGGCTGGAAGTGCCGGGCTGCCCCCGGCTGTCCCCGCGGGTGTTCCAGCAACTGGGTGAAAAATGCCGCAAGCTGGCATACCTGGATGCCGGTGGTTGCGACAATATGACTCGTGATCAGATCAAAGCATGGGTACCACAGGCACGAGTTGCGTTCGGGTTAGCTGCTCGCTTGGTTATCGTTTAATTGTTTTATTCCTTTTTTCAATCGAGTCATGAACTACTCAAGTTTTGTACTTGTTATTAATTAAAAAGCATGTGACTGCGTCACGTGGGTGCCAATACAGAGTAAAGGAACCTTCAACCCCTGTACACAATGAGAAGGAGGGAGGGCGCCCTATAGGTTCTCTCACTGCCACAAGTGGGCAAGCCATGGCCACAGAGCGCTCTCTCCACAGCATGGTGCATGCCGGGGCGCAACACTGTGGGTGCAATACAACCATCCAATACCATAGGTAGGCTGACACATATAGCTTATTAGTTAATTAATTAATCAATTAAACTCGTGCTCCCGTTGGGGAGTCACGGAGCATTAACCCCGATGGATGGATATGGATGGATGGATGGACGGACGGACGGACGGACGGACGGACGGACGGATGGATGGATCGATGGATGGATGGATGGATGGATGGATGGATGGATGGATGGATGGATGGATGGATGGATGGATGGATGGATGGATGGATGGATGGATGGATGGATGGATGGATGGATGGATGGATGGATGGATGGATGGATGGGGACACGCAATCCTACCGGTCTAATCTATCTACAACATCAAGCCAACTCTATTATTCTAAGCTCTCTTCCCTAGGGGTCCTGTCTGGCGTGCTTCCCGCGTTTGCAAACACGTGGGCGCTTCCCCACGGGAGGGGGTTCGTTGTCCTCTATGACCTGGGCCCACTTGGCCTTGTCCATCATCTTTTTCCAAATCACGGAGAGGCCTAGCCCCCCCAATTAATAGACACGTGACTGCGTCACGTGAGCATAAGTCCTCAGTGGGAGGGGAACATGGGATGGAATGGATGGTATAAGCTATCTAGGTCCTAGTTACAGGGGTGTGGGCACCGCGGCCCGAATCGCTATGAATGCCATACTTGGTCACACGCGGAGCCCCCACAGGCTTGGGGGTGGTCTCCTTCATCACTACTTTCCATCTATCCTTGCGCACCATCTGCCTCCATATTACAGACAAACCAGGAGGCTGCCCGGGGGTGAGCCCGTCACGTCTAGTGTAGCACATGTCCATGCCGAGTCTATCACGAAGCCCCCCCATGTCCTCTACTAGCTGTTCTTTGAAGGTGCGGGCCTTGCGGCGTCTAGCATCACGGGGCCCGGCCCATGTAAGGAGGTGCCGGCCAGGCTGAGCTGGGCGCAGTCCCGTGGGGGGGCCACGTGATGTGTCTACCTGGTTGGTGCGAGCTAAGTGCAGCTGCATGGTGCTAGCTGCAGGCGCCGGTGTTAATGATGCTGGTGATATATGGCATACCGAGGTGACGACCTGTACCTTGGCATGCCATATATCACCAGCACCATTAAGCTGCGGCGCCTGCAGCTAGTAGGGCACTTAGCTCGCACCAACCAGGTTGACACCTCACGTGCCCCCCCCGGCCGCGGGACTGCGCCCAGCTCAGCCTAGCTGGCCGGCACCTCCTTACGTGGGCCAGGCCCCGTGATGCTAGACGTCGCAAGGCCCGCACCTTCAAAGAACAGCTTATAGAGGACATGGGGGGGCTAGCTAGGCCTCTCCGTGATTTGGAAAAAGATGATATGGACAAGGCCAAGTGGGCCCAGGTCATTGAGGACAACGAGCCCCCCCCCCCGTAGGGAAGCGCCCGCGTGTGCAAACATACGGGAAGCACGCCAGACAGGTCCCCTAGGGTAGAGTTGATGTTGATAGATTTTGTAGATAGCTGTTGTAGATCTATAGATTAGACCGGTAGGACTGTTTGCACCCATCCATCCATCCATCGGGGTTAATGCTCCGTGACTCCCCAACGTACGGGAGCACGAGTCTAATTAATTAATTAACTAATGCCGAGGTACAAGTCCTCACTGCGAACATGAGCAGCGTATCCTACACTAAAAATGCAAAGCTTATGTTATAAGAAAGGTAGAATCAAGACATCGGCTAAAGCGCAAGCAAATTGCCACAATTATGGAGCCAGAGCTAACTTAAGGTACTATAGCGATAAGCTAAGATTATCTGAGGTGGCAGAAGATTGTCCAGGCTCACACGCCAGCCCCTGTGGGCAAGCCCCCTCCCCCCAAGGGGAAGGGACGCTTTGCTGAGTAGCGTAGTTAGGATTTTCTAGACTAGATAGCTTAGAGTTAGCTTAGTTCGATTCCGCGGCTTCGCCCACCTCCACCCATCCAGCAAGGAATATGTGCTACATGATCTCCCAACGGAGTCATGTTATAATTTAATTTAATTTAATTTTCTACAGTTTGTGGTAAACTCCCCGCCCCGCCAGTAAAGCGCTCCCATGATGCGGTCGCATGCATACTTTTACCGGCATACATTTGGCTTGGCGAGAACTAGTTCGAACTTCCACATGATATCCATTTATCCGCTATTAATTGGACACTTCTTATTTACTTTGAAAGTAATGGGAACTCAGAATGCAAAACTCTGACATGCCCATGACAAAAAATTATGTGTACAGTGAGTTTGCAAAAACGATGTCTCTCCGAATCGTGGTACTCCCCTCCTCAAACTTTTTGGCGAGCTCTGTATCTCCCAATACCGCCGCGGCCGCCTGAAGCTGTGATCAGGGAACATAAGGCAAGCAGCCATAGTGTGGTTGCGATGCGTCAGGCATGCCGTGCAGCAAGGAAATAAACAACCATGTTCCGGCACACAGTTATCCTATAACGTAAGGAACGGCATCTGCCAGCCATGCGAGAGCCACGTTCAATTTGGTAGGTTCTTTGCGATGCAATGGAGGCGCTTGGGGACGTATACCATGCTCGTGCCGCGTGATTTTCCAGCATACCTGCGTCAGCAGCTTGTCCAATCATATAACTGGAGGGCTATATCCTGCCAATCGTAGCATATCCCTAGATAAGCATATCCTAGTACTACTACTAGTAGTACAAGTAATGGCATCCACCAGCGTAAGTACCTGCGTCAGCAGCTCGTCCAGCCGAATACCACCAGATGATACATCCTAGCACGACTGGAATGGCATTTGCCAGCTCAAGTACCTGCGTCAGTAGCTCGTCGAGCCGCCGTATGGCGCGCACGATCGTTCCCTCGAACAGGTCTGTCTTGTCCTTGATCTCCTTGAACGTGCCGCCCTGGCAGGTGGCGGGGAGACGAGTCATGTCTCAAGGGCCCAGCAAGTACATCATGAGTAAGAGCCTTCTCGTTGTGTATAGGGGTTGGAGGTTCCTTTATTGGTACCGACGTGACGCGGTCATGTGCTTTTGATTTCAAGTCATGACTTGGAGGCAGATAGAGGTGAATAGAAGTGAACTGAGGTGAAAACAAGCGAATGAGAGTTGAATACGCGGTGCAGGGCCAGGAAAGTTCCTGGTGATACCGATGGATTAATTAGTGAATTAATTTACACGTCACTGCGTTACCGATGGATGACCCGCTGCCAAAAACCTATGACAAGCTTGCGCACGGCCCACCAGCTATCTCCGCAACACCTCTCACAGCACTTCTGCCCTCGAAGCAACGCCTCGGGGTTTACTCTTTCATCCTAATTAGTACACAAGTATGTGCCTGTTCATCCTAATTAGTACACAAGTATGTGCCTGTTCATCCTAATTAGTACACAAGCATGTGCCTGTTCATCCTAATTAGTACACAAGTATGTGCCTAGATACAATATAAAAGATATACCCATGCGAGAGAGTGGCAACACAAGAGACGCGCGAAACAGTCCAGGAACCCCGGCTAAAGTGCAAACTGTCTACAATCTACACACAAGTCGGAACAGTTGACACACTCCCTCTGGAGACATCTTGCCCCCACATCTCCCACATGGCTTACGTCTACGCACGTCTCCCTCTCTGCGAGTTTGAACAAGTTTCCGTGTCTATTGGTACCGTGGAACATGCGTAGACGACGTATGCCAGCGTGGGCTGGACCTCTTCATCAACATCACAGTCCTCGGTTGATTTATTAACTACTCAGGCCTATGGTTCATCAACATTACAATCCTCGGTTTATTAATTAGCTACTGAAGCCTCTTCGTACCGTGGACCACTTGTAGACCACGTCCATCAGCGTTGGCTTGAAGGACTCGACATAAGTTTGCTCATCCAATTCCAGCCCGCACTCCTTGGACACCTGGCAGTGTGTGTAAGCAGTCCCAAAGCATGAGTGCCAACAGTAACACATAGGTACACTCCTTGGCATCACTAACAATTAGATAGGCACACTCCTTGGCATCAGTAACAGTTAGAGAGGCATACTCCTTAGCATCAGTAACAATTAGATGGGCACACTCCTTTGCATCCGTAACATACAGATAGGCACACACTCCTTGGCCACCTGGCGACCACCTAGCAAAAACGCGCGTGTTACCTACAGCCTCTGTTAACGCTTGCACTGCTTGCTGTGACAGGCGCAAGAAGTTGGCACCTGGTGGCTACCCGCACGTGTGCACGTTGCACTGGTGGCAAGATAATACTAGCAACCGCCGGCTAGTAAGGCGTGCCACAGGCACCTATGACTGGACAGCAGGTCAGCCGCATGAGCAAGCTACTGGGTCGCCTGTCGGGCCCATGGCATTATGCTCGCGTCCGGCACGCCCCAATACTCAACCAACGACGAGACAACTAGTGTGACGTGCAAGCAGGCATGCAAGCATGCGGTACGCCAGTGGATGTATGAGGAGCTGAACACGCAAAAAAGGGCAGCATCACGGTGTGGCTAAGAAATATCGGGGACAACGCACAATAAACCAGTCAAAGCAAAGCAAAACTTGAAGCCAAGCGATATAACAAATCTTGATACAGAGCAATGTAACCAAGCTTGAAGCAGTCAAAGCCAAAAGAGATCTCCTTGCGCAAAGCCAGGAGGGAGGAAACAGGCAACCCTTGGCAGGGACAGACAACGTTGTGGATGTGACTTGGGGTGTACCAAAGGCGATTGCCACTGCTCCCAACGGAGGGTGGTGGGTGGTAGAGTGGTGGGTGGTGGGTGGTGGATGGTGGGTGGTGGGTGGTGGGTGGTGGGTGGTGGGTGGTGGGTGGTGGGTGGTGGGTGGTGGGTGGTGGGTGGTGGGTGGTGGGTGGTGGGTGGCGGGTGGCGGGTGGCGGGTGGTGGGTGGTGGGTGGTGGGTGGTGGGTGGTGGGTGGTGGGTGGCGGGTGGTGGGTGGGAATGGAGGGGAGGGGTTCAGGCGGGGACGCAAAAACGGATAGCATGCGCCCTGATGCTTGAACATTGTACGTGATTGTTACAGTAGGAATACACTACTATAATTCGCTAGTAGTATTACAACACTATCATACTTTGCACGTAGCACAGATAACGTCAGCCAGCAACCCCATGGAACAAAGTAGCAGTATGGCAAGCCTAAAGTAGCTGTAAGGCAAAGTAGTAGAAGTATGGCAAGCCTGTGCACCGAAAGTTTGGCACCCTTTCTTTGGAAGGTACGGACTACAGCCTGTGAAACAGGGGAGGGAGGGTCAACGTGTGGTCAAGCTTGCTGCGAGCAAAGAGCCACCCACCTTGGCGATGTGCCGGGCAGTGTCCTGCAGCACCTTCAGGGGGGCATCCAGGTTGGCCTTGAGGCGCACCTGCATGGGGCGGTCGCAATTCCAATGCCATACATGCACCAGGATTGAAAAGCAAAAAAAGTAAGTGACACGTTTTTCGACATTATGCCTCCGTTGGGAGAGCTGTCTCGCAGAGCGCCCTAGGAAAAGTTGTCAAACGACAGATCCTATACAACGTGACGTGGGATGGAGTAGGGCCATCGATGATCCTTGGCCGCTACACAAGACCATGATGTGGGGCGATGGGAAGTATCTTTTCAAAGTTTGTTTGTTTGGTTCATCGTAGTAGATTGTTTTATCAGTCCCTGGCCAAGGGGCTGAGCCATACAGGAAAGAATCACCTCCTCGACAAGCAAGACTTGCGCACGCACAAGCTGCCAAAATGCTCTCATCTCCTCATAAACCATAATCTTTCCTGTTACGGGGTGCCAAAATACGGACCTCCTTGTTAGCCAACGCCTATCCTCTAAGGTGCCCAAGCGCGCACCTCCTCTGTAGCCAACGCTTGTCCTTTTATACCGAAACACACACCTCTTCGTTGGACTTCTCCACCGGAATGAGGCAGGACGCGAGCGCCACTGCCTGGTGCTTGTCAAGGTCATTGAATGCACCTGGCAGAGGGGGGGTGGGCATTGCATATGAAAAAGGCGGCGGGTGGCGGGCGGCGGTGCTGGCGGGTGATAAGATTTGTACGGGCATAATAATTGGATAGTTGCACGTGGGAGGCGAGGGAGCCGTGCAGTATAGGGGGGAGGAGCTGCGGGAACACGAAAGGGGAAGGAAACAGGATGTGAAAAAAAATTCAAGTACAAGTACTAGGGTCGCCAGGCGATGCGTGAACGCACCTTCAAAAGCCCAAGACACAAAGCAGTAGTACTAACTCTTATAGTACTCTATCTAGTCGTAATGTTATTCATTGCACTCAGTATTAGCACCAAGATGTTCCCCCCACCCTCGCAAACGCGCTTCAGTCGCCAGCAGCTAGCGGCGACATTTAATAGCAGACGAGGGAGGCAGCATTAGTTTACTGTCCTGGTTACCCACCCTTATGAGCTGGATTGTCCGCCGTCCCTGGAGAGGTTTACTGAACATCAAACCAAGAAACTACCATTTCACCCAACTAGTGTACAATAATAAGAATCATACTAACAACCATAATAACAATAACAACAACAATAATAATAATGATAGTAATGATGCTTTATGTACCCTCGAACATGAGCTCGGTCGCCAGCAGTTCGTCGGCAGTGTCGATGAGGCACGCAGCGCGCCCCTTGAGCTGCACGATGCCTTCCTCGTCGACACATCCCAGCCGCTTGAGCACGCGCGTGCGGCTGCGCAGCTCCTCCTTGAATTGTTGCAGCTGGCGGGAGGGGGCGCACAATAAGGCAAGGGTGGAAATGACGAGAAGGATGAGATGATGATGGCGGGGGTGGCAGGTGAGGCAACACGCATGGAACACGCATGATGACACGGATGATGACACGCATGATGACATGCAGGATGACACGAGTAGGATGACACGAATAGGATGGCACGAATAGGATGACACGAATAGGATGACGAATAGGATGGCACGAATACGATGACACCGCAGGGTATGGCAAGCGAAGACCGCATAGAGCCAGTGAGCAAGGCATATACAAATCGCCCAAGACGAGGGCAACGCGTACGCAAACCCGCCAGCGGGAGGAAGGGTGCCAAGGTGTGGCGCCACGTGTGTGTGGGAGGATGAGCGCCAAGGTGAGGGATAAGGTCATTCTAAGCAGCACTCACGTGCGAGCTGCGGATCTTGGCCTTTAGCTCCTTGATCGCCGCCTCGTGGTCTGCCTTCATCTCGAACAGGGACAGCTTCTCCGAGTGAGACTCTTGCATCTGTCACACAGCGACCATGACAGATGAACGTTGTGGATAGACAGTGACAGATGGCAGAATATGGCAGCTTCTTTGTGTGAGACTCTTGCATCTGTCCCAAGGCAAGTGACCAACGCATGAGGTGGACAAAGGGCAGCAGATGGCAGCACGTTCAAGTGAGGCTTGTGAATCTGTCACAAGACAGACACCGTGACGCCACCAATAATGGGCCGTGACCAAACATCAGGCCAGGGCCGTCAGGGAACGATGCGGCCTAAAATGGCAAGGCCCTTTGAAAAGAGCTACGCAAGAAAGGCCCAAGAAAAAGCAAGGAAAGTGCCAAAAAAAGGGCGTCAGCGCATGTTTTGGTCGTGCTCCCTAATAGTGAGCTTCTTCGCCACTTCCTAATCCATGACCCTCCACCCCTCACCTTGTGGGTCGGGTTCTTGACCACATACTCATCACGCACACACCAACTCACTCTCACCTTGTGGGTCGGGTTCTTGACCAGCTCTCCCATCCATCACGAATCGTTTCCTATCGAGGCACCACCTTGTGGGTCGGGTTCTTGACCAGCTCTCCCATCCGTTATCATTTCCTATCGATGCACCACCGTGTGGGTCGGGTTCTTGACCAGCTCTCCCATCCATCACGAATCGTTTCCTATCGATGCACCACCGTGTGGGTCGGGTTCTTGACCAGCTCTCCCATCCATCACGAATCGTTTCCTATCGATGCACCACCGTGTGGGTCGGGTTCTTGACCAGCTCTCCCATCCATCACGAATCGTTTCCTATCGATGCATCACCGTGTGGGTCGGGTTCTTGACCAGCTCTCCCATCCATCACGAATCATTTCCTATCGATGCACCACCGTGTGGGTCGGGTTCTTGACCAGCTCTCCCATCCATCACGAATCGTTTCCTATCGATGCACCACCGTGTGGGTCGGGTTCTTGACCAGCTCTCCCATCCATCACGAATCGTTTCCTATCGATGCATCACCGTGTGGGTCGGGTTCTTGACCAGCTCTCCCATCCATCATGTATCATTTCCTTTCACTGTCTCACCTTGTGGATCGGGTTCTTGACCAGTTCGGCCTCCAGCCGCTCGACCTCGCGCACGGCCGCCACCAGCGAGGGGTCATCGATCTCCATGTCCTGCCGCAGCGGACAAGATGAGAGAACCACACCCAAAAGGCAAGCTTGTCAACCACCTGGATGAGGCCAAGCAACCCGACCACCCGCCGGCCGGCCCGCTCGTCCACCCCCAAATGCCTTCCACCTGCTTACGAAGGGGGGCCCTGTGGGCACGCCTCCATGAACCCCCCCCGCGACCCACCTGGATGGGGTCCACCAGGGGGATGCCCATGTGGAACTTCTTGTGCACCTCCTGAAGCGCCAGCTGGACGCTCTGACGCGCCTCCAGCGGCCGCAGATCCCCCGGCAGCGCCAGCTTTATGCTGCTCATCGCCACCAGGAGCTGCAGCGGAACCGGCAGCTGCGACGAGGGGGCAAGGCAGGGCATGTTCACCCAGACAATCAGGAGAAGACACTGAGTGAGCCATGAGGAGAGCCAGATTTATGCTGCTACTAGTCACAAGCTGTTGCATGACCGGCAGATGCAACAACGGGGCCAGGCAAAGGCAAAGGGGGCCGTGCACATCATCTCTCACCAAAGTCTTGTGTGTGAGCCATGGCAAGCTGCCGCGGGACAGGCAACAGCAGGCACTGGGGCAACACAGGGACATTCTCCCCCAAACATACATAGGGCTTCTATCACATAGGCACTATTCATGCTACGTAGAAGCAACAAGCTTTTGGGTAGCAAGCAACTTTTACTGTCTGAAAGGAGGGAACAATAAACATGGCCAGGTGCAGGCACAGGGCAGCACAAGGCGTTGGGAGATGGCCATGCAGGCCAGCTTCACGGGCAGCGCGGCGCGCGGGATCCATCGCATGCCAGGTGCCATGGATACATGCAGGCATGGCAGCAAGCATGAGGGGAGGGGGTGCACGAGTGACAGGCATGACTTGGGTCCATGGGGGGAAGTGGGTGCGGCGAACAGGGCAACAAAACAGGAAGCCGTGCGAAAGTGCGGACACCAAATGAACCCCTCATCACCCACCATGTGCACCCCCCCCTTTTAAGCTACAATTAGCCCCCTGTCACACACCACCCCCTTCCCCGTATACCGTGTTCCTATCACCCACCACGTGCATCTCGCCTCCCCATTTACTACAGCCACCCACTAATGAAGTGATCACAACTTACCCCACGCATCTCCCTCAGTTGCCTATTAATACTTGCAATCACACACCACGTGCATCTCTCCCTTCTCGTCACGCCGTGCGGGCCTGGGCACCGCCCCCTGCCGCCCGTCCCCTTCCCCTGTGGAGCACCGCAGCAAGATGTCCACCGTGTACGCCGACATGGCGTCGCGCGATAGGTCCACCTCGCCCGGTGCACCCTGTGCGGCCTGCTGGGCCGAGCCAACGGGCTGGTTCTTGCGGACCACCGACACGACTATGCCCCAGCCCCAGTCAACGTCGTTCCGCACGCGCACCTGCACATGCAACGTGGCATGCGACAGCATTGGCACAGACTTCTTGAGAGGGCTTCCAACAGCATTAGCGCTCGTCGTTCCGCACGCGCACCTGCCCGCACAAGGGGGCGTGCGGCGGCATTAGTGCAGACGTCCAGGGGCTTTCCATGGCATTGACACAAGAGATGGCATAGACACTCATGTCATAGCATGAGCATTGACCGCTCCTCATGTACCCGCGAGCACGAGGGGACGTTAGCAACGGCAGTGCAGATAGGCCTGAACTAATTAATGAATTGACATCACATAGTCTGCGTAATTTATTCAGTGACGGCAGACGCAGATATGAATTACTAATTAATTAACTGACTCATCAATATCACGTGGTCTGCATAACGCTTCAGTGACGGCCGAGCAGACCTGCTCTCGGCCAGACGTGGATGGAGCGTTTTGGGGACGTCAGATGGTGTAAGGGTTGAGGGGCAACTTGATAGCATTCGTGCGGATGACACTGGGGGCAAGTTATATGGCACTTAATATGTGTGTAGCACTGGGGCAGGCAGAGCGGTAGATGGAAGGCCACTTGATGGCATTTGCATGCACGTGGGTGCTGATTAGGGACCCTTTAATAGCGTCACAGAGGATCTCCGCTTAGATTCAGCAGGACGTTGCGCAGCATCAGTGGAAACGGGGGTTGCAACATGCATAGTAGTATGCGTTTAGCTAACATGACGGGAGATCTGATCATCAGTGCGATAGGGGACAAATTATGGGGACCTTGCCTTGGAATACCCACCCAGCATTGCAGCCATGAAATGTGGCATGGCCATCTGATAACTGTTGCTGGCTTGCCGTACTAGTCTATATGCTTTCTGTTGCTATTGTCTTTTTCAGGCGGAGCCGATTTTCGGAAGAACCGCTAGGTTCGCAAGAATTGGCGAAGCTTATAAGGCCGTACACGTGAGAAATACATAGGAATACGGGATAAAATCCGTCAATCCATACATCCATACATCCATGCATCCACCGAATTAGTCCCTAATTTGCAAGCATAAGGGCGAGGTTCTTCCGAAAATTGGTTCCGCCGTAGAGTTTCAATGGACAAGTTGCAAACGCGCACGTTACTTGATACTGTTTAGTTTAGTGCAGTATGGTTTCCGTTGACTCAGTCCTTTTACTCTCTAGTTTAGTGTAGAAGACTTTCCATGGCCCCTGCCAACCACGCTGACATACAACGTGTACTGCCATATACTTGCGGTCTGCATGCCATCAATAGCAGCGCCCACATGGCAGGCGGATAAACACAGCATGGGGACCAATACACAAACTGGAGCTCACACGTAGCCCACCTGGCAACAGGGAAGAGTTCTCCCGAATAGAGTCACTCCTACCTTATATCCTTTCTTCTTATTATACTACCGAAGCAGTCAAAATCACTTTGCGACCATGTATTTTGCGACCCCAAAAGGTAAAAGTTTATATTTGCGTCTTGCGAGGCAAAACTATTTCAACATGGTAATTGCGACGCTTCGCTTTCTTAGTATAATCGAATGAAACTAGTACAAATCCAAGTAGGCACGTACAGTGGCATGTTTGCGAGCCAAAATAAAGCACATTAATAGAAGTTTGCGAGGTCGATTCGCAAAGTCTTTCTCGCAAAGTGATTTTGACCACTACGGTACTAGAGGTATAACACCTTTGTTTGATCCTGACATGTACCAGCATTCCAGCATGGTCTACACTGAAGCTCACGCACCAGCCGGCCGGGCCGCAAGTAGTGGAGGCAGCGGTCAGGTCGGAAAATGGCAGCGAGAATGACCTTCTCCTGCTCCCGGATGGCCGTGCGCAGGGCATCGTACTCGCGAAGGGTGTCCTGGGGGGGGGGGGGGGGGGGGGGGGGGGGGGGGAGGGGGCAGGAGCGTACATTTTATCATTACACAGATGAAAAAGGATGACTTGGTCAGTCAGTAGCATCCAAGATTCAATCGGTACAGATGAGGGCATCAAGGGGTACAAGGTATAGGGGGCCCCAGGTCAGGGGTCAAGATAGAGGGGTCACCATGGACCCCCCTCTACTCAACAACGGGCTGCTGAGTGGTAGAGTAGAAAGCAAAGATGAATGGGGTGGACGGGCCGTCAGGAGCATCCGCCTACCACTCGTGCATGTACTGGGTGCATATCCCGGGCGCACAAATATCTTTAGTCATCTCTATACCTACATGAATCTGGGTGAATATCCTGGATGCAAACATCACACATTTCCATATCTCCATATCTTTATATTCATATTTCCAAAAAAAACAGTGTTCCTGTGTTTTTTTTTTTTCAGTCCAAGTTGAGAATGGAAATGATGGAATAAACAACTGAATGCGAGAAAGAACTTGTATTGTGGAATAATACAGGAAGCTGTGAGCTCAGAATGGGAAAATGAGGCAACGAAGCTGCTCGGTGTGGTGGCACTCCCCAGTGCTACGCCTATATGCCTAGGCAACGCCGACTAGCAGCGACTACCAGTGGACAACTGTACACTGCAATGCCATGCGACCACGTCACCTGCATCAACTACACTTGGCCCACTAGAACCGTATAACCCGGCTCTGACGGGTCGAGCTAGAGACTAGGCACAGTCTGGCACTAACTGCACAACAGTCCATATGACACCTCAGTACCGTACTGAGGTGTCCCGCTCAGCCGCGGTGGGCAATACGTGGCACGCAGGCCGGAATCCGTGTGTCAGCCTAAACATCTCAGCTAACTGCCGCTGCCACTGCTGCACATGCATGCATGCCCCATCTGGCAAATAGACCAGTTCAAGTATCAACGTATCATCAACCCAATATATCGTCTCACCTTGCCCAAGAGCTCGGTCGCCACTGCTGCGCGCACCCCTCCCATCTAAATATAGACCAGCGCTAATAAAATGTTTTTATGCTACTATCTCACCTCGCCCGTGAGCTTGATTGCTGCCGCCTTCTGCCGGTGCTCTTCAATCTTCTTCTCCACCTCCGGCAGATTCTGGCAAACGCCACACGTTCATGAAGCAGAGTAAATCAGAGCAAGGGCAGTATAAGGTACATGTGGCATTACATGAGAGCATGGGCCAGATGTGCTAACGCAACACGTGTGTGAGGTAGAGGAAACCAACGCAAGGGCAGTACAAGGGGGAGGCGGCTTATTTTGTCACTGTAGTGACCAAATACTACACAATTCGATATAATGACCAAATGCTACACCATGTGCTATAATGATCAAATGCAACGCCATGCGCTCACCTGCTTGTGCTGAACTGGCAGAAGCTGTCGTATAGCATTTACTGTACATTCTCTAATTCCTATAATACTCATAGTGACCGCGTGACCGGTCCTCACCAGCTCATGCTGGAACTGGTGGAAGCTGCGCTGGATAACCGAGAGGGCGTTCATCTCTCCATCCGCGCGCACCATCAGGTTGAGCAGCGTGTAGTAGCTCAGGTGGAATGTGCTCATCTGGCAGGGGGGGGGGGGGGGGAAGAGGGGGGGGAGGAAGGGGGGGAAGGGAGCCAGCGGGGTGACTGATTGTTACATCCGTTGCGCACAAGTAACTTGGTTGCGCATCATACGATTGCGCACAATTACATTGGTTGCGCATAATTAGATTGGGTTACATTGGCTGCGGATAATTAGATTGCGCACAATTACATTGGTTGTGCATTATTAGAATGGGTTACATTGGTTGCGCATAACTATGTTGTGTTGCATGGATTGCGTAGAGTCTCAAATCGCTGCTCGGGTGGAATGTGCTCATCGGGAAGGGGGGAGGAGAGATAGGAGGGAGGGGCGGGATGGGAGCGAGTGGGGTGTACCTTGGTTGTTGTCGTTGCTTGATCTTCCTATCTACCGAGGACATGGCTGGGACCACACGGCTGTGTGCCCCATGAGCTGCCTGGGGTAGGACCGCCAGAGGGCAGCCCACCATGAACACGATGTCCACAAAGCTAACAATAGCAACAACAAGAGTAAAAACCACCACCACCACCGCCACCACCACCTTGAATACATTTACCACATCGCTAACAACAGCAACAACAAGAGTGAAATCGCAGGCATGGCTTATTCATTGATAAAGCGTTGACAGAGCATTGAAAACGTAGGCATTGATTGGGCTACCAAGCTCACAATAAATATAATACTACATCGTTGCTTGCACTACCTATATAATACTACATCGTTGCTTGCACTATCTACATAATGCTACATCGTTGCTGGCACTACATATATGCTGCATGGCACGCAACACCAGCTCGGGCTCGACCAGGCAACAACAACAGGGAATATAAATAGGCGCAGACGCACCATGCACGCGCCAAGGGTTCGGGCTGGCCCAGCATCACGCTCACTTCACTATAACGCAAAAGATGTTCAGAATCTGCCACGTGGCACGCACCAACGGCTCGGGCTTGCCCAGCATCATGTTGCGGCACGTCTCCATCTCCAGCTGGTGACCACGGGTCAAGCATGGGTCAAGCATGGGTCAAGCATGGGTCAAGCGTAGGTCGAACGCGGATCAAACGTGTGTCAAATGTGGGTCTTCGCACGGGTCCAACGTGGTTCAAAACATGCATCATATTCGCATGGGTCAAATGTGGGGCATCGCTTATGGATCCATGTGCAAGTTTGATGCATGGGTCAAACGTTGACATGTGGGCCAAACACACGGCAAGCACAGGACAAACAAGTGGCCAGCACACGTCACACGCACAGCGAGCATACGTCAAATGTGTGACAAGCGCGAGTCAAGCAGAGTCCACTGACCACTCACCCAGGGAAAATGTCCATGTCTATCAAGCCATCACAATTTTATCCTAAACCCGCCCTCTTCAACCATTCCTATGCATAGTCCCACCCTATTTACAGGCCAATCCTATTAATAGGCTCGCCATGGCCCGGTGCCCAGTATCGCATCATGGGCACCCGGGATACATCATGCCAGCCACAAGGACCCATGGGGCATGGGGGCATGTGGCTGCCGCCCATGGGAACGGACGCCAGTGGCAGCCGATCACGATAAACAGGATTATAACCCTTGCATGACTAGGTACGGCCCAAGAAGAAGAGCTTTCCTTATTTCCTTCCTCCATCCCGCGCCTGGTCGCGGCCGCGAGAGCCGTCGGCTGCTACCGAATCGCATGCTCCACAGAACGAGCTGCGTTTGCTATAAAACCAATCGAATGATAGCCGCCTTCTTGGTAGCCAATGTGTATGGCAGAGTACTATGGCTTCGAAAGGCAACCCCCTAATGGTAGCAAGCCATAATGTTATACTACTATGTATGGCAGAGTACTATGGCTTCGAAGGGCAACCCCCTATTGGTAGCAAGCCATAATGTTATGTGCGATTGCCTGTGAAACCCAAGTCATGTTCATGTAGGGATAGTGACTGTTCGTTGTGAGACGGTCTAGGGACGGTGGCTGCCCCATGTCCTGACACCGCGTAGCAAGCCGCAGGGTAGCAAGCGATCTCCTGTTTCGCCAAACGCAGCGTGCCGGCGAAACACTCCCATCCATACACGCCCGCAACGACGCAGCACGTGCCCTGACACCTAGCACACGCCCGCAACGACAAAGCACGTGCCCTGACACCTAGCACACGCACGCAACGACGAAGCACGTGCCCTAACACCTAGCACACGCACGCAACGACGAAGCACGTGCCCTGACACCTAGCACATAACACCCAGCATGCTGGTTGTCTTGTCGATACTGGCAGGGGAAGGAGAGGGGCAGTGTAAAGCGGCTGTACAGGGAGCACTCACGTCGGCCTCGGCCATGAGGATGCACAAGCCCTTCTCGTCCATGCCGCGCCGCCCGGCACGCCCGCTCATCTGGCGACGTGAGCAAACGAGACAAGGCATCACAGACCAAGCCATGAGCTCATCTGCCACAAAAAGAAAAAGAATGTAACGAGGAGCACACGAGAGAGTAGGCCGTATTCGTCACACGAGTTGCTTAACATAGGAGATTGCAGACTGGTGCGCCCACGCACTTGGCACAAGACGAAAATGACAAGTGGATGATATCAATGAGACAGCCAGATGGATGACATGACGATGTTAACAGTGGATACGACAACTTATCGATTCGACTGGCACAAGGGGAACGTAACGCATGGATGACACGACAACATTGATAGGGGATATGACAACTTATCAATTCACCGGGCACAAGGGGCACGAAACTCATGATGATAAGACAACATTGGTAGGGGACATGACGACTTATCAATTCAACTCCACCAGGGGAACGTAACACATGGACAAAAGGAAGACAGCGGCGAGCTCGGAGCCATGGGACAGGTGGCATTTGTGGTGCTTGTGCTATGGATAGCTACACGAATAGGAGCAACAGCATGACCTAGCCATGCTAGTGATAACGACAATGATAACAACCCCAATGCAGCTGTCTCCACAGTTGGTACTGCACTGCTGGTGCCTCCACTGCTGGGGTCTCCACGGTGTGTGCACACATGACAAGGTTCCTCGCCGCGTGCCTACCTGGATGCATTCGCCCAACGTAAAGAAGCCATGGGTCCCGTTGCTCTAAACCACACCCCTACCCCCTTACCCCCTACCCCCTACCCCCTACCCCCTACCCCCTACCCCCTACCCCCTACCCCCTACCCCTACCCCTACCCCTACCCCTACCCCTACCCCTACCCCCTACCCCCTAACCCCTACCCCCTACCCCCTACCCCTACCCCCTACCCCTACCCCTACCCCCTACCCCCTTACCCCTACACTCTATACCCTAAACAACTGAATGAGCTATTACAGCTGCCGTCCACCACACATAACTGGATATGCTCGGCCGATGTGAGGTAATGGCTGGTCGCGTGGCCCAACACCCGACACCCTGAACTACTGGATGGGCACCTAGCTTAGCTGCTGCCATTCGGCACAGGTACCTGGATGTACCCGCCTAGCGTGCATGGCCCCATCTCTACCACACACACCCTAGACTAGTGGACGGCCTCTAGCCGCTGGCTGCTGCCCCAGGTACCTGGATGTACTCGCCGGACGTGAGGAACCGGGAGGCCTCGCCGTCCCACTTTTGGATCTTGGTGAACACGACCGTGCGCGCGGGCATGTTCAGGCCCATGGCAAACTGGGGTGGGCGAGGGGGGTGCACCGGGGGCAGGAACGAGGTGAGGGGTTGGTGGGTGTCTTGTGTAAGCGTGCTGAGCACCATGCTTGATGTTCCATTATTAAAATCAAGTGGTTCCAGTATCGAAACATGCACTGTTGGGTGTGAAGAAACGGGGGGGTGCAGTGGTGTTTCATGATAGGCCGGAAACGTCATGTGGGAGAAGAAAACTGCAGGGGGGTACGACATACCAGCCTCGGGGGGGGGGGAGGGATGGGGAGCTAAACACAAGGGTGAGTAACCAGCGAAAGGAACTCAATTGGGAGAAGCAATTTTATCCATGGACAAGTAGACCCGGCGGGGGCCAAGCCCCCTATAATTTTGGACTACTATTGGAGACTCCTATCCAAGTCCGGCTGCTCTCTAAATTCCCGTGCCCGTGCCCGTGGCCCCGTGGCCCGTTGCCCACGGCTGCTGGCTAGAGGCCCGTTGAAGTTAATTCCATCCCTCCGGGGCTAGTTGCCCGTGGCCCGTGGCTAGTTGCCCGTGGAGACAGTAGTGGCCTGTCGCGCGTCACTCCTTGGTCCC
Organism: Mesostigma viride; assembly: GCA_009746045.1. NCBI lineage: Eukaryota > Viridiplantae > Streptophyta > Mesostigmatophyceae > Mesostigmatales > Mesostigmataceae > Mesostigma > Mesostigma viride. Next base: position 2,264,865 of record RPFO01000436.1, on the reverse strand, counting down.
TTGCTGAAACTGCCCATGGCTAGTTGCCCATGGCTAGTTGCCCGTGGCTGGTAATTGCCTGTGGCTATTGGCCCGTGGCTGTTCGCCCGTGGTATTAACCACTGGCCCGTCGCCCGTTGCCAGTCGCCGCTGAAATTCCTTCCGTCCCTCTCCGATACTGCCCGTTGCTAGGGGCCCGTCGCCTGTCGCCCGTCGCCCGTCGGCGCTGAAATTCCTTCCGTCCCATTTTCCTTGTCTGCGCCCCGGAGAGGAGGCCGCTGAAGCGGCCGTGCGCCTGGCCCTTCCCGCGTAGAGTATCTGCGATTCGTCCCTCGATCTCCAGAGATCTCCGGAGTAACCCCAAACGGCTGTTTTTTTGTTCCACGATTCACTACCTAATGATCCGAAATACTGCCCTAACAAGGCGACAAACGGTCACGAACTTTGATTTATATAGGTGTTGGGATGATTGTTGAACTAATTTTTCTTTGTACTTATTCAAACGTTACAAGTATTCTTACCACCCATCAAGCTCAAATGGTGACTATAACTCGAGGCCGCTATGGTGCCCCGATTACCAGAAACATTAGGCTATTTCCAGCAATGATGGTAGTCATGGCGGTGGTGGCGGCGGCAGCGGCAGCAACGGTGGTATTGGTGGCGGTGGTGGTGCTGCTGGTGACAATATCACACCTAAAAGTCTATCAGCAAGCCAAACCCGTAACATGTATATAAAAGCCAATGCCTCCTTATCTCGGCCGCAAAGAGGTTTTTAATGAGCCCCTCGTGAAACAGCAATACTCGGCCAACGCTAGGACCAATACACAACAGTAATATCGGTTACTCCTGTTGAACACAGCCTCCCCTCACCGTCTCGGTTGCAAAGAGCGCCTTGATGAGCCCCTCCTGGAACAGGATCTCGACCACCTCCTTGAGCAGGGGCAGCAGCCCGGAGTGGTGCACGCCAATGCCACGCTTGAGGATGGGCAGCAGCTCGGTGATGGCTGCCATGTCGCGGTCGCCCTCCGCCAGGCAGGACACCGCGTTGGTGAACACCTGGCCGTAGGGGGGGGGGGGGGGCGGGGGGGGGGTGAAAGATTTTTTGGCAGCAGCTGCAAGCAGCAATGATCAGCACTGACGCAAGCAGTGGTTACTCGCGGTTGTCCAAAGCCGCAATAGCAAGCACTTGCCACAAGCCGCAAATTATTGACATATTACTTAGCAGCACACACATGCAGGAGAGAGCCCAGGGAGGGAGTAGAACAGCGGAGGAGGGAGAAGTGCCCAGTGTGTCAAGGTAAGGGCAAGGTAATACGCGTCGATCCGCAAACAGGTGAGGGTACACATAGGGAGGAAGCACAAGAGATGCGTATAGGAGGCAGAGTGGATAGCCAAGGGGGGCAGTCCACAAGCTGCACAAGGCTGCCCAAGCTTGCGTTACCAGCCTTGTGCAAACTTTCGTATTTTGGATGAAGATGGCGACATGATCCTATGATATTTTCATTTCAATTTATTATATTAAAAGGCCCGAACAACTACCTGATCATCATATGCAATGACACCCTCCAAAACATAGACAGCTGCCACCATGGTCCCCAGCGTCCCCTCTTCTTTAGTATCTACCTTTTCTGGATGCGCCTCTTGCAAATGACCTCCCACCCTCACCTCCTCCACCTCGACCTTCCCCTTCACCTCCTTCCCCTTCGCCTTCTCCTCCTCCAATGCCCTCACCTAACGCCCATTTCTCCTCTCCCTTCACCCTCCCCCACCCCAACTTCCATCTCCGTCCCCTTCTTCACCCTCCGCACCACCTTCTCCGCCCTCCCCCTCCCCTCCTTTCCCTCCCTTCGCCCTATCAGACTCCCCCTCCCCTCGTCCAGCATCTCCTTCTCCTCCTCCAATGCCCTCACCTATTCTCATTCCTCGTTTCCCTTCCCCCTCCCCCTTTCCCCCCCTCCCCCTCCACCTTCCCCCTCCCCCTCCCCTCCCTCCCCTCCCCCTCCCCTCCCCCTCCCCTCCCCTCCCCTCCCCCTCCCCCCCCCCTCCCCTCCCCCTCCCCCTCCCCCTCCCCCTCCCCTCCCCTCCCCCTCCCTCCCCCTCCCCTCCCCCTCCCCTCCCCTCCCCTCCCCTCCCCTCCCCCTCCCCTCCCCCTCCCCCTCCCTCCCCTCCCCCCCCCCCCTCCCCTCCCCCTCCCCCCCTCCCCCCCCCCCCCCCTCCCCTCCCCCTCCCCCTCCCCCTCCCCTCCCCCTCCCCCTCCCCCTCCCCCCTCCCCCCTCCCCCTCCCCCTCCCCCTCCCCCTCCCCCTCCCCCCCTCCCCCTCCCCCCTCCCCTCCCCCCTCCCCTCCCCCTCCCCCTCCCCTCCCCCCTCCCCCTCCCCCTCCCCCTCCCCCTCCCCCCTCCCCTCCCCCTCCCCCTCCCCCTCCCCCTCCCCCTCCCCCCTCCCCCCTCCCCCCTCCCCCTCCCCCTCCCCCCTCCCCCCCCCTCCCCCTCACCTCCTCCACCATCTCCTTCTCCTCCTCTGTGTTGAAGTCCATCTTCTTGCGGAACATCGCACCGCCATAGTTCTCACACTCGCGCCGGCTGAAGCTGAACACGATCACAGGGTACAGCTTCTTCTCGGATATCATCTGCCAGGGGGGTCATGGCCAAATTGGTTGGTTGGTGTGAAGGGGGTGGGGGTAGGGGTGGAGGGTTGGGGGGGAAGAGATGAAGAGGGTTGTTTGTGGGCACGAATCCATTAAGTTGGATTATTTACTTCAGGAACAACTTCTGTATTATCTGGTACATGTTGTCCATCTCTTTTTCATACTGATTAACCTAATAACTACGCACCTCTATAAAATTGTACATGTCGTCCATAACCAAACCCACTATGCTGAATATTATCTAAGATACCACTATCTACACGCACCTTTATGATCTTGTACATGTCATCCTTCCCCTTTTCCTCGGGGGCCACCGTGCCGTTGGCGCCCCCACGGCCGCCCCCGCCCCTGCCCCGTCCGCCCCGTCCGCCTCTGGCCGCGCCTCCCCTTGCTGCCCCTCCGGGCGCTGCCTCCTCCTTTTCGAACGTGGCGGCCAGCTTGTTAAAGTTGTCCTCCCGAAAATTGCCCCTGTGGACGCAAGCCGGGAGATGCACGCGCAACTGCAAGTTAGTTGCCAGCCTAAGTCAACAACCAAAAAGTAAAAATCACAGCCGCAACAAACAACTCACAACATCGCCACCACACCCTCCGCTTATCCACCACGAAGTAGAGTCCTGTTGCCCTTAACCCCCAGCACGCACTGTCACCCACAAAAGGAAAAACTTCGCGACAAAAACTCATCCACCACCCAGCACACACGACGATGATGCCCCGTTCATGCGCCAACCACGGAAGAGCCGGTGCCCACCCAACCCCAGCACCCACAGCTCATCCACCACCAGGTGCAGCCCCCCCCGACCCCCACCAACACCAACACCAAACACACACACAACGCACACAGCACGCACCGCTCATCCACCACCAGGTAGAGGCCGGTGCCCCCCTTGGGGAACACATAGTGTTGGAGCGGCGTCGGCCGGTACTGCGTGAGGACGACGTGGCACGGGCAAGCGTGCAGCTTGACGACCCATCGCGCAAACTCGTTGGCGTTGGCCATGGTGGCCGAGAGGAACACCATGCGCGCCTTCTTGGGCAGCATCATGATGGACTCCTCCCACACCACGCCGCGCTCGCGGTCGCGCATGTAATGGATCTCGTCAAACACGACCCAGGAGACCTCGCGCATGATGTCGCTCCCCCGGTACATCATGGAGCGCAGGATCTCGGTGGTCATCACGAGGCAGGTGGCGTTGGGGGAGAGGGTGACGTCACCGGTCATCAGGCCGACGTCGCCATCAAAGACCTCACAGAGGTCACGGTATTTCTGGTTGCTGAGCGCCTGGGGGCGGAAGCCGGGGGGGGGGAGCAGGCATGGAGGAAGGTGATGTGGTCAGCGGGGGGTGGGGTGGGGGTGGGGGTGAAGGGGGTGACGGACAGGGTGGCATTGCCGGCAGGGGGGGGAGGGGGGAGAAGGGAGGAGGGATGAGGGATGTGGTGGCATGGAACGGAGACAGCCATAGACCTATTATTAAGGAAGAAGGGACGGAAGTGAGTGAGGGAGGGAGGGAGAGAGGACAGGGAAAACAACCAAAAAGTCATATGGATCATCAGCAGTGGGCAGTTGGGCAAGCAGTGGGCGGGTGGATGCAGGCGGTATGCATGGTTGGGGACTTCTTCAAAAGTGCATTAGTATTCCGTTATGAATGGATTGGCTGAGAATGGCTTCCCACCTACCAACATGACCAAGGGGAAAGAGGAGGAGAGGGAGGTGAAGAAAGGCGAATGGGGTGGGGAGGACCGGGGGGGGGTGGCGGAAGGGGGACCGACAGAGAGAATCCCCCGGCAGGATTGTTGGGGAAGGGGCACCGAGGGTGAACGTGAAAGGGGGGGAGGGGTACGGAGAGGCTGCAAGCAGCCTGTAAAGGTCATCACGGTGCAATAGCCCAAATACTTAAAACTGCAGCACCTTCACAACCACGTTGCATTCCACTCTGGTTATTGATAGGTGCACACAGCGTAGCCAGAAGTATAAAATGCTGGCCTTCGGCTCCGGCCCCTTCCCAGAAATAGGGGTTGTGGCGGTACTTGACAAGGGCAACGTACACGCAATTCGACAGAGAGAAAATGCCATGTGCATTCTGATGGAAGTGCACGTGTACCCTTGCGTCTCTCGGCAGAGAGTACAACTTGCGCACGGCTCCCAACAAGACGACAAATTGGATTCTAGTGTGGCAGGCTTATGCACATGGGCTTTGCAGTAGCTGCCTTTCGCTTGCCTTGATCGGGGAGGTATAGATGACTCGCTGTTTGTCCCTGAACGCCATGGCGATGGCATACTCTGCGACGACAGTCTTCCCGGCGGACGTGTGGGCTGACACCAGCACCGACTCGCCCCGCTCCAGGCATGCTACAGCTGTGCTCTGGAAGGGATCGAGCTTGAACGGGTACTCGCGCGCAGGTTTACCGGTGTAGATGGGAGAATTTATGTCCCCGTGAATAGACTTATCCAACGAGGCAGGCTGGTCGTACTTCTCCGGAAGGCATACTTCGTGAACGCACGTAGGCGCGCTGTGTACACTCTGTATGGCAGACTTTTCGACAGCAGTTGCGGGCTTCTTCTCTGGACCGTCGGTTTCCCCGTCGCGCTTCCGCTTTGGTTGGGATTCTCCCTCCGCCATCCGTGGCAATATTATAGCATCTGCCAAATCTAGGCTACTTAGTTGACATGATTGGGGACCGTATTGTAGTTATTGATTGACATCATGGGATACAGAGCTTCTAAGTGAGCGAAAAAGCATTACCTACGCGAAACTCATGCCTGGCACCGCCATTATGTTGCATTTCGCCAGTAATTTGATGACTTCAAACAGCGCAGAAATGTGCAAGTGATATACAGGGGGGGGGGCTGCGCCCGCCCCATCCAGCACATGTGACTGGTACTAGACATAATAGTCCTTCTAGTACTTTTGTACTTCAGTTTCCGTATCTTCCGTACGTACGAAACTGGGGATGGCAGCATTGGCTGCTGATGACGCCAGGCGGGCAAAGTTTTACTTTCCCGAGTCTCCTCTTGCTTCTCGACGTCGAAACCCATGATTGCTCTGTGCCTGCTCTGTGTAATTATGGTCGTCATGACGTCGATCGGATAATGGCAAATTTCATGATCATCGCCGCCAGGTTGCCGCACGTAATTTGCAAGTGTTTCTTGTTTTAGACCATTTTGTCATGCCTCTTCTCAGACCCTTTCACTTTCAGATGGCGCTTATCGAAGTGTGGCAGGCCGAAATTTACCATGATAAGCCAATTTGCACGTGCACTACCGAGGCATTAATTATGCGACTCTGACGGTCTGCGAGGTATAATTCGCGAGTCCCAGTTGTAATCATCCCGTAATTGAGGTGGTGTAAATGACGGACGACTCACCGGTGGAGGGAGACACACTGGTTGAAGCCGCGCTGAAGGTGCTTCTTTGCGGGAATCCTCATACGAAGGCGGCTTACAGCGCTGAGACTGTCAGGTTATGGCAGAATGGTCTGATTAAAGAACCGTATCTGAGCAAGAGAGTGAGCGAAGCTGGAAATGCGGGCGAAGCGATCATCGAGGCGCCTGACCGTCCGGGGAGGGATTCATCCGTAAGTCAAATTTACAGCGCCATGCCCTCAATTACCTACCACTGGTGTCCCTTTTCTTTGCCAGGGAAGCACTGCTATGTCGACACGTCTATCTGCCTCAAGTGCCCGGCGAAGTCTCGGCGAGGGTGTGCATTTTCGACGCAGCGTCCTGAGAGCATTGTCTTTAAACTTGGCATTTATCTTACTGGTTGGGAATGCCATGACGTCACTCCTTGCTCCCCACGGCGCAGGTCGTCATTGTACCCTCCGGCAGCATGGGCAACAGGGGCCGCGGAGGGTCCTTGGCGAGCAGGAAAGCCATGCTCCACAGCCTTGTCCACATTGAGAGCTGGGCCATCGACCTGTCATGGGTAAGGACCGATATCTATTTATGGCTATTGCCAAATATGTTGTTACTTCCAGATGTCTGCATTGCTATAACGCGTGATAAGCTAATGCTGCTCGGGCTACATTTCAAGATGTCCAACGTAAAATCTTAAACATCTCCTCAGGTGTCAGCCCAGGCAGTGAACGCTTCTAGTCAGCTCTCTTCCTAGTCTGTAACTTCAACTCACATACTCCCCCCCCGGCCGCCCCGCCTCCTTGGATAACAATTGTTTCTCACTTTCCCCTATTTATATGCCCATCCATATATGCTGGGGGTCATGTGATCAGGTTGCCAAATGATATTATTTATCATGTCAACCATACTGCAATCTCCAAGGCATGTACTCATATGCTGAAGCCTATGGGGTGGGTCAGTGGCTCAGGGAGGGGGAACACCTGCTATGCTATTGTGCAATAGGTGCGCTGCCGCTCATCTCATCTAATGCAGCCCAGGGCTGGAGTGGAAATGTGCACGCCGCAGCGCTTGCTATGCACAAAGCCACGTTGCATTCAGCCAGTAGAAGTCAACCCATCACAGGGGTACGCAACGGAAGTGGAATCACCATCCTTCAAGCACCCATGTGTGTGTGTGTTTGTGTGTGTATGTGTGTGTGGTCGCGCGCATGTGGGTGTGGGTGGGTGGGGGTGTGGGTGGGTGGGTGGGGGGGGGGGGGGGGGGGGGGGGGGGGGGGGGGGGGGGGGGGGGGGGGGGGGGGGGGGGGGAAAGGGGGGGGGGGGGGGGGGGGGGGGGGCATAGACGCTACGCGGGGGGGTTCATGGAGCACTTAACAAATATTCGCCTAGCGCCTTTGTTAAATGTTCCGGAAAAATAAAACTAAGCGGATTGAACAAGAATTAATAGCAGCTTTTACAAAAAAGACTTCTAAATTCTTTAGTTAGCCTTCGGCTTTTGACAAAACTTGAGACATTCTTAGGGGGGGGGGGGGGGGGGCAGGCGGGCGGGCGGGCGGGCGGGCGGGCGGGCGGGCGGGCGGGTGGGCGAGGGATGAGCACCCATGCAGGGCACATAATTTATGTTGGTCACAGGCAACTAACCCCTCAAGTGACGGCGACTGTGTGTGCTATCCCTGCTACGGCCTCACCTGCAAGACATCCTCATCTGCTTTAGGCACATACTCCCCAAGTCTCTGTGTCTGCGTGTGCTATCACTGCTACTACCGTAATTTTATTGTGTTCTTACATGGCCACACGTGCAGGACGTCATAGTCCGCTTTGGCCAGAAGTGGAATGTGCTGCTGCATCGTGCTAAACCTACCTACAACCCATCGAAGTAGAGCGCTTGCTTGTGTGTGTGTTTGTGTGTGTGCTATGGCCAACCCGTAATGCAGGACACTGTTGTGCGCTTGTGCCAGAAGTGGGCAATGTCGCTAGCACTTTCTAAACTCACAACCCATGGAATGGAACCCTTTTGTGTGTGTGTGTGTGTGTCATGGCTTACCCATATTGCAGGACATCATCGTGCGCTTTGGTCAGAAGTGGGACATGCCGCGCGAGTTTTTTGACGACTTTGTCAAGGTGGCGGCCGACGAGGGGCGGCACTTCTTGCTGCTGGAGAAGCGACTCAAAGAGATCGGGTCCTACTATGGGGAGGTATGCTGGCAGAGGGCGGACGTGTGGTTACAACAAATGGGGTCCCACGACGGGGAGGGATGCTGTCGGCACAGCAGCGTAGACATGGCACAAGTTGGGTCATCTCTCAGGTCGTGGGGATGTATGCTGGCTCGCATTCACTGGCTAGTTCATAAAACATGTTGTGTAAGAAGGAGAAGACGAAGAAAAAGTGCAAATTGATTGCTCCTCAGTCATGCTGCGTGCACTCGGTTCACTCGATCACTCTGCGTGCACTCGGTTCACTCACGAGGCTACGCAACCACTGGCAGATGTGCGAATCGAAGGGCTTGCCTTGCAAAGCCGTAGGACGAGGTCTGCCCGCGGAGATAAGGCAATGTTTGGACGGGCACCGTGCATATAGTGTAGAGCCTTGCCCCTACCAGCCTGGCTCCATTAGCACTAGAGGAGAGCTTCAGGTTTTGGTCAAGGCTTCCTATGGCTGTGTGAGCAGAACGCTGGCTGGTACAGGAACACACGCAGGTAAGGGGAAATTCCCCCCAAATTTCTTTTTTCTGAGGGGAGTCCTTTGGCAGCCCGTTTTCTACATGTGGTAGGGGTTTTGTGGTGTTGGTCGCCTTCCACTTCTGACCACTGTACCGCCGTCATCAGTCTAGACTAGGTTTGGCTACCCGCGTGCTCGGGTCGCTGTCCTTTGTTGGCCCTTGATAGCACGGGGCTATTTATATTTTGGCCATGTCAGTGCATGCCGCTATCCGCATGTATACTAGTATTTGGTATCTACTATTCGCTGGTATTCTACCACTTGGCTTCTAGTCTCCTAATCGTGTGTTCCCACAACCCACGAGGGGACAGCAGGATGCGATTCCTCATTTGTCTCGATGTTTGCCTGTTTCACTTTTCTTTGCGGTTTACTATGACAGTAGGCATCCGAAGTTTTTACTGGCTGCTATGTGTTACACTCATGTTGCCCTCCCTGCCCCTGCCCGGCCCTTGCGCGGCCCCTTGCCTGGGTTTGCCGGGGCCGTGCCACCAGCTGCCGGCACATGACGGCCTGTGGCAGTCGGCGATGGAGACGGCCAACGACCTGCGAGCGCGGCTGGCAATCGAGCACTGCGTGCACGAGGTGGGGTGATGGCAACAGCGCATGACCTGTGGGATGATGGGATGAGATGGCGTGCCGCGGTCGAACACAGTGCGCACGGTGGTCGGTCACGCTAAATACGTTTAGCGGCACAGCACAAGCGCACATCGTAGGGCTCATCATGAGGCCAGACAACACACATCGTTGCCGAGTAGACACATAAGGCGTGGCACCGCAGGCTATGCGGTAGTTGCGGTAGTCCAACTGCACAAGGGCACTCATGACGTCAGCGCCATCTCCTTGAAGGGCGTCAACACAGCACCGCACCATGTGCACGAGAAGCGTCGGGGTCATTTGGGGAGTGAGGCGTCCTGAAGCAGGGTCGACGTCAATACAGTGCAGCAACTGCAAACTGGGCAAATGAGGTTTGGTAAATCGACGGAATATGACGAGCAGCTTCCCCTCCCCTCCTCCCCTCCTCCCCACTCCCCTCCTCCCCTCCTCCCCTCCTCCCCTCCTCCCCTCCTCCCCTCCTCCCCTCCTCCCCTCCTCCCCTCCTCCCCTCCTCCCCTCCTCCCCTCCTCCCCTCCTCCCCTCCTCCCCTCCTCCCCTCCTCCCCTCCTCCCCTCCTCCCCTCCTCCCCTCCTCCCCTCCTCCCCTCCTCCCCTCCTCCCCTCCCTCCTTCCTGACTGAATCTTCCCTGCCTCTTTTCACCCTCATCCCTTCGCAGGCGTGTGCTCTAGACATCTTGCCGCTGCCGCTTGTCTTGCTTGTGCCCGCCCACGGCTCGTCCTAACGACATCTTCCCCTCCTCACCTCCCCCGTATTGCAGGCGCGTGGGTTGGACATCCTCCCGCAGACCGTCTCCCGTTTTCGCTCGGCGGGCGACGACGCGACCGCCTCGCTGCTGGAGCTGGTCATATACCCAGTACGCCCCCCCAAATGTTGTTTTGCTTCTGAGACCTGCATCACGCCCCAGCTTTTTGCTGATAGAACTGATAATTGAAGCGGACAAGAGGGGGGCAAGGGAAGGAAACGGAGGGGACCTAGGGAGTGAAAAGAAGTGGAAGAGAAGGCAAAGAGTACGGATGAAAATAAAGAGGAAAAAAAGTAGGGGATGTCGGGGGTTGGGCTGTCATCTCTGGCAAGAAAATGAGGGGCGAAACTAATAGTTGGTGGGCTTGGGTTTGTGGAAAGCTCCAGGGCATTGGACCTGGGTTGCTACTGATGCATGTTTAAGTATGAAAGCTCGACACAACGCTTGGCATTCCTCTGTTTCATGTTGTGCCAATATATCCCTGGGTAGTCCCAAGTCCCTGCGATAACCCTCAGGTCGCGCGTGGGTGGCACATTCTTGGCCCGCGGTGCTTGCGCCTTGTAAGACAGGGCTTGCTGCTCTCCCTCGTCATTCCGAGTGCACGAGGTTTTTGTAGGTGGGTACATTCTGACAACTTTCACGCACGGCATCTCCCATCTCTTCTCTTCTCTCATCTCTTCTTCCCTACACATCTTCCCGAGCCATGGCTCCCTAACCTTCTGACCTATCCCTGCTCATTTTCCCTCAGCAATTTTCCCCATGGGTGTGGGGGTGCCCATGGGCCAGGGATGCCAGCAGCCAGCCGCGGTGTATGGTTGTCTGGCTGTGATCTAATGCTGGCACCCACTCCCTCCCCCCCCTCACGTCCCTATCCATCCACAGGAGGAGATCACCCACGTAGAAGCAGGTCTCAAGTGGTTCAAGTTCCTGTGCCAGAGGGACGCCGCCGAGGGAACGGGTGTGTGTGGTGGTGGAGAAGTGGCCTTTTGTTTTGGGAACCCTTAGTGCCCTGGGAGCCCTTGAAGCCTTGTAAGCCATATAAGCTATTGAAGCCTTGTAAGCCACATATGCCATATAAGCCATATAAGCCATGGATGCCTTGTAAGCCCTGTAAGCCCTGTAAGCCCTGTAAGCCATAGAAGCCATTGAATCCTTGTAAGCCCTGTAAGCCATAGAAGCCCTTGAAGCCTTGTAAGCCATATAAGCCATTTAAGCCAAGTAAGCCTTGCAAGCCATTGAAGCCATTGAAGCCATTGAAGCCATTGAAGCCATTGAAGCCATTGAAGCCATTGAAGCCATTGAAGCCATTGAAGCCATTGAAGCCATTGAAGCCATTGAAGCCATTGAAGCCATTGAAGCCATTGAAGCCATTGAAGCCATTGAAGCCATTGAAGCCATTGAAGCCTTGTAAGCCCTGTGAGCCATATAAGCCATTGAAGCCTTGTAAGCCATATAAGCCGTATAATCTTTTGAAGCCCTGTAAGCCATATCAGCCATGTAAGCCATAGAAGCCATTGTTGCCATTGCAGCCATTGAAGCCTTGTAAGCCCTGTAAGCCGAAAAGCCCTGTAACATGCAGTAACCGTATAGCCCTGTAATCTCTTGACGATTCATTACCTGTAGTAGCGAAGCTGAGAAGCCCTTTTGGCCCTGTACGCCCCGTAAGCTATCGAAGCCCTTGAGGGCTTTTCCTGGAAGGTTTCTATAGGTATCTGGAACCATTTTACTGGGGGCCACTTGGGCGCAATAACACCAGAGCTCCGCGACAGGGAGGAGGCTTCTTTTGTTTCTTTCGAAAGACCTTTAAGGTCGGAGAATGTGCTTCCTGAAAGCAGCAAGGGCTTTCTGGCAACCAGCAGGTCGGGCTCATGGTATTAGGCGTCGGAGTGCGTTGATCCCTGCTGGCTGTTGCTTGGACCATGGGAGGCCAGATCTACCTAATCTAGTTACCAACTTGTATACAGACTGACTGCTGCACTAATATGCTTTGTATGCTGGTGTAGGGTTGTTGTCATCCAACTTCCTCAGCGGTGCTTGGTGCAGACATTCATGGATATCTGATCTGCAGACAGAGCGTAGTATAATAGGAAAGGAATAGTTGTCCCACTTAATATCGTGGGTGTGTTGAAGAATCATGCTTGTCACATTGCGGCCATACCTACTGCCTACTGCCACACTCAGCCACAGGATGTTGGCGGCGCCTTGTCTGTTGCGTGCCCGCAGTTACCAGCATCATCGATCATGACAACATAACCATAATCATCACAACATTACCAGCATCATCGATCATGACAACATAACCATAATCATCACAACATTACCAGCATCATCGATTATGACAACATAACCATAATCATCACAACACTACCAGCATCATCGATCATGACAACAAGATCCGAAACAAACCCCTTTCAAAGGAGGTTGCCTCGCAAAGCAGAGGAGAGATCTCAATCGGGCTTTATTGTAGCAAGCAGGCCGAACTGGGAATCGTACTCGGACAGCCCTGGGTTGGGTGCCCGCTCCAGGGGAATAGCACGGCATCGGAGCTGCAGTGCAGGTGGCACGGTGGTGCCATGGTGCACTTGCTGCTACCATTTTCCTGATGGGTAATTTCACAATCATAAAAAAATATTTGCTGGAGCGATGTGTGGTCGCTTCACCTGTGGCAATGTGTGGTTATCTCACCTGTAGCGTCAGCGTTGACTTCGCCGTCCCCGTGCCCTGCCCCAGTCACAACAAATGGGGAGCATCACGCTGCCCAGCGCTGGGGTCTGCATGGCAACGCCGCGGCACCAGATGGTGCAGCCCCGTCGATCAACGCCAGCGCCGAAGGGAATCCCAGCAGAGCTGCCAGGGAGGCGGACGGACAGGCCGGGCAGCACGGCCAGGGTGCTTCAGACGCGGTCGGTCAAAGTGGTGTGGATGCAGCGGCAGCGGGGGACAAGCTCCCTTTTGCCGTGGAAGCGTTCCATGCGATTGTGCGGAGCCATTTCAAGGGCAAGCTCAAGGTGAGGCGCGCTGCCAACATGGTCGGAGTCAACATATGGACGGAAAGGTGCTGTTAACTAGTCAATCAAGTTCGTAATGGAAAGGTGGGCTAGAGGCCCTATGCGCATTGGCGGGTTGTTCTGGTTCTTTACTGGTACTAGTACGCTGTCCACGAGGGGCCTGTCTGTTCCTTGGTTTCCAATTTCATCTATCGCAAATCATCCCTTGCCTCGTCATTTTGTGTGAATTTAAGAGCCTGCTGGGCTGCCCAGGGTATCTGTACTCGAAGAACACACATCGATTGACAGGTCTCCTGGCCTCTTCTAAATTTTCTTTGCCATGGCATCTCTTTTCGCGCGCTCCTGGTGCATCACTCGTTTTGCATTGTCCTGCTGTGTTTGTGATGGCTGCAGCCTCCGTTTAACACAGATGCACGCGCCAAGGCCGGGTTTACTGAGGAGTGGTATCTTCCTCTCGCCTCCTAGGCTAGGAGGTGGTGCATCATCCTGTACCTGCGTTCGTTTGTGAATTATTCAACCATCGCTCCTTTGTCCAAGGCGGGTTATGGACTTGATGGCCTTGAAGGAAGAAGATGCAGTATACATTGCACGGAGACAATTATTCCTGGACGCGTACATGGAGGAGCACCAGTAGGTTAATACTCGGTGACTCTCCTACTCCGTGGCGCCCCAATGGGAGAACGAGTTTCATGAATTGATTAATTAATAGATGAGCATGGACGGGTACATGAATGAGCTGGCCGTTGATGACAGGCAGATACCAACTACGCAGTCACAAACAATTAGCTCTGCTGGAGCCATTAATTAATTAATTAATTAAACCCGTGCTCCCGTTGGGGAGTCACGGAGCACCGGAGTGCTTTCATATCCCTGCGTGTGCACAACAGGAAGAAAGGGCAGAGACCCTCTTTCTCCTTCATGCCAGAGGCATGCCACAACGTAGCAATCGGATCGCACGATATACGATCCGGCAAGTTCATGTGGGTGCAATGAGATGGATGGGGGTGCAGGTGCCCTTGGTGCACCTAGAGCAAGTGTCGTTTACATTCCCACCCTTGCAGGAAGTAGCTTAGAATGTATGCCCCTTCTCTGGGATATGTGCTACATATACTCCCAACGGAGTTATGTTCCTAATTAATTAATTAATAAGATGGATGGATGGATGGATGTGCACGCAATCCTACCGGTCTAATATCAAGGAGACAACCAGCGCAGGCCAGAAATCGGGAGAATCCGGACCATGGTAGCTCAATCGAGCCTGCCGTTATCTTGTCCGCGTTTTCGAGTCGTTCAGGATGATGAATATGAATGGAGATGGAAATGTGTAGCCTTGTGCATTGAAATTATGGCTGGCTTACGTGTAGAGCGACGAGATGACCTAGACGGTGGTGCCGGAAACAGCTTGCTTGATCAGGGCGTGTCATTTCGAGCCTAACTGGCCGGGAGTGTCTAGTGGTGAGCACCATTGCTGCGATCGCTCTCCCACCATTTACGAGGAAATACCCGCCAATGGAAAACCACTGAAAAGGTCTAGCTAGTCAGTCATTACGTTAGCCATGCGCCACGATCGCTTCAAACTGTTGGGGAGTTGGCTCCCTGACACCGCAGACGATGTGGACACCCACATCGGCCTGGCCTGGGCCAGGCTAGCTCCGTTCGCTCAACACCTACTGGCGCTCCAAGGGCCTGGGCGAGCACCGCAAGCGCATGCTCTTCAAGGTCCTCGTCCTCACGGTGCTCACGTATGGCGCCGAGGCGTGGACAATCACACCCACACTGGCAGCTAAGCTCCACGGCACGGTTTACAGGATGCTCCGACAGGTCCTGAACGTAGGGTTTTCCAAGCGCCCGTCATTAGAGTCTTTGTATCAGGGTATGCCTCGTATTTCGGGCGAGATTAGGCAGCGTAGGATAGCATTTGTAGGACACCTTGCTCGCACCAACCAGGTTGACACCGCCCTTGGTCTGGCAGGCCCCCAGCGGCTTGGCCAGCCAGGGCGGCATATTCTGACCTGGCCGGCCTGGCCCCAAGGGCATCCCCAAAAGGGTAGGGAAACATGTCACGAACTACATCCAGATGTTGCTGGACGACCTAGTGGTCCCAGACCCTGGAGTTTGAACACCGCATCCACTATCTCTCCCTCCTTTGGACTGCCATGCATGCAGAACAAGACGCGGTGGCAGCCGAAGATTGTCAAGGCTCACACGCCAGCCCCTGTGGGCAAGCCACCTCCCCCCAAGCAAGAGGAGGAGACGTTTTGATGAGTAGTGTAGTTAGGATTTTTCTAGACTAGCCTAGCTTAGAGTTAGGTTAGTTCGATTACGTGGCTCCTTCCACTCCACCCATCCATCAAGGAATATGTGCTACATGATCTCCCAACGGAGGCATGTTATGATTTAATTTTTTAATTTAATGCCATGATTCCAAACGTCCAAGAACTGCACACGGTGCAAAGGCAAAAATCTATAAGCTATGTACAGGCTATCTACAAAACAATCCTATTCTATATCTATGGTGCTCACGACCCTAGGGGTCTTGTCTAGCATGCCGCCCACATGTGCAAACGCGCCGCTTCCCCACTGCAGGGGGGTTGTTGTCCTCTATGACCTGGGCCCACTTGCATGGCCTTGTCCAGTCATCTTTTTCCAAATCACGGAGAGGCCTAGGTTCCCCATGTCCTCTACTAGCTGTTCTTTGGGTGCGGGCCTTGCTGCGTCTAACCTGGCTGGGCCCGGCCTACGTGAGGAGGTGCCGGCCCGGTTGGGCGGGGCGCAGCCCTGCAGAGGGGCCACGGGAGGTGTCTACCTGGTTGGTGCGAGCTAAGTGCCCTACTAGCATCAGGCGCCGCTGCTTGATGGTGCTGGTGATAAGTGGCATGCCGAGGTACAAGTCCTCCTGGAGCCATGAACTAAGTTCACCATCAATGAGACGATCTAATCAGACCATCTATGTTTGTCAAATTTTGTGTAATTATTTTTATAATGCGATGGTGGCATACCCCTGCCTCGCATTTCGGACGAGTTTAGACAGCGTAGGATAGCATTTGTATGACATCTTGCTCGCACCAGTCAGGTAGACACCGACCTCGGTCTGGCCGGCCCCCAGCGGCTTGGCCAGCCGGGGCGGCATATCCTGACCTGGCCTGGCCCCATGCAAGGCAATTCCTAGAAAGATGGGTAAACATGCCATGACCTATCCACAGCAGTGGCTGGCGCCGACCTAGTGATCCCAGCCCCGTTTGAACACCGCATTCACTCCCTCTCTCTTGCTTGGACTGCTATGCAGAACAAGAAGAGGTGGAAGACGATTGTCCAGGCTCACACGCCAACCCCTGTGGGCAAGCCCCCTCCCCCCAAGAGGAAGGGGCGCTTTGCTGAGTAGAGTAGCTAGGGTTGTCTAGATTAGATTAGCTTAGAGTTAGATTAGCTCGGTTTCGCGGCTTCCCCCACCTCCATCCATCCAGCAAGGAATACGTGCACATGATCTCCCAACAGAGTCATTAATTAATTAATTAATTAATTAATTAAAAGACACGTGACTGCGTCGATCACGTGAGCATAAGTCCTCAGTGGGAGGGGAACATGGGAGTCATGTTATGATTTAATTTGATTTTTTTTAATACCCCTGCGCATGGCACGCAAGAACTAATTACTCTAGTACGTACCTATCAATCAGATCGAGCTATGAGACTAAGTCTGACATGGCACCTGTGCTGCGATATCGACCTCCGGATCGATGTGCATATATCAATACACGACGTTTGACCGCCGTGCGTCCAGAAATAGTTGTCTACTTTTAATTCCTCCTGCCTGCCTGTTAGCCCTTTTAAATTCGGACTTACCGAGTTATTTTTTGCAAAGAATTGCCTACCTCATGCAACATTCTAAGTCCCAAGCGTTACTACGCCCTTACAAGGCAAAAAGCCCCAGGGAAGGCCCACACTAAATCACTAATCGAAAATTACTTGGGAAATGTTGTCTCGGGCTGAAGGACATGTGCGCCCCTCAATTGCGGAGTTAAATTGGATGTATAATTGAATGAAATACATTATTACATTCCATGCATCGATGCTCGAGTCATCGCGATATCTGAATATCTTACATAATTACAGACCCATCAATTGGAAGATCAGAAAGCTCCAGTGCATCTGCTCTACGACCGGACGTCTCAATCGTACGTAGTGCTTTCGAGTTATAATTACCCTCAATATATGTCTGGAAAATCCACGTGCAGGCAGTGTCAAATGCATGGTATATGAACTAGTTATGTACATGTCAAGATGATGACAGTCAAGCGAGGCCATACATGTTGACGGACAAGTGAGCCTGTAGACCTACGTCGATCCCCAGTTCCTCGATGTCGTGCGCAGCCCCGATATCATCAGATTTCCAATCCCCAACGGCCGTCGGCTCCGCAAAATCCACGTTCGCGATTAAACAGTGCAACCGCGCGGGCCGTTCTAACTTGTAATCCACCTAAATAGTGGGCTCCGTCTCGTCACCGTGCGTTCGCATCAACAGGACAGCCACGGGTGTCGCGACGTCTCGGACGCTGTGCACTACACGCATCATCTCGGTCATCGCAGCCGTCGAGCACGTCACAAGCATCAATTATTCTCTGGACGAATTCTCGTGACCGTGTTGATATTAATGTCTGCCAACTTGACGACTGTGAACAGCAGCCTCACGCACGTCCGGTCCATCCGACTCCGTCAGGCGGTGTTGCGAATGGCGTCCTGCGTGCAAAAACCAGTACATGAAAAACGAGGACAAAAATGTTAGCCCGTTACGCAGATTTGTCTGTAATTCCGCTTACAGCAGTATTAACCACCCGTTACGCGGATTTCGGGCAAGTGGGTATCCTCCTACATTACATGTATCCAATTATGGACGGGAGATTTAAAATGGGAAACAAGTATCAGCGAACCCAGAATCAAGGTATCCACGCAACGGTTTTGAATAAACGGCTATGTACATATAGACACAATGAACTGAACAAAACTATAGTAGCTCACTCGTCGTTCACTTGTTAGTCGTAACGGAGGCAGTCAGTCAGTCAGTTTGCAAGTTCAGTTGGCAAGTACGGAAACACACCGTTAAACGGACCACCAACCGCGTGTGTACGTCACTCTAATGTAATGTATATAATCAAGAATAACAGGGGACGGTTAACGTATCCTTTACGCAGCTTTTTCGGTCTGAGGTGGTTAGCCAAGGTTAGCCAACGTCGCGCCCGCGCTTAGCCACCGCTTAGCCAAACGCTTTGGCTGGCGAAAAGGAGTGTTTGGCTAACGCGGGAAGACCAGAGGCCGCCGCGGTTCCGCCGCACTTAGATACTTCTCGCAAGAACAAAAAGTTCGAAAGGCGAATTTGAGAACAAATAAAAGTTTGGATCTCCCTTCCACTTGTCGACTACGGCGTACGTACATAATTGACAACTATCGCCTCCAATGAATATGGTGCCACCTGGAAGCTGCCCTGCGGCCTGCGCACTTACGTTCCAATGCCACAGCAGCAGAAAAGGATACAACGGCGTGCATTACCTGCGCGGGAATAACCTCAACTCCGTGGTTTTGGGTCGTGGTTTTAGGTCGTGGGCACTCATTCCAACCGCTCTTTCACAGGCTACAACCCGTGTGATCCCGCCATGCGTTAGGCGTCACCATGAGGCCAAGCACTCGAATAAGTCTCCTCTTTGCATTTTGTGTGTGCGTCGCTGCTGCGAAGGTACGATTTCCGTTGCCCGCCTGTTTGGAGTACCTGCAATTTGTAACAATGCCCTTCCTTTTGTTCATCATGTTTATAATTATTGCCTGTTAAGTCCTCTCATCTACCGTGCTCTGTCTCACTGCGTTCATACCCATTTCTCGCTGTCGTTCACCGGGAAATCTGGGGCTCTACCTTGTAGGCGGATGTCCCCGAAGCCGGTGCAGTGCCGGGCCCAGGGGCCTTTGTCCGGGTCCAGGGCAACGGGTTCGTCCTCGGGAACAAGAGGTTCGTCTTCGACGGCATGAACAGCCCTTTCCTGATGGATCAGGCGGCGAGGGGCCGGCGTGAGCTCGTCCTAGGTACGTAGGTATTTTACACGTCGGTTTCAGTTCCCTTGTCTCAACACCCGCTAGGTCTCATAAGGCACGTCAGCAGCCTTTCGAATGGTTGCTTTGGCTGCGTCGGCCCTGGAACTATCCGCTACCCTTACCCCACCCGTCCCTCACCCCTCCCACTTTGAGCCGTGCCCATCCAGCTGTCTCTGGGCGGCTTGCCCGTAGGTTTATTATGCCTACCTATCGTTGCTTGTCCGTATTCCTATGACGTACAAAAACCTTTTACCAGTCTATTATTCCAGCACGGTGCTCTCTCTCCCTCTCCCTCTCCCTCCCTCTCTCTCTCCCTCCCTCCCTCCCTCTCTCTCTCTCTCTCTCTCTCTCTCTCTCTCTCTCTCTCTCTCTCTCTCTCTCTCTCTCTCTCTCTCTCTCTCTCTCTCTCTCTGTGTGTGTGTGTGTATCTATCTACTACATACTACGCAGTATGTATTTCTTTCTTTGGCGGCGATCATGTCTTGCAAAACGTCTCGGTGATTTGCGATTGATGCTTGCCCGGTCTTCTGCTTGTTCCACCTCATCTCACATCGCTTCACCTTCCAACAAACAAACAAACAAACACCATCATGGCACCTGACATCCATTGCCTTCACCCGTCACTTGTCAGCCACGTGTGTGTGGCCTTGGCAACGCCTGCCACCTGTCACGTGCCCCGCCGCATGTCTGCCACATTTCACTTGTGTGCCACATCAATTCGGCACCATCATCATCACAATTACCCTGACCATGTATTTCTAACGCGCGTCATGCATGGTCTCTGTCACTCCCATATCTCGTGTCGTCCATGCCCGCGCTTAGCCACCGCTTAGCCAAACGCTTAGGCTGGCGAAAAGGAGTGTTTGGCTAACGCGGGAAGACCAGAGGCCGCCGCGGTTCCGCCGCACTTAGATACTTCTTGCAAGAAAAAAAGGCAAATTAGAGAAATAAAAGTTTGGATCTCCCTTCCACTTGTCGACTACAGCGTACGTACATAATTGACAACTGTCTAATACCACGTGGCAGGGTGCGAGATAATGCCGACGCTACCCGCCCAATAGATGGTTGAGCGGGAAACAATGGCCGCCATGCTGTTGTAAACTTGGCCCGTTACCACAACCACAAAATTGGCCCGATTTAGTAGCACCGTTTTAGAAAAATGCAGAACCCTGGCGGGGGATGGCGGGCAGCTATCCTCTTGCTTGCCATGGTGCTTGGAACTTGCTGCCTAGCCGACAATTCTCTTAAATATTGCGGCCTAGCCGGTAAGTTCCTCCATCGCTTTAACCCGTCTTTTCTTACAACGCGATACATCGTGTAGGTCCGTACCGGATACCTTACTTGGTTAGCCATGCTTAGCCAACACCCGCACATGCGTTACCTAGTTTTTGAGGTACTGGGGCAATGGAAACGTAGTTTTTCCCAGTTTCTCACCCAACTTTCATGCGGAAACCCTGAAAACCGGCATACATATTATTACGGCAAGACTCGGGTCTGCTGCGGCACCATGCTTGGTATTTCCATGGTGTTTCGACTTCTTTACACATGTTTTTTCATTCCGAACGCCCGGACTGTCGGCTAAACCGAGATTTGTGCAGACTTTTATTGGGTAGCTCCGGGCATGATGGTGCCTGCAAATAGCGTAAGGCGCGACCGTGGCTATTGCTACGGTATGCTGTATTTTCCTGGAAATGGCCTCTGCCACCTGCTCAATAGTGCGTGCGGAAGTATATCATGTTTCTACCTATTTTCTGCCAGTTTTCCACTTATTTCTACCGACCTCTTCTCAACCTCTCTAAGACCGCCATCCTACTCGACACAGCTGATGTTGCTTGCATGTCAGCCATAGCAGGTTGCAGTTGTGCAGTAATTAGGTGCTGTGTACGTCGTCAAGCCGTGCATATATCGTGAGGATTGGATGTTGATTGTTTATACTGCGTTGATTGTGCAATAAGATCAGCTAGGTGCCCATAATCATGGTGTATAATCATGTGTTGTTAGCATCGGGCCACCATTTTCTAGCATGCATTCCACCGTCATCTTTGCCTGCATGCTAGCTCATGGATCACTCAACGTATCCAAGCCTTGCATTACACGTGGCTCTTTCTTTCAGTAATTGCACGCGTTATGGAATGAATACCCAGCACCGCCCTTGCCACAAGGCACGTGCTCAACACATTGTGAGAGTGGATGATGCTTTGGCTATGGCTGCCTGATTCAGTCATATTAGGTCATCCAGTCATTATGTTTGATGCATGTTTGATGCTGTATAACTTATACAACACCTATTTTCAACGTTTTGACCCTCCAAGCTGACTATGGCCCCGTTTATGGGGCTCGTGTCGTTGCGTCATGTTGTGAAGGGCTCTCATTTTCCCCACTGCGTTGTACTGCGTTGTGTTTGTGATGCTAATGAAAAATAGCTCCAGTGGCACAATGGGCCTGAGTTTTGTTCCACAAAGCCTGCATATGTTGCCCATAGCTCATGCAAGAAGCCAGATTTTTTTCATGAACCATTTGTGAATAAGCAAATGACTTGTGACCTAGGTTCAACAAATCGCGGTCATGGTCAGACCCCCCTGTATTCAAACCAGTGTATCTCTCTAATGAATTAGCATTTTGTAGGTCTGAGTAGCTTAAAAAAGAGATTGATTTATGGGCTTTCAGGAAAGTATATACATGACCATGAAAAAAATAAATTCCTTAGGTGCTATACGCGTTCTAAAAAAAGCTTACATCGCGATATATCGCGTTCTAATTGAAAAAAAAAAAAAAAACGGGTTAAGCAACCGATATTAAGATGGGGTCATTATTGAAAACATTAGGTTGACCATCTCAGTGGAACCATGCATCATGGCAATATGTTAGTGAGAGGAAACGCAATGGCTGCCGGATGATCTGTGTAGGAGACGCTCAACTTTCTGATCGTGTGGTCTGCAGTGACAAATAATGTGACTCCTCACGCAGACACGCCATCGATCCTCCTACGTCCACTGGCGTATCATGAGCCATCGCGCCGGTTTTTTTAGCAGTATATCCCAGATTCCTTAACGATCGTCCCTCAGATGCAGCAACATAGCCTTGGCACGACTAATCTCCGTCAAGTAGCGATGCTTCCACTCTTTACCAACCTGCAGCCTCACGTCATGAAGTTTTGCTCCCTTTGAATTGCGTTGAGATGCGTCGGCGCACACTTAACGTTAATCCATGACCGAGGCAGCCACGCCATTCCTGGTTATTTTCATGCAGGTGACGGTGCCACGACCGTGGTCCCGACCAGCAGGCTCCCCGACAGCGTCTTTCCTGTCCCCCTTACCGCTGGCGGGGAGAATGGCACTGTACCACATGCATCCCGGCCTCCGTGTCTGAACACCGAGCAAGAAACACCAGAAGATGATGCGGTAAGGACGCAGTGTTCACGGCATAATGCCATGTTTATGGGGTTCAACCCGACATTTGGTCTGTGTTGTCCTTGCGGGTAATGAAGGCCAGTGCCGACATGGCCAATTTTGTAGGCGTTAACGCTGCTGCACCTTAGTTGCGATTGGCAAGATGGGCAGCATTGTATCTGTAAACCTTGTGGAACGGTGGTGGCTGACCAGCCACCTTCTACCCCTTTAGCGGGTCTTATGTTAGAGTGGGGCTGTAAATGGGGATGGAAGTGCATCGTAGAGGCGACCGCGTATTGCTTTTCATGGAAGCTGATTCAGGACGCACAAAGGTAGAAATATGTTTACAAGTAGACTTTAGTCACTACTAGTGGGACCAGCTGGCTTCGCCCAGTCAAAGAAGGTCACTTTTGGGCGGTAGAGAGCCATTTTGAGCGGTAGAGGGACTGCCCGCTGCCCGCTGCCCGCTGCTCGCTTCCCGCTGCCCGCTGCCCGCTGCCCGCTGCCCGCTGCCCGCTGCCCGCTGCCCGCTGCCCGCTGCCCGCTGCGCGTATAGTAGCCCGCTGCCCGCTGCCCGCTGCCCGCTGCCCTGCCCGCAGCCCGCTGCCCGCTGCCCGCTACGCGTATAGTAGCCCGCTGCACCTATTTCGTAGTCCGTGGTACTTCGCTGCGCTCCGGAGAGGGGAACAATACGGTGGTCACTTTGCTCGCTGCCCACTGAACGGTATGGTGCTCGCTTCGCTAGCTGCCCGCTGAACAGGTCGGTGCTCGCTGCGCTCCCTGTGCGATGAAGTGCAGCTTGTTCGCCTGCTGGGCGCTTCGCGCGGTTTGGTGGTTAGTAGGTCCGCTTCTTTCATATTGGTGTTCAGTAATTCCCAGCTTTTTTTTATTGGCCGCGTAGTCGCGATGCCCTGGATACTGCTAGATACCCCCCACCTTGCCAAATTAGTAATATAGATTGTTCCAAACTTTCCAGAACATGAAAATCTTCGTCCCGACGCCCTCTTTTCCTCCCCGTAAATTGCCACTCCAATCTGGTTAAGGGTTTTCCCATAACTGGTCCATAAAATAACCCATCTAAAGCCCTAGCTACCTTTCTTCTTGCCACGTGCAGTTGATGTCTTTCTGCGCCACATCCAGCCGCTGCCTTGCGGAGTGCCTCCTTTCACCCATGCTTGAAGACGAGGCCACCGATGCCGTTCTCTCCCACAAAGCGCACCTGACCGTGTTCACCTCGCTGGCCTTTGCCTCGGTAAAGGATGCACCAACACCTGCCACTACGGGGTCAGTGTCTCCTTTCATGGCGGTGGGGAGCTTGCGACAGGCGCCATTTGGTGAGGACTTCTTTCTGGAGATATGCTTGAAAACTGGATGGCCTGGGTGTGGATCTTAAGAGCTGGAGCAAAATGGGGATGGGGAGTGTGTGAGTGTGCAATTGAGTATTTGGCATGCATAGCAGCCATGGTAAGCTGGGGTGTTGAAGTTAACCAGGACCGAGGTGCTCCAATTCAGCCTGGGATTGTTTGTGAATTTAGTTTAAATTCTACTCATCAAGAACAGGATTGTGGTCGGTTTAGTTTGCCTTCATAGGCTTGGTTTGGGTTCGACTGGACAACTGGCTGAATGAGATTTTACCCTGATTAATCGAAGTGTGTAGGATTGGACTGGAGAAGCATGATTGGTAGCTTGTATGCATGGGGTAATGTTGGGAAAGGGTGGGCTGGACGGGGGGGGGGAGAGAGGAATGAGTTTGGAAGTCCTTTTTTGAAGAGAATTGCGTATCCAGAAATGCATAGGTTTATTTTGTCAAGGCTGGGTGGAGCCATCATACACCCAGAGAGGTCTAACTTACCTCGTCTTCCTCTCGTCTCGCTTACTTGTCCTAGATGCCTGCTGCCTGTGCGCTTTGGGTAACTGCATGTTGAAGAGTTTGTTTTGCCTCATTTCCATGGCAGCGTTATTCTGCTCGCTTTTGTACATGTGCGTGTGTTGTGGGGGCGTGAATGTCTGGTTTCCTTGGCCAAAACACTGCCCTAAGAATTTGGCACAATGCACTTTTTAAAATAAAATTCCTTCATGCATGTACAGTGCCAGTCACTTGGTATTCGGATTGTGAAGCTTTAGCTTGCTTGCACCATAGCTGTGCATTGGTTACTGCGATCAGAGATTCAAGTAATTACTTTCTTACCACTTTTAGGGCAGGCAGGCACACACTCCACCTAGTAAAGTATTGTGGCTCTTTTCACTCCAAAGCCAGCTAGGAATTCTTTGACTGGTCACATTTGTCTGAACAATTATCGGCACCACTTTGAATGCTCCCTTTCATGCAGGCATTTATGGTGGCGGATCCAACTGGCACCAGCTTGCCCTCCCCGACTTCTACCAGTTCCGCATCCACATGGCGATCCCAGTTTCCCACCCAGTTTCCCACTTTGCTATCTTGCAACCATTCGCCCTTCCTGGCCTTACTGGATCCATCCCAACATTTTCCACTCCCACCTTTCCTACCTTGGAGGCATGCCTCCACCCCGCCACCAAAGACTCCGTTTCGTCATCCCATCCTCCATCCATCCATCGCCCTGCCCATCCACCACTCCCGTGGTTTGTGCCTCCCTCCACCCTTGCCTTCATCCAGCCATCCATGAACACGCCTACGTCTCCCACCCTCAATTTCCTCCATCGCCACCAAAGCTTGTATCCAAAAGCCTACCCCTCCACCCCCCCATCCCTCCATCGCTCCATCCCTCCCTCCAGCCCACACACCTTCCCTCCCTCTGAGGCATGCCTCCACCCCGCCATTCAAGAATCCATACTTTCATCCCACCCTCCATCCATCCGTTGCCCTGCCCATCCACCACTCCCGTGGTGTGTGCCTCCCTCCACCCTTTCCTTAATCCAGCAATCCATGAACACGCCTACGTCTCCCACCCTCCATTTTCTCCACCACCACCAAAGCTCGCACCCATTCGTCCACCTATCCACCCCCCCATCCCTCCATCGCTACATCTCTCCATCCATCGGGCTATCTCTCCAACCCATCGGGCTAGACGCTTATTTGTGCCCATGGGGTGGGCAATTTATTAATATTAGGCGCTCAAGGAGAACCTGGAGGGCGCTGTCGCGGAAAAACCATGGAAAGTGGAGGCGGCAGCAACACCAGCAGCAGACAAAAAAGCACCGGCAGCAGCAGCAGCAGCAGCAGCAGCAGCAGCAGCAGACGAAGACGAAGCAGACGAAGCAGACGAAACAGCAGCAGCAGCAGCAGCAGCAGCAGCAGCAGCAGCAGCAGCAGCAGCAGCAGCAGCACCAACACCAACACCAACACCAACACCAACACCAACACCAACACCAACACCAACACCAGCACCACCACCACCACCAGCAGCAGCAGCAGCAGCAGCAGCAGCAGCAGCAGCAGCAGCAGCAGCAGCAGCAGACGGAGCAGCAGACGGAGCAGCACCACCACCACCAGCAGCAGCAGCAGACGAAGCAGCACCACCACCACCACCACCAGCAGCAGCAGCAGCAGCAGCAGCAGACGACGAAGCAGCACCACCAACAGCAGCAGCAGCAGCAGCAGCAGCAGAAGAAGAAGAAGACGAAGCAGGCGAAGCAGACGAAGCAGACGAAGCAGAAGAAGAAGCAGCAGCAGCAGCAGCAGCAGCAGCAGCAGCAGCAGCAGCAGCAGCAGCAGCAGACGAAGCAGACGAAGCAGCACCACCACCACCAGCAGCAGCAGCAGCAGCAGCAGCAGCAGCAGCAGACGACGACGACGACGACGACGGCGGCGACGACGGCGACGACGACGACAACGAAGCCGAACCAGCACCAGCAGACACAGGATGGTCGCAAGTGGTGGCATTGGCACCAGCACCAGCACCAGCAGCAGCAGCAGGATGCTCGCACGTGGTGGAAGCAGCTCACAAATGGGTGGGAGAAGGATCTTACTGCGGATGGAGATGTAGAAGCGAACCCGGGCCCGTGCTCGCACAAGTCTGGTGAAGATGCAACTGCAGACGTGAGCAAAGAAACACGATAATTTGTGTTTTCGTAGCTGCATGTTTTGGTCCATGCACGCAAGGGTCCATGCAACACACCATGCACGCAAGGGGCGGCTGCACACACACGTACACACATTATGCACGCAAGGGCCGGCTGCACACACACGTACACACACCATGCACGGAAGGGGCGGCTGCACACACACGTACATCCACCGCGCACGCAAGGGGCGGCTGCACACACACGTACATCCACCGCGCACGCAAGGGGCGGCTGCACACACACGTACACACATTATGCACGCAAGGGCCGGCTGCACTCACATGTACATACACCGCGCACGCAAGGGGCGGCTGCACACACATGTACATACACCGCGCAACCACGGGGCGGCTGCACACACACGTACATCCACCGCGCACGCAAGGGGCGGCTGCACACACATGGACATACACCGCGCAAGCAAGGGGCGGCTGCACACACATGTACATACACCGCGCAAGCAAGGGCCGGCTGCACTCACATGTACATACACCGCGCACGCAAGGGCCGGCTGCACTCACATGTAGGTGTGTTATGTGTGTGTTGTGTGTGTGTGTGTTGGGTGTGTGTTGGCTGTCTTGTGTGTTGGTGTCTTGTTTTTAGGTGTTGGTGTGTGTCTTGGGTGCAAACATAGTGTGTGTGTGTGTGTGTTGGGTGTGTTGTTCGTGTGTGTATAGAAATATATAAATTTGTTATGTTTGACGATAGTCATACTGTACTACTAAAAACTTGTACATACATATGCTGGAATGATTTTCTTTTTACTATTTCATTCACTATTGCTTATTTCTTCACACATGTACATGCACGCACGGGGCGGCTGCACACACACGTACACACACCGCGCACGCAAGGGGCGGCTGCACACACACGTACACACACCGCGCACACAAGGGGCGAGTGCACACACACGTACATCCACCGCGCACGCAAGGGGCCACTGCACACACACGTACACACACCGCGCACGCAAGGGGCGGCTGCACACACACGTACATCCACCGCGCACGCAAGGGCCGGCTGCACTCACATGTACATACACCATGCACGGAAGGGGCGGCTGCACACACACGTACATACACCGCGCACGCAAGGGCCGGCTGGACTCACATGTACACACACCATGCACGCAAGGGGCGGCTGCACACACACGTACACACACCATGCAGGGAAGGGGCGACTGCACACACACGTACATACACCGCACACGCAAGGGGCGGCTGCACACACACGTACATACACCGCGCACGCAAGGGGTGGCTGCACACACACGTACATCCACCGCGCACGGAAGGGGCGGCTGAACACACACGTACACACACCGCGCACGCAAGGGGCGAGTGCACACACACGTACATACACCGCGCACGCAAGGGCCGGCTGCACTCACATGTACATACACCGCGCACGCAAAGGGCGGCTGCACACACATGTACACACACCATGCACGCAAGGGGCAGCTGCACACACACGTACACACACCATGCACGGAAGGGCCGGCTGCACACACACGTACATACACCATGCACGCAAGGGCCGGCTGCACTCACATGTACATACACCGCGCACGCGAGGGCCGGCTGCACTCACATGTACATACACCGCGCACGCAAGGGGCGGCTGCACACACATGTACATACACCGCGCAACCACGGGGCGGCTGCACACACACGTACACACACCATGCACGCAAGGGGCGGCTGCACACACACGTACATACACCGCGCACGCAAGGGGCGGCTGCACACACACGTACATCCACCGCGCACGCAAGGGGCGGCTGCACACACACGTACATCCACCGCGCACGCAAGGGGCGGCTGCACACACACGTACACACATTATGCACGCAAGGGCCGGCTGCACTCACATGTACATACACCGCGCACGCAAAGGGCGGCTGCACACACAGGTACACACACCATGCACGCAAGGGGCGGCTGCACACACACGTACACACACCATGCACGCAAGGGGCGGCTGCACACACACGTACATACACCGCGCACGCAAGGGGCGGCTGCACACACACGTACATACACCGCGCACGCAAGGGGCGGCTGCACACACACGTACATCCACCGCGCACGCAAGGGGCGGCTGCACACACACGTACACACATTATGCACGCAAGGGCCGGCTGCACTCACATGTACATACACCGCGCACGCAAAGGGCGGCTGCACACACAGGTACACACACCATGCACGCAAGGGGCGGCTGCACACACACGTACACACACCATGCACGGAAGGGCCGGCTGCACACACACGTACATACACCATGCACGCAAGGGGCGGCTGCACTCACATGTACATACACCGCGCACGCAAGGGGCGGCTGCACACACACGTACACACACCATGCACGGAAGGGGCGGCTGCACACACACGTACACACACCGCGCACGCAAGGGCCGGCTGCACACACATGTACATACACCGCGCACGCAAGGGGCGGCTGCATTTGTGTTTTCGTAGCTGCATGTTTTGGTCCATGTAGCACTTGACATTGTGAATTAGTATCAGGAACCCTTTCAGTAGTCGCGCAAGTCCTTGCAATGCAATGATGGCACGATTTCTCCTTGGCTGTTACATGCTTTGCCCTGCCCAATCTCCATTGTATGATTCTGTTCTGACAGGTTCAAGTCCCGACGCACAGCGGAATGGCGCAAGTTGATGAGGATCCCCCAAGGCCGGAACTGCCGCAGCAACCATTGCCGCAGCAACCATCGCCGCAGCATGGTAATCCATCGCACCAAGAAGGCTTTACACAAACGCTGCGGGAGAGACACAACCAAGAGGTTGCGAAGGCCGCTGAGCGACAAAAGCAACTGCAACAGCACTCCGAACAGGTGCGCCTTCAGCAAATGGGGCGAAAACGCGAGCAGGAACAACTCCTTCAACAAGCACTGTGGCAGTGCAATGAACAGCAGAGGCAACAACAACACTCACATGTACATCCACCGCGCACGCAAGGGGCGGCTGCACACACACGTACACACACCATGCACGCAAGGGCCGGCTACACTCACATGTACATATACCATGCACGCAAGGGGCGGCTGCACACACACATACACACACCATGCACGGAAGGGCCGGCTGCACTCACATGTACACACACCATGCACGGAAGGGGCGGCTGCACACACATGTACACACACCATGCACGCAAGGGGCGGCTGCACACACACGTACACACACCATGCACGGAAGGGCCGGCTGCACACACACGTACATACACCATGCACGCAAGGGCCGGCTGCACTTACATGTACATACACCGCGCACGCAAGGGGCGGCTGCACTCACATGTACATACACCGCGCACGCAAGGGGCGGCTGCACACACACGTACACACACCATGCACGGAAGGGGCGGCTGCACACACACGTACACACACCGCGCACGCAAGGGCCGGCTGCACACACATGTACATACACCGCGCACGCAAGGGGCGGCTGCATTTGTGTTTTCGTAGCTGCATGTTTTGGTCCATGTAGCACTTGACATTGTGAATTAGTATCAGGAACCCTTTCAGTAGTCGCGCAAGTCCTTGCAATGCAATGATGGCACGATTTCTCCTTGGCTGTTACATGCTTTGCCCTGCCCAATCTCCATTGTATGATTCTCTTCTGACAGGTTCAAGTCCCGACGCACAGCGGAATGGCGCAAGTTGATGAGGATCCCCCAAGGCCGGAACCGCCGCAGCAACCATCGCCGCAGCATGGTAATCCATCGCACCAAGAAGGCTTTACACAAACGCTGCGGGAGAGACACAACCAAGCGGTTGCGAAGGCCGTTGAGCGACAAAAGCAACAGCAACAGCACTCCGAACAGGTGCGCCTTCAGCAAATGGGGCGAAAACGCCAGCAGGAACAACTCCTTCAACAAGCACTGTGGCAGTGCAATGAAGAGCAGAGGCAACAACAACAAGCGGAGGCGGAACGGATGCCAGTGTGGTCATTTCCCAATGTACGTTCGATCCATGACCGACTTCGATGAGCAAGAGACATGCTGATGGAAGTGTAGCTGCAACCTGCACTGTGATGCTTTAATGCCTTGGTCCCAGACAAGTAGGGTGACAAATTT
Organism: Mesostigma viride; assembly: GCA_009746045.1. Classification (NCBI taxonomy): domain Eukaryota; kingdom Viridiplantae; phylum Streptophyta; class Mesostigmatophyceae; order Mesostigmatales; family Mesostigmataceae; genus Mesostigma; species Mesostigma viride. Next base: position 2,234,199 of record RPFO01000436.1, on the reverse strand, counting down.
TAGTATTGTGACTCATGCTTTTGTCAATGCTTTGCGTGCACAAATTTTGATGCATTGTGCAACTTGGACAGCTGCAAGGTGATATCCCAGAAAGCGAGAGGAGGAGCGCTGAGGCCAGGTCTTTCCGTGTTTGGGTAAGACAGAACAAGTTGAAACATGTTGCGGAAGAATTACGGGCGCAAGAGGCGCAACATGAAAACAACCCGTTGCGTGAGACAACGCGGGCCGATGGTGTGAGGGAGTCCAACGCAGCTGCGCGCCCCCCTGCACCTGCACAAGCGTCTGCACCATCTCGCCAACCTAATGCCCATGTACGCGGACTCTTCTTTCCTTTCCTTGCTTATTATTGAAGTAGACGCCGCGCGCTAGCAAAATAACTGACTTTGTGACATCCGCCTTGAACCGGAACAAAAACCTCAAGTAATTCCTTACGTTCTTGTTTCCCTTGTGCGTGCGTGGTTTATCCCACATACTCCGGACCAGCCAACGCAGCCAGCGGCAACAAAGCCGAAGAATACACCAACTGCGCGCCCCCCTGCACCTGCACAACCGTCTGCACCATCTCGCCAACCAAACGCCGGGGTATGTGGCCTCTTCTTTCCTTTCCTTGCTTATTGAAGTAGACGTCGCGCGCTAGCAAAATAACAGACTTTGTGACATCCGCCTTGAACCGGAACAAAAACCTCAAGCAATTCCTTATGTTCTTGTTTCCCTTGTGCGTGCGTGGTTTATCCCACATACTCCGGACCAGCCAACGCAGCCAGCGGCAAGAAAGCGGAAGAATACAGCAACTGCGCGCCCCCCTGCACCTGCACAACCGTCTGCACCATCTCGCCAACCAAACGCCGGGGTATGTGGCCTCTTCTTTCCTTTCCTTGCGTTTAAAGTAGACGCCGCGCGCTAGCAAAATAACTGACTTTGTGACATCCGCCTTGAACCGGAACAAAAACCTCAAGCAATTCCTTATGTTCTTGTTTCCCTTGTGCGTGCGTGGTTTATCCCACATACTCCGGGCCAGCCAACGCAGCCAGCGGCAACAAAGCCGAAGAATACACCAACTGCGCGCCCCCCTGCACCTGCACAACCGTCTGCACCATCTCGCCAACCAAACGCCGGGGTATGTGGCCTCCTCTTTCCTTTCCTTGCTCCACATCATCGTCAGCATTTCACGTCGGGTGCTATCCGACATCTGCCCTTTCCATGATTGGTGTGGCAAACAGTGCATACCAATGCTGTTGTACTCTCATTGCTGTCGGCTTTGTATGTGTGCGCTTTCACATCACGCCAGTTAAGTCGGTAAAATCCAAGTTGGGAGAGCATAAAACACTATACGTCTAGAGAGATGTGGCTACCGGTGGTAACTACTGCAACACCGTGTTCACTTCTGTTGGTTGTATAATGTGGCAACGGTAGCAACAAATATTTGGTATAGGTGTATTGACTACGTCCTCTCTCATCCCAGCAATTTGGCGCATGCAATTGGGACAACGATGTAAGGTGGTGGTTTTCCTTACCATAATTTAACTGTCCGCACGTCTGTACTTTTTCAACTGTTTCCAGGAGCCAAAGGATTCCGAGCGGGAAGAGGTGGACCCCGCGGAGGTGATATTGGAGGATGCTGATTCGGACGTGGAGCTTGAGCCAGAGGATGAAGCGGAAGAGGGGGGCTTGGAGGGGGGCCCTGGGAGAGCCGAAGCGGAAGAGGGGGGCTTGGAGGGGGGCCCTGGGAGAGCCAAAGGGGGAAAGAAAAAAAAAGAACCGCCGCTGGAGGATATATTTGTGGAGTTGGCAAAGCTTGTATTTGTAAACAAAACCGACTATGCGGAAGCGGCACAGCACCTTGCACATTATACGATGGCCGACGCTACCAAGCAGCGTTATGGAGGGGCTGAAGGAGGGTATACGGTATGTTTTGTTTCTGAACGTTAAGCATTAACCTGACCTGCGTGATTCCATGTGCTTTACACACTCCAATAGCAGTGCATGAATATTGACATCCATAATACTAAGTGGTATGAAATGTAATCTTGTGAAACATTTTTGTTTCGTCTATTTCCTTCTTGCATCCACTCTATTGTCTGTGTCAGATGTGATATGGCATGGTGCTGACATTCTCAACCCATGCTTTAATGACGTATCTAGACAGTAATACACTGGCATTGATACTGGGTTCATCCCAATCCTGAGCATGCTCGGGAGGGCATATCAACGCAAGGGCACATGAAGGAATACGGGAGATGGGTGTAGTAAGCACATGTACGCCATGCGCGTTTGCTCTTTACTGATAACTCCGATGATTTCGCCGTGGGCTACCCTAGCTGGTTTGCGATGGCTCCCTTGCGATGGTAACGTCAAGCGTAATGAGTGCCTAGCGTTGAACACACATGTACCAGTGCGCCAAGTCACTAATAGTGCAAGCAATTACGGTATGTCCCTGTTAATCCTTTAGTGTACGCTTTGATCGGTGTGGTGTTGGTGTTGGTGGTGTGCCATATACACAAATTTTGGGTCTATACAATGACGTGGTTAGTACCAAACTGCAGTTGGTGGTACCCCCTACGGGCTTGCACCTGGTTTTGCGCGGTCTCTCAGCGCCTGGCACCTGAGTAAACATGAGTGCAAGCTAAGGCATCATGACGTGCACAGGAATGCCTCTGTGTGCCATCATTCCCTTGTTGTATTTCGTGGCTTCCTATCGCAGGGAGGGTTGTTCACATTGTACCTTCTTATCCATGTTCATGGTATCTTTCATGACATGATTTTGTAACAGGCTTATGTGAATGAGAAAGGCGAGGATGGGAAAGTCCACTCGATTCGGCAACCCGAGGGAGGAATCATGGGGACCACCTCATGGCACCTACTGGGCTACCTTCTTTACCTTGCTGCGGCAGGGGCGGTACGTTTTTAAAAATGCATATCCATGGCAGCTTCAACATTGCTTTGTTTGTATACACGGGGCAGGAAGTAAAGTACAGAAATCATCAAGTATGAGGATACTCATGACCTCCTCAATTGTCACGTTATAACTTATTTGCCCGTCGATATACCATGGTGATATATGGTGGCATGTTTCCAAAAATAGACACTGCTTTGCAGCTCCCCCTCACCATGCCGTCTCCGGTGGTATAGGGCATTTGCATCTTGTTTTGTTATAACAATATATCGTCAATGGGGAAGAGTTCACATGTGCTTCTTGTTGTGCAGACTTCATGCAACTTGGTCTTATAGTAGTACATGCTTAAACGCGGCATTACAGTTCAATATCGCATTGGCTGCGCTCTCAGGCTCTCTTGCATGCTAGGCGCACAAGGGATATTATGTATCCACCTACGTACTCTTTCACAGATACATTGGTTGCTGGTCACTTGACATTGTGCACCTTTCAAGCAACACTATATATACTACTTAATTGGTGATGTGCGCGTTTTCTGCATGCCGGAATTTGTTGCATTCTTGTCACCAGACACACTCGGTGCTGGATATGGCGTATAAAGGGGTGGCGAACAGCATGAAGACGTGGCGAACACAGTGGAAGCAAAAGTACCCTGGCGTTCGCCATCCCCAGATAGTTGAATTTGGCCAAGACACGATGACGCCTGAGATTAGAGCCTTGCTCATTGCATCGAAAAGGCGACAAGCAATGCGGGAGACCGAGTAAGTTTTAAAAGCCAAGATGCCAGTGGTTGTCAGCGGCTGCATGTACGGACAAGCCGTTACCTATGCAACCGAACTGGCGTGGGCATGATACCCTCATGTAGTGGCACATGGTGTATCCTTGGCAAATGTACTCAAAGGAACCATGAAATGATGTGGATGGACTTCACACTTCCATGGGACTTGCGCATCTACAAAAGTACATGGGTCAGGTGTTAATCTATGGGCATGATCTCCTTATTTTTAATCAGCATACCCCTAAGTCTGAGTTACGAGTTCTAAGAAACGACCTTCAAGCCTATTTGTACAAAGGTTTATGTCAAGTCCTTTCCATGGCGCTGGAGCGCTATGGACCATCATGGCATTGACGAAGCCATTGATATATGTGGGGAGTGAACGAACTTCAAGGGCTTTCAATTCAGTATGTCGTGGCATGTATGCCGTGGGGATCATACAACTGACCATCTCATGCAAGTTCATGTCTGTTCGTTTTTTAAGGGTCCATGTCTGCGTCCAGCCGCTGCCTTGCTGGTGTAGTTGTCTCACGTTGGGTTTTAGGGGAAAAAACAGGATGGTGTATTTTTCAAAGCTTCACACGTTAGGATATAATGACCAAAGCTGCGTGTGCTTTCGTCATCCTACCAGGGCTAACGCTGGAAATGAAATGGACACCACCTGGGTTTGCAGACATCCTGTGCTGTCATCATTGCCATGTCCATACTGTATCTATTTGGTGTGTTGTCTTCAAAATGAAGCCAAGCTGAGATACAAACGCAGCATGCTCAATTTTGCAACAGGTGATCATTATCTGTTGTGTGGCTGACTTTGACTTATGCTTGCAAAAATTGCAATCTGCTGACTTTGACTTATGCTTGCAAAAACTGCAATCTGCTGACTATGCTTGCAAAATTGTTATCTCAGGGATGGAGGAAATTATCAAAGGGATAGCATCTCGGGATACCCAACGCGCGAGCAAGAGGAAAAGTTTTTCGATTACCTCTTGAAGAAGGCAGTCAAAGCCCCCAGAGGATATGCACAGTTCTTTGCTTTTCAGACCATGTACGTATCGCTACAATATCATTTTGCTGCCCACATGATATGCTAATGATAAATTTATTGCAGCAAAGGCACGACTTATGTGATGTTTACTATGCATTTCCTGCCCACTGCACAATCATGGAGAGCCACCTGTTGAGTAAAACAATTATGTGCCGAACTTGAAGCCATTTACTGGCTCTCTAATTGATGCTTATTTTTCCTTATGATAGTAATTGGGATGACTCCTTTCGTTCATCATGCATGGAATTCAATTGTTGCTTGTGACTGATGTCTCTTGAAATCAACGCAGGTGCATGTGGTTGTTTCAATGTGCCACTTTCTTGCGCGGAGATAACACGCGGAGGCTGAGGTTATCACAAATGTTCACCACGTTGTACGAAGACATCAAACCAACCGTGGCCAACTTGGTTGGTGTTGTAATGAAGGACGGCAAAACGAATAAGGTAAGCAGGCACCCATGTAGAAATCATACGCAAGGAATAAGGATGTCTGGATGCAAAAGCTATGCTTCATTATGTAAGGAAAACCTTCGCAAAGATACTTTAAAGCACTTTAGGGCATGGATGCATACTAACTTGGAAAGTGTTCACTCATCATCAACGTGTGTTTGCAGTAAACTCTCTGACTCTATCTAGCCAGGCAGGCAGGTGCCCATCAAAAGGTGCGCTACCCCTACAAAACTTTTTTTGTTTTTCCTCCTTTGGCGAGTTGCACACGCGCCGTTATGGCATCGGCGGTAAACATTGGGATGTGACCACCATGGCGGGGTTCTGGCTGCGTTTTTGGGTGCTCGCTGATTGATTAAAAAAGACTGGGTATTACTTATTCCATTCCCTACGAAATCAATCCCTGGACATGGTGATGTTTGGGGGCAAGGATGCTGTTGGGCTTGGCATGTGGGAACAGCATTTGCTCATGACTTTGTGCCTAGATGCTTAGGGTATATCTAATCTGGGTATGTGCGTAGCGATGCGAGCATGAACCTTGACATGCTGCTATCTGAAAAAAACAATTGGTGGACTTCTGAAGTAGTTCTTACAGTGAGTGGCAATATACCTGAGACAAATTGCAAAGTCTTCTCCTACTGACTTGGTGATTGGAATACTAATGCACGGCAAGAACGGCAAGCAAGACCGTAACAACCGTGGGACGTGACTGGTTACACAGGGACTGCGCGTTGAACACATTCTGCACTATGGCTCTTAGATTGTGGAAGGTTTAATGTAAACAAGAAAACCTTCCCGCTCCTTTGGTATCTGCACGTCTGACTTTAGTATGGCAAGAATAATACAACAATGGACGCCTTACCCGCCTCGTGCGCTCATGGATCCTTGCGATGCAGAACGGGTGGAAGACCTACGCCGGGATGATAATGGCGAAAAACTTGCTACGGTGTCCAGTAGTAATGCTGTCTATGTGCTTCTACTGGCGCTGGAACATTCTTCGCGAGGCGTTCCCAATGGTCGAGTTGGACGAATCCACTGAGGGAGAAGAGATTGCCAAGAAGCGCCGAATCGATCGAGTTTGGTATGGAAAACAATATAAAATGGGTACCCTTTCGGGGTGATGATGTACCTATTGATGACTCGTATGTTCGAGTCTGTTGCCATGACATGTTGTGTTTCTGGGTGATGTATTATGGAAGTCTTGTATGTTGTATGATATGGAACCATGGTATCGTCATGCATCCGCGTCGTATGTCATGCTTTCTTGGCGATGTGAGCTCCCCCATTGCAGCATCTGACATTATAATGTATATCATACTTTTCTTTTTGGGTGCTGGCTTTTGTGCAGGAAGAAAATACTTGTATTTATTGGAAGGAAAACCGACAATCCGCAAAATCGCAAGACTCACCATTCGCGGTTTAGGGAAGCGTTGGACCATGCGGGGGTGGCGACTCATAAAACCACACATGGCCCACGGGGACTCGGTGCTTGGCGGTGTCGTCGGGCAGGGTAAGTGGTGTAGCTTGGGAATATGTTGAAAGCACCACATGCACATGTTGGGCCGAGGTAGATGAAATGCACGGGGAT